>VXBU01012415.1:252873-350239 GCA_013400315.1 Bombycilla garrulus | reverse complement strand
TCTGTATTTTAGTTACAGTATTTGCAATACTTATCCCTTGTGGTGATGGCAACAGTCGATTTAATCTAATGATACTTTCCATAAGGACAGTACGTTTTTATATCCACAAACTAACCTCTACTTATTTGAGTTAATTTCTGATAGCACCTCTGGCATACATTCTCTAAATGTCCAGTTTTCAGGCTATTGCTGCAGGAGATTTGCATTAATGCACTTCATTGAAGCCTAATTTAGAAAGTCTGGGTTTGCCCTACCACTGCTGGTGAATTCCAGCAATTTTGTCAAGCACCAGTCTCAGATATTCCAGTTGCAGTCACCTTGCCACTTCATATCATTCTGCTTGTTTTCAGAGACCCACATTGAGTTTAAATCGCTAATTCATTGGAAAAGCTCTTCTTGCCTTCAGGAACTCTGTATTAGGACCTAAATGGTTCAACTAATCAGGGAGCTAACACCAAGCAAGTCTCGAGATAAGGATGAATAGAGGGGAGCCCAAGGGGATAGGAAAGACTACAGCAGAGGCCACAGTGGGCTGGAGAAAGAGCTTCTGATTGTAGGCAGCCTGCAGCTTTTTGTGCATGTGAAGAATTGCAGCTGCTGATATTGTCAATATGCCAGAAAAAGGAGCAGCTGCAAGAGAAGGGAGAAGGGAGAACTCTGTAGGACCTCCTGACTTGACCCTGCACTTCTGTAGTGTAAATTTTTCCTCCCTCTCCCCTGCTGTGCTCCACCCACAAAAATTTGATTAATATGATTTCATGCAGGTGAAATGAATTTCACTTTTAAGGCTTGAAAGTTGTTTCATTTTCAAACCCTGAGGGTTTACAGTAATAGAGTGGGAAATGAGCTGTGAGAGATCATGGGCGTGATTTTACGTGCGGCGTTTTCGGGCACTCGGTTTCAGGATCTGGCTTTTTAATAGTGCTGAAAGAACTCCACACTGAGGACTGCAAGCTATCAGGTGAATGCCGTAAAATGAAATACTATCTCTGCAGGATGTGGTTTGTCTACATTAAATTTCACATCTGCCAGTCATAATAGCATCCTTGTTAAACTACAAAATTCAATGTTAAAGTTATTCTGTATTTAAATAAATACATTAATTAAAAACCTATTTAAAGCCTGTCATTTCTTGATTCATGTCTTAAAGAAAAAGCTATGACTTCTCAGCATACAGAGTGACTATAAAAGAGAAACTGTAATTTCCTGTGTAGTTAAAATTTTTCCTGAGTCCTTATTGCTTATCTAATATCTTTTGGTCATATAATTATTGCATGTCCAAGGGAATGTGTTTTTTCCATAACTGACCTCTTTATTAGACATTAGTCTTGCAAAACAATTCAGAACTTTCCATTCTATTGTCTTCTGTACAATGCACAACTGCAGAGATTGCACATTTATTTGGACATATTCATGTTGTAGCAGATTTCAGCTTTTCCTTCAAAAATCAGTGACTCTTTTTATTATTGAAGATACGTTAATGTTTTGTAGACAACTTTACAGCTGACTTAGACAGGTCTGTAAAAAGAACCATAGCCCTTCATGACAGCGTTATGACCTGTGGGAATCTGGCGAACAAGACCATGGGCTACTGGGAGCACAAGGCTTCTCAGCCCAACCTTGCTCCTACCTGTGCTGAAGCACTGCCAAGTTTGTGAAAGGTTCTTTGACATAACAGGCCTGTGGGCTGTATGAGAGGAGCTTGGGTTTGGTACCTACAGTAGGATCCAAAGACAGACCAAGAGAGATGGATGTGTGCAGGATGTTGATCATGACTGTGGAATTGGCTTGGTGCTCCATTACAGACTTCAGTTTTTCTTCCTGTAAAAACCATTCTGTGGGCTAGGAAGAACAGGACTGGTGGGACATATATCCACAGCTCACACTGGTAAAATATTTATCAGTCTGGGTGCAGGAACTTTTTCAAATCTGACTGTTCATATATTACCTATGGAGTATAGAGCCCTGCTCTTTCTTCCAAATTAGTAATTTTCACTTGTATCAACAAATTTTAGTCCTTGAAAATACATGGTGGAGTCTTTCACCCCAAGCCCTCCTTCCTGCAGCTCACAAGGGTGGGCACAGCTCTCTGGCTTACTAATTCCTTGTCTAAAGGGAAGCTGTCCTGCAAGCGCTGCTATATAAAAACATGCCATCTATCGCACTTCATAAACATGAAACACAGGGACATCAGACAGCAAATATAAACACTCCCACAGACCTCCTGCCACCATAAAGTAATGCATGGGGCTGGAGCTGGAGTGGCATTCTGTCCCTGATAATGTTCCCAGCTGTCTCACCAGCACCTACAGTTTCCCTGTCTGTAGAACAGTCCCAGGTCTAGTTTCAGTTCCATAATTTAATTTATTTGTGACCTGCTGTTAAGGAAGTCTCAGATATGGTCAGGTCTCACTCACTGAGCAGAAAATTGTGTCAGGCATATCAGAACAGCCATCATTGAGCTCACTCTAATCATTTTATAGAAGAGTCCCAAAAGAAAAAGGCTAACTGCCACCAACTCATTTTTCCTTTCTGTAATGTCTCTCACAAATCACTACAAAAGGTCTAGGAAAGAAAAGCCTTTTTTAGACAAATAAATCCAAACAGAGCAAATAAAAATAGTCTATGGACAACATTTAACATAAAATCCGATACTCTTCTTTGGAGCCAAATTTCTGGCCCTGCCTTGGAGAAAGAGCTCTTCAACTACAACTCCTCTAGTTAGGGAGACCTGACTAAATAACCTCCCAGAGTACCTTGCATTACTATGTAAATACTTTGTACCCCATTGGTAATCCACTCCTGAACCCTCACCTGATTTGCCCCGGTGTTCTACCCAGCCCCCTGCCTTCCCAATATAATACCTGCTCCCTCAGACCCCCTCAGTCGTTCATCCCTGGTCCCCTTTGCGACAGATCGAATAAAGGATCTCCATGGAACTCCGCAGGAGGACTCTGCCTCTTGCCTCTGCATCGGCTCTCCATGGCTTTCACAAAGGAGCTAAATCACTCTATAGAGCTAAATCACACAACGGCTGTCCCGACTGCCTGTGCCCCTAGACCATCCTTACAAGGATGCTTCTCCAGAAGGTTGCGGCTCTGGAACCCCCCACAGCCACGCCACAATACTCTTCTACCTTCAAACCTGTAATATTGTGAGATAATGGAGGAAACTACCAAAATTTCCACCTTTTCTCCTACAGGTGCTACGTAATAGCACACTTTTCAGTGGAGGCCACATTTTTCTCGCCTAATGAGATTTTATTGGCATTCTTATTGCTCTCCCATTCACTAGTATCTTTTTTTATGAATGCTAATAATTGGTCTCTTAGAAAGTGAAGTCTGTAGGAGAAAACCTGAATGGAAAGTGTAAAAAGAGGGTTTTCATTACTGTAGAAGCCTTTTCTGAGAAACACCTCGAAGTCCGAATGGGACAGACTCAGGCAATAAGTAGAGGAGTGAGTTTGCATATACTAAGTCCTTTAAAAAATACAGCTAGGTGAGGTGCCAAAGAAATGTCTATTATTTTCTACTAGACATGGAAAAATCAGTGACGAAGAATGGAAAAGAGAATGATATAGAAAGAATGTGCCAGTGGCAACCTGGGGCCCCAGCAAAATACTGTATTGCAGTCAGGGATTCAGAGGCACACAGCAGCATAACAGATGTTTCTGTCAAATCTCTTCTGTTTTTTGACACCATCATTGCAATAGCCCTTTTACTCCCATATGGACAAAAAAAATCTATCAAAATGTGAAAGCAGTAGGTGAACTGAAAACATTTCTACACTTGAGTGATATGTGGCTTATGCTAAGACCCAACCTAAAGGGTAGTTCTCATATTTAACATAATATTGGGCCCTTATGAACATAAATCTATGGATACACAATGCAAAATTGACATAACATGAACAAGCTGCTTTTAACTGAATGCTCTTTCCTTTTTCCTGTTATTTCTCTATTAAAGTGCATGGCTGCTCTGAGAAGTGAGTTGCAGTGTACATGACACTCACTGCTGTATCATTTGCATATTTTTCCAGCACTAACAAAAGAACTAGAATAAGAGTCTGAAAAGAATTTTTTTCATTATATACTTGGAAGCTTGGTTAGTTCTTCACTCATTGAACTCCACTGCAAAAATAGGGCTGGATCCAGCGTACTTTGGATAGAGTGGAGATGCATTGGCAACATATCATTGTAGAGGGTGTTTGCTGCACCAGAACAGCCTGAGCTGAGGTGAAAGCTCTAGGAAAAAACACTAGGAAAAGGATTTAGGGAAAGGGAAGTCATGGAATGATCAGCAATCTGGATCCAAATCATAAAGGAGCTATCTTCTCTGCAAAACCACCTGTAATTAAAATTGTCTAAGTTCAAAAGGGAAAAGCAACATCTTACTACATTCTTAGAGCAAGCAAGGATATTAGAGTGTCACTACCTGAGAAAAAGTAGGCTGAAATTTTGAAAGTCTCTGATGATAAATATAAAAGTCAGCTTGAATTGAGCCAAGACCAGACTTTCTTGCTGACAATAACAAAGTAATACTTATTTCATTAAGTGTGGCCTGGAATTTTTACTGTTTTAATCTCTTGAGTAACATAAAAATACACTGTAAGTTTAAGATCAAAATAATTAAAGTAATGGCTATATTTATAAACACTGCTACTTACTTTGGCAGGTCATTTGGAGTTCTGCAGCAAAATAAACAAATGCTGAAAATATTAACGCACTAATATGAAAACAGCCTCTTAACATTTAAACAAGGACTGTTTGAGAAAAACACAAAAAATAAACCAACAGGAGGAGGGAAAAGAGTGGATAGAGGCAAAAACTATAAATCATGGATGAAGTGTGACATAACTGAACCCCCTCTGGTGCAGAATGCAAGAACAGCCAGAAATGCCCCGAAGATGCTGTCTCCTGATAATGTGTAGGAGAGAGGCAAAGCCCTGATGCCAATACAGACACCCTCCATTGCTAAAATTCATAAGAAGCACCATGGACATGTCCTAGGGATGTTCTCACTCTGCCACTGCAAAAGGAAGGAAATGAGAAAAGATGAATATTTTCTCCCTTGCAAAGTAATCATTGGCACCCTGCTCTCCAGGAGCGTGTTGCTGCCAAAGCTCATGGGAAAGCAAAACAGGACAAACCAGTCCCATCCATGCCCTATCTCCAAAGGGAAGAGACACCTCTAGAGGGGTGTTGCTGCCTGGAGGGGACTGTCTGTGTCCTTAGCCCTCTCTGTCCTTTTCCCTGCCTTGACCAGTAAGCTGCAAAGCTGGAACAGGGATAGTCTGATCCAGAAAATGTCTGTTAAGAGTTCAGGACAACAAGGGATTTGGAGCAGGTGGCAGCAGATCATAGTACCCTTGGCACATAGGAAATCTTCACAACTCTTGAGGGTGCTGAGGCCCCCAAGACCAGGTGAGCTACCAACCTGTTCAGCATTGTAATCAGATACAGAAAACCTCCTTTGATGGACTGAGCTCCCAGCATCATGGGTCTGTCACCAGCCACGAGAGTGCACAGGAGTGACCTCTGAACCACTCCACAAACTGCTTGACATTTCCAGCTTCAGATGTTGGACTTAAGAACAGATAAACAAAACAAAACAAAAACAATCTCAAATCCAAACTAAACATGTACTTTCTCCACTTACAAAAGTCTTTGCTTTTTCCTCCTTAACTTTAAGGCTTCAAAATTAACCACAGAAATTTCCTGTCCAAGAATAAATAAGCCCTAAGCAGTTTCATGACACTAAACTTCCTCAGCATCACTTGTTCACCTTTCTTTAAAAGAGAAACAACTGTTATATATCTCTTCAGTAGTTCTGTGTGGCCTGAGGCTCCCACCTCACAAAATATTTAAGTAATTGCTTAACTTTAAGCACTTAAACTCAAGCAGGGCCCAGAAAACTGACACAAAAATGAGAGCACAGAGTGTAACGTAACACTTTGTGCAGCGGATAAAAAAAATGTACTGTTTTGGTACAAATTCTGGCAAAGAATAAATTTTCCTTTTTAAAGGGAAGATCAATATTTTGAAATTAAATTAAATCCAATTCTGAGCTTGGTTCTCTGTTCTGATACACACACAAAACTCTTATGTTGTGAATAAATATTATTACTGTGAGTGTAACACTGACATCAAGAGACTGTGTGGAGGTATTTAACTGCCTCAAAAGAGAAACTGAGGAAATGCTTTCTGGTTTTGCTGCTCAGTGTGGGCACTGAATGACTATAAAGTTATTCTCATCACTGGTAGCACCTAGGCACAATAGAGTATTGAAAAGCATGTCTGAATTATGGATAGAAAAAATTGATCAGTGGTATTTTTATAGAAGCCATTCAAACTTTCATTAGGAGGAATGCTGGGCACTGAGTGTACTGAGGTTTGTACAGAGTGCAGACTTTCTGGCTTCAGAAATTTACCTCTTCATAAAAAGTTAGTAACACTTTTCATTGGCAACCTTGGGTAGCCTGGGGATACTCAGGCTAGGATGCAGTGTCAGAGACATCGCTGTACTTGTTAAAATTCTTGCTAGTATGGGCACACAAATTAGCTTTCCTTCCATTTATATATTTATACAATGCCTGAAAGATATGCTATTAAAATTTAACACAGTAAATTATCAATAAGGAGAGTTCTGAGACCATATTCTTGACCGCCTTCATGACAGTTCTGCTTTCTAAGTCTTAGTCCATCTTCCTATCTCAGGAAGATTGATTTCATCTCTCTGCCCCTAGAACAACTATTGTAACCACATCTGAAGTGGCTAAAGTGAATTGTCACACAATTGTCACACAATCTGCCTGTGCTTTAGCCATGCTTTAGTCCTGGGGGAGCACAGTATGGGGTTGCACATCCTCCTCTCAGCTACATGCCTCCTTCTTCTGTCCCTGGCTCATGCTGTACCACAAAAAGCACTCTCAGCTGTAGAGCTCCTGGTCTGGAGAGGTACCTGACTTGAGCTATTTGATTTTAGAAGTCTTTGCTGAAGAACAGTTAGGGAAGAACTGATAGGTGACTCCAAGATGTTGGCCTTTTTATGGCCAAGGACGTGGACTGGAGTCCCTGCACACAGAGATCCTAAAATCATGGGGCCAAATTAATTCTCAGGGTGGCTGTATTGGCACTAAGAAGTTACATCTGGGATGAATTTGGCCCTTAGCTTGAGAAAATGGAAACCTTAAGGAAATCTATTGCTGAGTTAATGACAATGCTGAGCAGTAAGCAATTTTCCAGTATATTCCAATACACATGATAATGGATTGTTTTCCTTCTTTATTGGCAGCCAGCCCTGTTTGATCAGGTTGCTGGAAGGTGGGAAGTGTCCAGAAATCGTATTTGCTCTTTGCTCCTCGAACACAGTATCTTTTAGGGCTGACTGTATGTGCACCTGGGATGCACCAGCACAGCAGCTTCTCCTGACAGGTCTGCTTTGCCCAGCAGCATCCAAACACAACCTGCACTGTTTCCAAAAGGCTAGGGTTGGTGGAGAAAGCAAAACTGATGTCCTGCCAGAATGGTGGAATGGGGCAGCTCCCTAATGCACTAAGTATTAACTTGAATGAAATACAGCTGGAGGCCAACTCTCAGGAGAGATGGGGGAAAGTCTGTAAGAATAGAGTCCCACTGAAACACAGCCTCTGCCTGAGACAGTAAGGCCTGGAAGAAAACCTCACTTCAGCAAGCAGGTGAAAAAATGCCTGTTTCCAGTGCAGCTGTTTTACCCTGCACTCTCAAGAGCAACACCAAATGTACAACTGGCTTTGCAGAAGGCCTGCGTGGGGCACTGGAATGTTCATTGTGAATTTATCTCCCTGCCCCAGATTCTCAGTTCTGGTTGGAAGGGGGTGTGTTGCCATCTCAGCAGACTTTGCCACTGAAATGAATTATGCTCTGTCTGCAAGACACTAGGATTCATTGTGTTGCTACAAAAAATACTGGAGAAGAATAACATTTAAAAACAATTTAATATAATGGTCTCAAATGTTCACATAAAGAGGAATTTTAAAAAGAGATTTTAAAAACAAAGTCCATAGAAGAAAGGTTTTCAACCTCTTTCCTGCCACTGCAAACAGTGGTAGGTCTCTGCCTAGCATTTAACTTTTCCTGCAACTTCACAGAAACTTCAGCTCGAATATCAAAACCCCATAGCATGTGCTGTTGCTCCACACTAATCAAGCTCTCGTTATTATGAATGTATCTAATGAATGTATCTTTTACAGAAGTCATTATACCTATAAAGAATTCAATGGCCATAGTAGCTCTAAAGATTCAAACAACTTAATGAATTATAAATCATTCTAGCTTTCCTTAATCAGAGTGAACCTTTCCAGGTGTTCTTTAGCCAAATCACTTGTGTGCAGGTTTATATACAAACAAAGTTCCATTTGCTAGTTTATAGTTTCCTGTCCTTTGCCCTCTTTAAAAAGTGAGATTTAAATCTGCTACTTAACCTCCAGGAATCTCTTCTTGACTCTTGTGATGTTCTAGAAAATGTCAGTGAAATGATTGCAGATGTGCCTTTCTTAAAAACTTACATTATCTGGACTTCAGGTTCTGTTTGATTTTAATGCATCTAGACTGCTGTTATCTTTAACACATGGGAGACTCACCCTCCCTTTCCTTTCTGCAGACAGCTACAAATGAGCTGCTCAACAAATGTTCTGTTTGCTATCATCCAATATCTATTCCTAACTATCATTTTTCATTGACCCTATGATTATGGTTTGTCTGGTGTGTGTGTATATATATAAGGATCATATAACATTTATCACACTAACCACATACAAATTCCAGAACTGGACAGTTGTAAGACATTATTTTATGTGGAACCAAAGTCACTTATCTGAACGATTTGCAGATGTGATCTCGGAGCTGCTTTCAAGGGCAAAGGGAGGAATGGTTACCGTCACCAAGAGTCTCCCACTTATGCTGGAATGGGACCACTGTTTGTAGTGTCCAAATCAGTCTCTGCCCCAGCTCCTAAGCAGTAAGATAATTCAAATTATGCAAAGTGGCCAAAAAACCCTTTTGATGACATAAACAGGAACACTTATTTTCAATTCCTTCAGAAAACCAAATGAATTAATGCTTGTGCTTGGATGACTATACTCAAAAGTACATGGTGGCTTTGAAATGATTCCACCGATGATGACTCTGTCACTTTACATTGGTGTTCTCTGCATGATTTCTAGAGCATGTTGGAAGAGCTGACAGTGCCCTATCATCAGTAGTAATGGGGTTACATTTTATTTGCTTTTGAAATTATCTGCTATATTTTATTTTCCTCAGTAGTTTCCCAGAATTCTTCAGCCTGGGTTTCTACACAAAAGGTAGTGTGTTCTGTATTCACAAGTACCTTTTCTTATTTATTCTCAATCTTTTGCCTGTTCCATAACTGTAACAACCTGTGATGTACAATAAGGACTGAGAATGCAAAAAGTGATTAGTAAGCTTACTTCCACTTAAAATATTATTTATGCTGTTTAACAATTCACTCCCTAAAATTTTATCTATTATTTAAAGCAATCTTGAGGTATAGCAGATATATTTAGTATGCATTATAGGAACTAATTAAAAAACCGTGAACAAGAAAAATATTCTACTCACTGTGACATCCTTCTTTGTAGTAGCCAGCCCAAAAACATCCCCTGTAATAGAAAAAAAAATCATTTTAGTTTTCAAGTAGGAATAAACACCAAAAGCCAACTTCATTTATTTAAATAAAAGCAATGAATGTGTCTTTTACTGTACCTTCAGCTATGGATGTTTATTTGTGCAGTAATAAAGTAGTGATTGGCAGCACGAAATGGACCAATTGCTGTAGTTCATATGCAGCACCCAGCAAACACTAAGTAAATCACAGGGGTAATGCGATTCTTCTGAAAAGACTGACATTTACAAGGAGAATTTAGCCTTTAAATGCTCAGTAGGTGTATGATTGGATGTCATCACATCTTTTAATTTTCCCCATTTTGTTCTGCATGGCTCCCTTCGAGTTTCCCTATACTGAGTTTGGATAATAATTAGAGCTCCATCTGATAAGCGATATGGTTTACAGATTAAGGGAAAGTTTATTTTATAGAGATTAAAACATAGCAAAGTCAGAAGATTTTAAAAGAAGTTATCCTGCAGTCTCATTATTTGATTTTCTGCAGTACATCAAATTTTATATTCCCGTAGTGAACCATGGCTTTTCCACAGCAAAAGAGAGACAAAACTGGTCATAGCCTATTCGACAAATATATTTTCCACCAGCAACACACACCGGTGACTTTGCTTAAAGACGTCAGTTTCTCCCTGACAAGAGTCACGTTAAGTTTTCAACGTCTCAGGAACCCTCAGTTTATCTGTAATGACAAATATAAACTGTGCTTTGCAGCTAATATTTAAGCACGAATATTTGACGCGGGCTCCCTAGTCCGCGCTAGTTGTGGAGCAGGGACCGCACACCGTTATTTTCATTATTTAAAGTTCCCGGGGCCCTCCCTGTCCCCGTTCCCAGAGAGAGCGGGGCGGCCGCGCTGGAGCGCGCTCCCCTCACGGGACGGAGCGGCCGCCGGGGGCGCTGCGCCTCAGGCCACGGGCCGGCCCCNCCGAGGGGAGCTTGGCGCCCTCCTGTCCCCTTCCACTCGCTGGAGGTCCCCCGGTGCCGTACGGGCTCTCGCCTCCCCGGGGGGGAGCCTCTACCCGGGCACTGCCGGGGTGGGCACAGCCCGAGCCCGGTGACAAAATTCTGCAGGCTGAACCCTGCAGAGAGCCAAGGACAGCTTTTGGCCTCAGGGCAGGAACTCGTTTTGTTAGTTCTGGTTTAAAGATAAAAGCAAATTCTTTGGTGTCATTGAGTCCATTTAATTTTTTTTTTTTTTTAACTTTGTGTAGTATGTTCATAGAATCATAAGATTGCCAAGGCTGGGAGAGACATTTAAGATCAAGTCCGAGTGTCAACCTGGCACTACCACTGGAACCCTTAAACAACTAAACCACAGCACCCAATGGTGGATCCAGCCACCCCTTAAACACTTCCAGGCGTGGTGATTCCACTCCCTCACTAAAAGGGGAGGTCAACTGTTGATGCGTTGAAGTGGACCTTAAAGATCTTCTAGTCCCAATCTCCCTATGTGCAGGGACAGCTCTCACCAGACCAGGTTGCTCCAGGCCTTACCCAGCTTGGTTTTGAACACTGCAAGGGATGGGACACTCAACTCCCCTGGGAAACGTGTTCCAGTATCTCACCGTCCTCACAGTAAAGAATATCTAAAATAATATCCTAATATCTAATCTAAATTTTCCCTCTTTAAATTTTCTATCCATTACTCCTTGTCTTATCTCTACAGTTCCTGATGAAAAGTCCCTCTCCAGCTTCTTTGTAGGGCCCCTTCAGGTAATGGAAGGTTGCTGTGAGGTCTCCACTCAACTTTCTCTTTTCCAGACTGAACAGATGCAACTTTCTCAGCCTGTTTTTTTTTTCAACTTCATGGTCCTCATCTGGACTTGTTCCAACTTGTTTCATGTCCTTCTTACATTGGGGACATATCTGGTTTTTTTTTCCATCTTCATTTTTACATCTTGCTCCTTTTTGCATTTTTTATTTCTATTCTCAAAACAAACAGAAAAAGTGCTTTCTTCTGGTTTGTTTACAGCCTCAGGATACCGTTCTAAATATTTTAATTTACTTTTTTTTTAAATCTGCATATTTATCTGTATCTTATTCAGAGTGAAAACAAATACTTGAATATTATGTCAGCTCCTCTCAATTCTGCTGCTTGACTGTGATTACACGGCACTATCTGAAACACCCTCGAGACAGTGAAGCGGTTCAGAAGTGCTGTTTACAGCCCCTGATAGAGGCTCTGTTCCTCTTCCAGCTCTGTCTCCAGAGTTGATTAAAGCAAGCAAAGCATAAAATGAAGGCTGGGGTCATTTGTGCTGCCATACCGGTCAAACTATACTTTGTCCAGAATTGGAGAATTCTGGCTTTCCAGAGAATATATTCACCTCTGAGAGTCAGTTGAGAGACCCAGCAGTTCTGGGCAGCTGGCTACAGCTGTCAGCCTGATTTGTGGCCAAAGATGATGTATTCTATTTAAAACATAGTATTTAAATTAAAGAATTCATATTTTTCTTTTTTTTCCCCTGAGACTTCATAAAATATCATAAACAGGTAGAAATTAGACTACGTATTTCTTGATATTTCTAATCTTTAGGCAGTTCTGCAGTCTTTACTTTCATCTGTGCCAAGAAAGCACTGACTGGCACATTCAGCTTAAATGCTGTCCCAACCTTAGTGGAAAAGACAGTGTCACCTGAAGGGGAAAACTGCAAACTTTCTCTAACTCAGATAATTTTTTTGTGAAAAAACAAAAAAGTTGTTCTTATTATTTACCAGCCATGAATTATAGTGTCAAGTGATGACACACTAAATCAGAGAAAATGTTTAGAAATATCAAGATTTGGTGGTTCAGTTCTGATTTTTTTCTCTCTTTCACAACAGTCATAGTATCAAACAATGAATCATAAGAGCCCTTCCTTGAAAGAAATCTGAGTTTCTTACACCCATGGAAAGTTTTCTTTTCTGCTTACATTTTACGTTTTAACACCAAGTTGTATTTGCTCTCTTTTTGTGTACAGGTGGCTGGAGAGCAAGTTGGACTAAACTTTGAGAGGCAAGCTGAGAGCAGAGAATCAAAAGAACTGCCTAGAAGAGACAAAATTTCTATTTAAAAATATCACGTCCTTTGTTTTTCTAGCTTAATATTGGGCATATGATTAACCCAGCAATGCATGATGCTCATTTATTTGATGGCCTTGCAAAGAGGTTGTAACCATTTCCCATGTATGGATGGAATCAGGGGACCTTACAGCGAACAGTGAGGGACTGTGACAAAGACCAAGTGCTGGTAGGCATTATGTTTGTCACAGTGCCACACCACTGTGATGACACAGTTTCCACACAGGAGCCGGCTCCTCTCCTGCCAGCTCAGAGCTCAGGCAGAATGTACACATGTCTGCCTGCACCTATCTGCCCAAAGTCTCTCAGATTTCCCAAAGGTAAGAAATTGCATTATCAC
The DNA here is from genome assembly GCA_013400315.1 of Bombycilla garrulus. Lineage (NCBI taxonomy): Eukaryota > Metazoa > Chordata > Aves > Passeriformes > Bombycillidae > Bombycilla > Bombycilla garrulus. The sequence continues at coordinate 337,162 of VXBU01012415.1, read as the reverse complement.
GCAGAACATGGATTGCTCTATGGGTCCTGGTTCATGTTTGTGCAAATGCTACTGATTTCCGTATATTCCTGATTCATTTTTAAAACAACACATCAGAGTTTACTAGCTGAAGCTCTGCTCCTAAAATACTGTCCTCCTGCTGATTTTCTAGAGTTCATTTCCTTTCTACAGTGAAATTTTCTTCTCCTGTAGAGTCTGTAACTGACAGTTCTTGATTTGAAGAGGCTATTTAGGAACTGAGTAACAATTCTATGATGATATGAAACCATTTATGACTTTCTTGCTGGGTGCATGGCAGTGAGCATATGGGTTATGCCATCTTGTGCAATGCCCAACCTCATATTAATATACACAGAAATTATCTGAACTGGAATTCCAGTTCCCCACACTCCCATCTGAGAAACATAAATGAATCCCAACAGAACAGGATTTTGCCCTCCTGACTATACCAATAACCATCCCACGTCCTCCAGAATGTTCTTTCATTAGTGTGTTTATGGGATAAAGTTTTCCCACTAAAAAACACTGCAGGAACATTCTCTGTTCATCAAAAAATGAAACCAAGTGGCTGCTGCTTCTTGAAAAGCATGAAGGTGTTGTTGTGAACATTGCTCTAGGGGAAAGGAAAAAAATAGCAGCCTTTTAGAGAGGTTTAACTCAAATCCCCATGTGCAGCAGTGTTGCCTCCAGTATAAAGCCAATGTATTTTTTGATCCTAAGCCTTTCAATCTGAAGTTATCCTGTGGTTCTGCAGTTGTGTTTATTTTGGAAGATACACAACAAATAACAAGAGGAAGGATATCCGAGATAACAGAGAGCTATAGGGAAAGGGGTTGCAGGTCCAAGGAGGGGGGAACTTTTTCCATATGGCCTCTGAAAACCAAAAAAATGTCTGTAGACGATATTTGTTTTTCCTGTGCTCCCTTGGGAAAACAAAAATAAAGGGCAGAGGGAAATGATGTTTTTTCTAAATTATAGCCCTGGGTTACTAAGGATCAGATAATTTTCTAATCAGATGGTCTACTGAGGAGGGGAGCAGAAAATTTTAGCCTCAGACTCCTGGAGAAGGTTGTAGAGCAGACCGGAAATCCACACATTGTAAATGGGAATCTACTGTGAGCTGGGTGAAATGCTAAAGTTCTGTTCTGGAAGAAAAAAATACCCACCATCTGAATTTGCTTCCATCTCAGTTGGAATGAACAGTTAGACTTCATATTCCCCCATATACTAAGCATTCCCCAAAGTTTAGTTTTGGGAATACAAAAGTGGCCTTATCAGAACATTTAATTTGAGTGAAATCATAGCATTTTGTCTTGATTAAGTCAGCAGACTTTGTTGCAGCTTTTGATTTAGAAGCTCTTTGACACAGAAAATGATGGAAGGCTGATCTCTGAAGAATGTATTGCTCCCTCAAAAAACTCATAGATTGTTTTTTCAAGCAAGCTGGGGCAGAATAAGTTAATTGGAATATAGCTCTGCAGTGATGGCCAGCTTCATAGTAATCCAAAAGCCACTAAAGCATTCTAAGTAAAGGGCAGTATTAAAAGTGACAGCAGCTTGAAAATCCTTAATGCTGGCAAGGATACATTTTATAAATATATACATATATATGTGCTACAGTATAATGAAATCCATTGAAAAACTGCCATATTTTTCAGTAACATTTTAAATTAGAGTAAGTATATAAGGTAAAAGAAAAGGCTTGTTATTACCTGAGCAAGTTAATTGTGACTGGTCGTTTGGTTTTAGTGGTAACTAGCATTTTTTCTCCTGTGGCCAGCTCCTCTAGAAGATGCCAGGACAGCCTTGCTAAGAAGGCAACAACCAGGAGTGAAAAAAATAAGGATGGAAGCATTACAGGCAGATTAAATGTTCATCAGTGGGAACAAGGAAAGAAAGAGCAAAAGAAAATGTTATTGTCCTCAAGGGAATTATAAACGCAGCAAGCTAAGGAACCTGCAAGCAAGGAAGAGAAGGATTCTGACTAAGAACAAGTGAAAACACTATCTCAACCCAAAAGGTCCACCACTGCTAATTTTCTTGAAAATGAAATCAGATGCAGATCCACATATTCACTAATAATTAAAGAGCTTATCAGAAAAAGTTGTGTAACTAAGTGCAAGAAAAATTTCACAGGTGAGCAGGTAAAGTAGAGAGGACTATTTGCCACAGCTGATAAAAGCAAAGGGCACAGAAAAAGCAAGAAATAAGAGTCATGAAAACAGTGATTAACTGCAATTGAGCTCTTAATGGAAACAAATTCATTTCAGGTTCTACAGGACAAAGATCTGAAATATTTACTCTATTATCTGGTCTGATACCACAGAAGAGGGCAGTTTTTTTAAAGGAGATTCATATGGCTGATAGGGAGGAAGGAAGTAAAGGACAAGTTTAAATTAAGACGTGGGAAACCAGGGAAGAACAAAACAACAAACACTGTCAAGGAGATGAACTAGGTGACCTGGCAGGTCTTTTCTATCAGATGCTTCCTTGACTCTTTATGAAGAGAGTAGCGTCTTAGTAACAGATATTTAGGACTTCACGTTAATGGACAACTTCAGCAGACTCTTCTTGCTAGAAAGAAATAGTCTGCTTCTCTGCAATTTCTTTAGAAAATAATGAAGATACTAAAATGCAGCTCAGAGTTTCATCGAATCAACTCTTTAAAATGCTGGCAATGAGCAGAGGTGCAGATTTTCTCCTCTTACTGTCTAAGTGTAGTGATATCTGAGTGGAGAATTATTTTGGTGTTTTTCCCAGCTGCTTTGTACTCTGCTAAGAATAATCAGGATAATTTTCTGGACCGATCTGCAGTCACTACACACAAAAAACACCCTGTCCATTTAGGGGCTTGCATCCAGTTGGTATTTGTGGGTCACACTCCAGTAGTTTGCTACCAATTTACTGGGAGATATCACAGCTCACCATTTTATGGAATCCTAGAACAGTTTGGTTGAAAGGAACCTTAAAGATCATCCAGTTCTAACTGCCCTGCCATGGACAGGAAAACCTTCTGCTAGATCAGATTGCTTCAAGCCCCATCCAGTGTAGCCTTGAACACCTCCAGGGATGGGGCATCCACAACTTCTCTGGGCAACAAGTTCCAGTGTCCCACCACCCTCACAGTAAAGAATTTCCTTCTAACATATAAACAAAATCTACCCTCTTTTAGTTTAAAACCATTACTCCCTCAACCTGTCACTGCACTCCTTGATTCAGAGTCAGTCCCTATCTTTCCTCAGGGCCCCCTTTAACTACTGGAAGGCCACTATAAGGTCTCCCTGAAGCTTGGCCAAAAACCCCAACTCTCTCAGTCTGTCTTCATAACAGAGGTGCTCCAGCACCCAGATCGTCTTTGTGGCCCTTCTCTGGACCCATTCCAGCAAATCCATGTCTCTCCTATACTGGGGGACCCAGAGCAGTCAACCTGCTGGGCATGCTTCTATTGGTGCAGCTCAGGGCATGATTGGCTTTCTAGTCTGCCTGAGTGTATTGCCAGCTCATATTCAGTTTTTCATCCACAGATATCCCTAAGATCTCCTGTGCAGGGCTGCTATCAATGCAGTCATTGCCCAGCCTGTGTGTGTGTTTGGGATTGCCCTGACCTGACCTTGTTGATCTTTATGAGGCTCACACAGGCCTAAATCTAAAGCCTGTCAAGGTCTGCCTGGATGTCATCCCTTCCAGTCAGATCATCAACCACATCACCAGTCAGCTTGGTGTCATCCACAAATTGGCTGTGGGTGCACTCAATATCACTGTTCACGTCCCCAGTGAAAATGTTAAATAATATTGGTCCCATATGGCCCTCTGAGGGACACCACTCTTCACTGGTCTCCATCCAGATGTTAGGCAACTATGTGAGAGCAACTCTCTGAGTGCAACCATCCAGCCAATTCCTTATCCACTGAGTGGTTCACCCATCAATTCCACGTCTCTCCATTTTAGAGACAAGGACGTTGTATGGGACAGTATCAAATACTTTGCAGTAATACAGGTGGATTTGAACTGGGCTGTTATGACATAAGTCCCAACACTGTGGGGAAGAAGAATGAGAAAATACCAGTGTTTGTGCTCAAACCTATGAAAGTGTTGAAGAGAATTGCTAATGGAATAGAAAATCAGAGGAATACTATGCACTGTTGAAGATAAAGGGTACTAAGATGGTAAACCTACCATCTTAATAGTGGGGCCCCCCTATTGTCTGCATTTAGATGAGTTGGATGGGATTTTTGCGCCGGATACTAATTTATTGGATTTGGCTCGTGCAAAAGAAGTAACTGAGTACTGTCTGATGCTGTACAGATGTATGTGGGAATCCAGCTGAGAGCTAGTAATGCTGGCTCTAGGCTACCTGGTCAGGTGCTCCTCATCCCCAGCCTTTGCTATCTGAGAACATGCATGTTGGAAAAAGCACTGCATTAGAGTCAAACCTCTTGTCACCAATCACAGAATTACACATTATAATACATGTCTGGGAGCCTTCTAAGTCCTTAGTTTCAGGCACAAGCAAGGTAGTTGCTTTCTGAGTTCTCCTTCTCAGCTAACAAGAGTGACTACAACTGTGGAGATGATAGTAAGGTACTTTCTAGTAGTCCATCCACCAGTCGCTTCCTTCCTAAACCCTAATTTTTCCCCTTCTTGCCTGTACTCCTCTTTATTTGCAGTAATGCCCTGACTGCTAAAAAGGACAGCTACAGTGTGGCGCAGGCATGACTGCTGAAAAACAGCTTCTCCAGAGATGCACTTCACCCCCTATTTTCCTCCTTTGTTGGGCAACCCTCTCACTTACGCTTAACCCCAGCCCCTGCACAAGAAGCCTTTTAGAATCCCCCTTCAGGGAGGGTATATGGCCAGAAGGACCCTTAGGCAACTATTTCTGTCTTTTATTTTCATGCAAAGAGCAAGGTGTTTCAGTACAATGGGAAGTACTCTGATTAAAATTCATGTCCAGTTCTGCCTGAGTGGATTTACCAATAGTAAAGTAGCTGCACGTCCTCTTAAATTTGCATTAGCACCAGCAAGAGTACAGGGTGATTTTCTCATAGGACACGGTCTCCCTTTATTTAGAGGGGAAGTCAACAATTACAAATCAGTGGGTTCGGTTAGAGGCTTTCAATGGCCCCCATAACCCAGTGGAAGGGGCAGCTCCCAGACTGTCTGAAATTCACTCAGATATAAAAGGATCAAAAGCAAACCATGCATGTCTAGGATTATGTTCTTTGAGAGCCGTGCTCTTTGTGGTGTAAGGTCAATGCCAGCACTGAGATGTCTGCCACAGGGAAAGCAAATGGAGGACATCAGCTGACATCAGCATTGCAGTGTTTTTTAATGACTGGAACCTGTGGTCACTGAAACCATGGACTACAATTTTCTCTAGTTCTACTATCATCATCATCCTCATCACATAAATGAGTATATGCATGTCTTTTAATGAAGGAAATACAGTAAGTGGTTGACTACTGTAGGACAGCACATCTGTAGTGCCAATTTCCTTAAGGATCCTGCCCTCTCTTTTGGTTTAAACAGACCTTAACGATCTGAAAGTTGTTTTTTCAGAATCCTTTGGAGGGAGAGGAGGTTCCATACTAACAAACTCCAGAAACGAACTCCAGGCAATGTTTACTAGTCTTGAGAAAACTGACCTTTCATTAATATTAGCAGCTTCTTTGTCATGCATCATCTTGCTGCTTTGTGTTTGTAAACTTCTCAGTCAGTTCCCCTAGGGTCTCTGAAAAGCATGGAGCTGCCACAGCTCCCCAGTGGTGCAGCTGACACCCAGCTTCTCCAGTCTGTCCCTTGCTTGGACAAATCTCAGCAGCCAACTAATCTGAAACACCAGGATCCACTAGCAGAAAATTTGTGAGCAAGGTGGAGACTCAGACTAATCAGACTATCTTTTGCATAAAATTTGTCCATCTTTAGCTTTACAAACAGTGTGTAAATCTGCCTTCTACCACTATGTGAGGATGTGGGAGACAGTATGTACAAACACAACTGGAAAAGCCCATGATACATATTGCCTTGTATTCGACTATATTCTAGAGAGGGGAAGAATAAACATTAGCAAACAATTCTGACTTTCCCCTGGGTTTTGCAATGAAATCATCCTATAATTTATGGTTTGATTTTTTTTAAAATGACTTTTTATTGGATGAAAAAGCTGATGTGTGCATAAAGGTTCATCAGTCAGGAACATGTATGTACACACAACTCCTAACGACTAGGCTCCTTTTTAAAATTTTTCCCCCAGAAAAAAAGAAAAAAAAAGAAAGAGAATCATGAAGAATGGCTTGTGTATGAGTTGTAATCCAGACAAAAGTGGAAAAAAAACTTGCCCTTTTTGTGTTTTATGGCATTCTACTATCTTTTTAAAGTTAGGGTTATTTTGTGTCAGCACTCAGCAGATTTTAGGTGAGATAAAGTGTCCATTTTTTTCTTTTTGTCTCTTTTTTTCCACTGTAGCATCTGGGATCTTAAAACCTAACCCCCTTGTGATTTATCAGCCCTAATTGTCTTGCAGTGGGGTTTCAGGGAGATCATTAGCACACTCAGACATAAAGCAGATGTTCCAGTCATGTCAGCCGAAGGGAGTGTGTTTCTGTTTTACCTCCTCCCTCTTTCTTACTCCTTATCGAATCTCATTCCCCTCAACACATTTGTCATTTCCAGGGCTGTGAGGTGTGTTGGTGGGAGCAGAGGGGCAGGAGCAGCTCTTGCAGCACGTGCAGTGCGAAGCCACCTGTGTCCTCTGCTGTGTCTGGCCATGGCACAGCAGCGCTGGTACTGTGCGTCAGGACAGTAGGCAGCACCCAAGGATTAGTGGCACTGCCATGGGTATGCAGGCTGTTCATGTGTCATACCTGAGAAAACCATCCCACCTCTGTTACCTGAGTAAAACATCTCAGCTGGTGTCCTGGCTTCATGTCCCAGGAATGAGGCCCTTTCCATGAGGCTGTTCATTTGCCAACTGCCTGGGTGGAAAAGGCTCTTAACAATTCAGCTTATGGAGGACATTTATTTAAACAAGGTATTATTTATGAAGATTTTCCTTTAAAAAAATAGATGTCCTCTGGCCTGAGAGAAAGCAAGAAATGCTCTATAATATGTTCTCAATCAATAATTAATCTGGATGACTGGACAAGGGAGTAAAGAAAAGAAGAAACAAGAGCTTCAATTTATAAAGAAACATTTTTCCCCCAGCTGTCTGGCAGTCTGTGTTAGGAAGCACAGAACATAGGGCATATCTGAGTCTGAAAAGATTTTGTAGGGTTCTTTGACTGCAAAGTAATTTCAGTGTGAATCAGAATCAATGTGGCCCATATTGATTGGATTACCAACTAAACAGACAAAAAGTGACAAATTTTAATTTGGAAATAGGAGAACATTCGCAACAGAGTCTCATGACTGAGCAGATGTTTCCAAAGATATCCAGTTCTGCTCCCATGTAATCTAATGTTTTTTATCAATAATCCCATAAACCCCACAAACATTCCTGTAATATTTAGATACAATATTGATGTTGATATAACAGTGATAGCAAACTTCCTGTTCAAAGGCAAAGTGTAAGAGGATGAAGCAACTGCTGCAATTGAGACACAAATTTTCAAGAATGAGATGGCTAAATAGCTGGCAAATGAAAATATATCTCAGATGAGTTTAATGTGGTGTGTAATTAATTCCTGCATAATTGGATGCTCAGGAGAGGCAAATAAGCACTCAAGCATGAAGAATGACAAAATCCAAGGCACAGTATAGTCTTTGGGTTCATCATGATGGACTGTCAGCCCAGTGCTTCCATAACTGTCATGTTGGGATCACTGGATTTTTTTCAAGAGTGAACAAGGAAATGTCCTCTAAGGAGAAGTCTCTGTCCAAGTTTTTCCAAAGTGTTTTTCCACCATTTTCCAACATAACTTCTCCTCCACTTCCATTCTGGTGACACATATAGCTACCAGGAATAGTTGCTGAAGATGGTGCAGGAACAAGTCAAGCACATATGGGAATGTTTGAAAAGCCAGTTGCTAGATGCACTGCAGATGTTGCTTGTTTGGAACACTGGTAGCTGTTCTGCTCACAATTATTTCAAAAATACACTAAACACTGACGTGAATAGCATATTATTTTTTTAATCAATACTTTCACTTTGCCATAGTTTTGTTCTATATTAGGCATTGTAAAAAGGAAAGAAAAAGTGACTGCAAAGACAAGCTAGAATATCTCAGGAAAAAAAGAGGAAGATCCACAATGGGGAAGGCTAGCTTTTGTTTTCTGCTAAATGGCATTTTTAGAAACAAGTAGAATTCATTATTTCTCACAGAACACTGTCCTTAGTCTGGTATGCTTTTGAGAAAAGCAAAACCAGAACAGTATGCACAAAATTGTTTACTGCAAATACTCTGTGCCTTACAAATGGAAAAAAAACCCTATCACTGTAGATACTATTGCCTCATAGTTTGTTTTTTTTCTCTTCCCTGAATGTCGTTACTCCAAAATTAGTTTATGAACAAACAAACATATAAAACGTGTAAAAATTTAGGAAATAAAAATTTTACAGATAACGTATTAATTTAAAATAAATTTGTAAATTTTGCTTAAATGAATATTAAATATTTCAAACACTGATCCTTATTTTCAGAAATGGGGTTGTTTTTAAGTTGTTGAGTTTATCATCTTTTAAAAAATCTGATGCAGGTATAACTAGAATTTTAGAATCCGAAATTAAGTTCTTGCTTAAAAAAAATTTAACAACAAATTTTTCATTTGCTTGAACAGGGAGTGCTTTTGAACTGCATACCACTCACCTGCATGGAACAAAAAAAAAAAAAATCAACTCCAGCCTTTGAGAACTGTAGTCTGAGGGAAATCCTAGACATGCAAGATAAGTCAGACTCTGTTTGTATATTTCCCTAGCACTAATTTACAACAGAGAAAAGTATTTTCCCTTCCTGTCTCTTCATTCCACATGCTCCTCAAAATTCAGAGTTGAGCCTGAAGGTGGAAGATGTCACCCTCCAACATAATACCTGTCACAGGCGAATGAAGCTGTGGGGCTGTGGCCGACTCTGTACTGCTGATCTCAGAGTCAGCGCCTGCAAAAGGAGTCTTTTCCTCTGCCAAACAATCCCAATGCCAGTGACTTCAGTGGCATCTATAAGCACCTTGTTTGTCAGAAATCCATACCAAAAGGTATGAGAATTGACCAATTATAAAATTTGCTGCTACTGATATGGCTGTGGCTTTTGTAATTAGTTTCAAGACCGGCAGAGTTTCTGATGCTGAGTTACTCCTGACAATGAGCATGAGGTCGAGTGGGTAGCACCGACATAAATCATCAACCCTGCTCTCAGCAGGAATGCTGTTGGCGTTCCTCTCTGGAATGTGCACTGAGGCTGTGCTCTGTGAGCAGCAGCAGCCCGTATCTGTACCTCTCAAGAAGAGGAAAGAAATGGCTTTGTGGAAGGAACTTCCACATTACAGACATTCCAGTTGTTCCCTTCAGCCACAGCCATAACTCTCTCCAGATGTAACCCTTCACTTCTCCCTCTTTACAAGTTTATTTTCCTTGTAAGGAAGAAAAACAGAAAATATTTTTGTGGGTGTAAACCAAACTGAGAAGTACTGAATGTAAAGAATGAAAAGGGCTTTATACAACATTTAGCAAGAGCCAGTGAGCTGAGTCACAGACACAAAGCCATGGAAGAGCTAAACCCAATCAGATGCCTCTGTCTAGGTGAAATTCACCTTCTTGCCTAACATTGCAGAGGAGAGAAGTATGTGTGTACTGGTGCAAACACAGGAAGGGAAATCTTTGCCTAAATTTATGGTTTTACCAAGGAACTCTGGCCTCTGTAGCTCCTGCTACAAATTTTGGGCCAGACTGAAATCTGGAGGTTCTGTACACATCCTGCCTGGGAGGGTTCTGCGATAGCAATCATGTATGTACAAGGCTATGGCAGCTCTGTAGCTGTCATGCTTCTCTTTAGATGCTCTCTAGAGCAGGAAGAAGGTACACAGTGAAACCACTCCATTTTCATGTTTTTAAAGTGTTCTCCTGCTACAGGTATGGTGATAATTCTGGATTTCAGTTTAAGTTTTGGGCACAGGCACATACCCTTCCAGTTTTTGCATGAAGAAAACTTCCTAGTTTTCAAGGCTGGAGGGTCCCTGTTGCTAAACCTATGTCCAGGCACGATAAAGGAGTGAAATACCTTTAGTTTCCCCCCTGGGAACCCTATCTCATAGTGTGACTAAGGGCAGGGGTAAGGAGACCACAATCATGTGTGCTATTTTGACCTTTTGGTGAGTAACAGCACTGTGGTAAAAGCTGAAGTGCTGATTGAGGTATGCTGCCTTTTATCAGAAATCCCCAAACTCTGCTCTCCTGCCAAAGGAGCTGTGGATAGACCTGCACAAGCATGTTCACAGCTATGCTGTTCTCCAGAGAACCAACTGAGCAGAGAGGGGAGTTGCAAGAAGAAAGGGTAGACCCCAGGAGGACTTCAGGGTTTTTTTGGACTTTAGTCTACTGGATGGACAAATCATAGCAACAGTCTCAAAACAGTCATTGTATTGACTCTGCTGCTGTATTGTTATTCTGTCTGGCCACATTAATGGATCAAAAAATGTGGGTTTATTTTCCCTGAACAAACATAAAGCACAGCTTGTCAAGAGGACTTCAAGCAGATATTCAGCTTTTCCTGAGGATGCAGGTAGAATGGTGAGCCTATCGTATTCATACCTTTAAAAACAAGCCCCATCGACAAATTGTAACTATAACAACAGATCAAGTAATTTCTGATGCCAGCAGCCCTGGGCATCTCCTAGATACTGCCAGATGTGGCCTCATACCATTAACTTTTTCTTCACCCAGAAGGCTTCCTAGGGCTGTCAGTTTGCAGAGTGGGCCTGATGCCCAGAGCTGCAGCCTTAGGGCAGAGGTCAGCTACGAACATAACATAAGAACAGAGAACATGAAAACCTTCACTCATCAGCGACATCAAAATTCATTTTTGGCAAGGCCCAAGAAATGACCTGAGAGCAGATGAAGACCTTCTGCTGAGGGGTGGTGGGCACCTGAATGCCACTTCAAAACATCTCAGTGTGGAGCCTGCTGTCTTGGTATGTGTGAGATACAGTAGTTCTCTTCAAGGACAGGCTGAATATTGATTCAATAATTCACATTTGAAAGAAAACTCTGCACACACAGATGCAGTAGACCAGGATTATTCCATATTTTATGTCAACACATAGATATCCTACAGAGCATTGTTTTTCTTTCCTTCCCCCCACTTCTATGGTTTTTTTTTTTGTCTGGTTTATGCTTAGATTCTTATTGAAAACATGTGGGAGTATCACAAACATGAATTTGGCTGCCAAGACTTAGGTCCCTAAAGCCATATGTAGGTATCTAGAGAGGCTGATTTTCAGAGATCAGAGTTCAAAGCATGGCAGAGCAAAGCATTGATTTAGGTGCCTACATAAAAATGCAGTTGCTTGTATGAGTGATCAAGTTAGAAAAAAAATTCCCAGTATATCCAGGAAATTGAACATGCAAATGGTGAACCTTCAAGCATGTGACAAGTTAAATGTTTAAATTATTAGCAGAACATGGCAAGGCTGTAAACTTTCCAAGACGTTCACTGGGAATGTGAAAACTTTCACTGATATTCACTCAAACAACACAGCTGGAATTTCAGGCTTCTTCAAGTTCATTTATTGCCAAGGGATCACTTTTAGACTGATCGTTAGGAAACCTAGGGCTAATTTAGGAGAAACTTAGGAGCCTTAGTTCAACAGAGTAATTTGGACCACGTACTAGTTACAGCAGCCAGCCCACAGAGGTATCCAGCCTTAACACTGCTGCTGCTACTGCTGTTCTCTACAGATGTTCATATGTTATTGCACAAACTCAGAAGTGTATCAGCATGAGCACTTCATTGCCAGAGTTTTTGCAACGAGTGCAGAATAACTCAAAGTCTGTGGGAGGCACAAGCCACTGAGCCTGCTTGGATGGTGCCACACACTGGCAGGCTCAAGGAAGGATCAGAGGAGGAAGGGACATTACATGTACAACAGCCTCTTGGCCACTGTACTCAGGCAAAAAAGCAGAGCAAGTGAATGCTAGAATTAATTCAACCTGTCAGGATGTGAACAACCATTTTCTTCTCAGGAGAGGACAATAACTGCATGGTGGACATGTCTGGGGAGAGACATAAGCATCATCTTTCCCACAGCACTAGTGCCACTGGTGCAGAAAAGGATGCCAGACACCTGGAAATCACAGGACAGCAAGCATTGGCACTCAGAGAGAGGGTAGGTAGCTTCTTGGGGTTCTAAATATCCATGCTTTGAGCATTTTGTTATACAGAAGATGCAACCACTCACTCTTATAAGCACAGACCACAATTTTCCAGTCCCAGAAGATCACTTTACTCAGTTGACTGCAGCAACACCCTTCCACTCTCTTTGTAATCCCTCTGCATCGTGGGTTGCTGTGAACCACAGCACAGCCACAGCAGAGCATGTAACACAGGGCTGAGTGAGCTCCTGGGCATGACCTCTGCCCGCTTGTCTCCCCTACCTCACACACCAGTGCTCTTCTGAAAAGTGGCTTTGGGATGGTACACCCAGTGCCTCAGCCCCCAGCAAGGCAGGGAAAATAGCCCAAGTTGATGCCTGCTGTTTCCTCCTTGCCACCAGACTCAAATGTTACTAGATGGGCTCAAGGGAGTTTCTGGAGAGTAAACCCACAGCTGTCATTTCCACTGGCTGTATAAGGCATTGCAGTAACTAGGAGAGATGCCCTGGGTTGCCTTGATGGGCCAGTGTTGCAGTGCACCCCCCAAGGACAGGGTGGCCAGATTGGGAAGGGATTTGAGGTTCTCTTTGCCTCCCTTGAAAGGTGAAAAAACCAGAACCTTCTTTCCCAATTTGGATGCATTCTGAAACAGGACAGCTCATAGGACCCTCTGGACTTCACCTCAAACCTGAATCTATCTGGTTGGATGAGTGCCAAAGGCCCTTCCTGAGCAATTGCTACTAAAAGCATTGAACAAAGGAACCTTATGGCATTTTTGGGGTGTTTTAGCAGAGACAAGGACCTTCTTCCCTCTGTCATGGCTTTTTCTCTGTAGAGTTTGTTATTTTCATTGTTAATAAACCTTTTTGTTTCCAGCACTGCCTTAAATGTCATCCTGCTTATTTTTATGCCGTTGGGAATTGCAGGACAAAACCAAAATGGCGATAGACCCCCTGAGAACTCATAACACCTGGTCCTAGATTGGGTACTCTATCAGGCCAGATGACTTCTATTTAAGTATTACGATGCCTAATTTAGGAATCCAGAATAGGAAGTCTGCTTATGGCCCTGGCATGCTATGACCACTGCTTATTGTGCTGTTCATAATTGTGTCATTGTTTCTGTACGGTTCTTTTATCACATCCATCTGCTGCTCCATATTTTATATTTGAAGGGCAAGCCTTCTGTGCCACAAATTTACTCTGTGCCTAGCACATAGTAAAGGCATGCCAACACTCAAATCCTGCACTTCCCCCACAGGTCCTGGTGGAAGCACTGAACAGTTGAATGAAATAGTTAAGACAGTAGATCATGTGGAGAAATGCTTCATTCCTCCTTAGAGCACCAGCATTTGAGGTGTCCATCAGCTATCTGATGAAGCAAAAAATTCAGGACTTGGAAGGCATTGTAAGAGATTGACTCTATTCAGCTTTTTAAGCTGTAGACATTACTGGAGTACACGGAGAAAAACAGACAGTTTTTACAAAAGCCTTACATGCCATCTTTACATCTGTGACACAAGCCGGCCAAAACAAGGAACTGCATTGTTAACACACAGCTGGCTCCTCTGCCAGCCTCTCCCACTCATGGTGGTTTTATGGCAGCTTTGAACGCTGACATGAAGTGATCCTGTTCTGTTTGACAAAAAGCCATGCCTAGGCCAAGACTGTCAAGTGTTCTTATGTTTCTGACAGCTCGGCTTCATGCAGCTCTGATTTTTTGGAGAGCACCCAGGGATTCAATGGCCCAGTCACTTCATCTGTTACTAAGCCTTATTTGAGTCATTCAGTGATCTGATTCACAGCTGCTTGTGTATCTCTACTCCCATTCAGGGCTGTGTATCTCTTCTGTTACAGAAACAAAAAAATTCAATAATCTGGTGTGCAGTAGAGCAAAGACTAGGCACTACGTTTCTATCTCACTGCTGAAAATCTCCAGAGTAATTCTAGAGAAGCTCTAGATGTGACATGTCATTCCTATATAATTCTGTGTTCAAAAGAAATACAAGCTTGATCCTTTTAATGTTCATGGATCCAAATATGAAAAGATAAGCATTTAATATTATTAGTTCTTCTCACCTAAATTGTTCTACACAGCAGCTTGGAAAACTATATTTGTATGACAGTTCAAAAGTGTATGCCGTTGTGGATTGATGAGAACGGAATAAGCAGCCTTTTTTCTGCAAGCCTGAGATGAATAAATATATCAAATCACAGTACCCATTACTACTTTTTTCATTAGCTTGGTTTTACTTTACTTTATCACTTATAAATGATGGGCCAAATAATGCAAGCATAAGGAGCTAGAAAATAATCCTATATGCCTTTATGGGTCTATGGGGAAAGAAAGGGAGAAGTCATGTGCTTCTCCAATACAGGCACCCAAACTTGCAGCAGCTGATGTTACTCAGCACCGATATGGCTCTTTAAGCTTGCTTCAGACTTGGAGAAATAGGAGAGTCCTGGTTTCCACCTGAGGAGATTATTATTTGCAATACATATCCAGTACTGCTATTTGGTGGCCCTGCTGCAGATGAGGAAGCAAGGGATGAAATGCTTTCCCAAAATTACATGAAGTTTTTGGGCAATCCCACTGCCCAAGCTCAGCCCAACAGCCAAGCACAAGGCCCTCCCTTCCCTCCCATGTCCCCAGTGTATACTGGGAACAGGCTGAAGGGCCTGGGGTGGTGATGGGGGAGATATTATAGGGTACATACTACATGGGTGGCTTTGGGGATTGGGCCTTAACAGCCAAGAGGAACAGGCAGAGCTCAGCTAGTAAAAGGTTGTTTAGGGAGGTGGTCTGCAAGGAATGGGCAAGGACATTGTTCTGGAACATGGGGGATCAGTCAGAAACAAAACTGGGGAAGAGATGGAACAATATGAGCAGACCAGAGAAATGGTTTATCTTTGGGGAGGTATATGTAGGTGTGAAACAGCAGGGTAGGAATCATTTGGGGATGCCGGCCCATTCAGCAGCTGTGTGAGAAGCACATGGTTCTCTTTCTGCTCTGGCTGGACTGAGCTCTTCCTAAGCCTCCCTCAGAAGGAGGTAGGGAGTAGCCAGGGGGTGAGACCTGCCTTCAGGAGACCTGTGATGCCCAGCTGGGGCTCCATCACATCACAGGGCCAGGAAGCAGCTGGTGAAGTCCCAGGTGGGGACATAGACAGAGCTGGCGAGCTGCTGCCACTGTGGTGTGGGGAGGCTGAGGGGAATGAATGGCTGGAAGCACAAGGAGGAGCTGTGAGGGGGCTGGAAGGCAGGCAAGACACCGACTTGAGAGGAGGGAGCAAAGAGGCACAAAGGAAGAGAGTGCTTCAGGAAAAAGGGGTGCCAAGCACAGAGTCCCTCAGTCTTATGGCAGCTGAGGAAGAACCTCTTCACACCAGATCTGGACAATGCTGTATGATGGAGCCAATCCACATCTTTCCAGGCAATGCTCCTCCTTGGTGGCGCTTACACCCCACTCTGCCACTTCCCCTTCTCCTGCAGACCTGCCCAGGAGGTCTCACCGAGGGGCTGGTAGTTAAAACTTCAGCAGCTCTGAGTGTACTTGCAAAAGACAATCCACATTTTTTCTTGCACTTCATTCCCCCTCTCCAGAGAAAGCATTTTTGAGATAACAAAATTTGCTAACCATCATCTACATAAGATCAGTATACACTTGACACAACATAACAACTGTAGCCATGACAGTGAGGAGTCCACAATATGTTTTACAAGATTTCCTCTTAAAGACATGGCAGTGAGTCAATGGTTTCACACAGATGCTTGCTTAAAATGGCCGGGGGGCCAAGTTCAGGGTAACTTTGTTCTGCTAAATTACCGAACAAAGACCTGGCTGGTTGCTTAGTGAAATAATCTGTAATAGATACCTCAGGACTGACTTTTTGTGTATATATGGGCATTAGAAAAGTGGAGTGGAGACTAAACACCCTTTTCCCACAAAATCAAGTAGAATACATTCTCATCAATCACATGGAAATTACTGAAAAGCTGCAGACATGTTCATGAGACAGGAGATATCCTCAGCACTTTAAACAAGAAGCAGATGCAGAGGAGATGGCACTGATTGTCTACCATCCAAACCAGTTGAGTGTGGAGGACCTGATGAAGCAGCACTCAACAGAGCAGAGCAATATGCTTCAGAAATCTTTGAGGCAAAACAAATATGTCAAAAGGACTGAAAACTGTTACTGTACAAGCACTTTTTCCTCCTGGGAGAGTAACTGCTTTGTCTGATCTGTTAGTGAGTATCTTACATTAAACATAAATATCAATGTTAATAATGTCTAAGTGCTTCATTAGTACCATAATATATTACATGTAGAATTAAAGAAATAGTTAACCTTGAAAATTTCAAGCATTCATTACAACCAAAATTAAATGGGTGTCATCTTCACTAGATCAATTAATTTTTCAGTTCCATTACTGACTTAGTTATGCCTCCTTCATCTGTTTACAAAGAACTGCTTCAGTTTAACTACATGAAACTGGATTTAAAGACCAAATTTTTTTTTACACATATAGAAAAGCTTCTTAATGCAGGTAGCAGCACTTGAGAGATAAAACCATCCCACTTACACATCACTTGATTCCTCAGGTTTCCTGGGTAAGGCAGGCATAGACAGGAAGTTTCCATAAGATTTAGTTTTTACTGGTTTGAAAGAAAAGCCTTTCTATTACCTTTGGATAGCACAGTCTGTATCACTACAGTGAAATATGTCACAGTACCTCAGCAAATTCTGAAGTTACTCTGGAATAGCAGTGAAGCCAGAAGCTGGAAAAGCTTCAAGTGCCACGTCTTTATCACCTCCTTCCTTCTCCCAAAGTCAATGAATGCAGTCCTTCATTTAGGAATGGGAGAGATTCATGGTTAACGCAAGAAGCCTGTCACAGCTGCAGATATTTTCCTCTCATTATCAAATTACTAGGGAAATAGTCTTCCTCAAACTTTGCATGAGGAATGACTCAGTTTGCTATGGTGAAAAAAGCAAAGAAAAAAAAAAAACCTCAAACCACTGTAGTATATCATTAATCTCATTATATTCTGGAGTCACAACTTCTCATCTTCTGTAGCTGAGCTTTATTTCCAATTAATCCATTTTACTAATCATCCTTTTTGTTGTTTTTCCTCCGTGATGACATCTATGTGTTTAAAGGTTTGATTTCTGCTCTAGAGCCTCCTCCTCCTCTCTAAGCTGTTTATAGTTAACACAGTATCCTGCAGCCTCCTGAACTGCTTCGCAGTTAACCAACTGCTAACTCCTTAACTCGACAGCAAGTCCCTTGTGTGCAGCTACCTTGTGTTTATTCTTGTACCCATGGTGCTTGAAGGACAGGACTTCCATGGGGACGTACTCTCCTCAAGAAAAACAGATCTTTTCCTAATTTTAGGAAGTGAGAAAATGTAGTCTTTGTCCTTCTCCACAATAAAGTTTCTTCTTGGTGTACTGAGTCAAATGATGAATGTCTCCTACCCCTCGTTTAATGCTATCATTTACCCATGCTGTGCCTGTTCTCATATACAGGGCACATAGGAGGACATGATAGACCTGGTTCTTTAAAACAAATTTTTTTTTGGTTTTCACATTAGTTGGCATGGGAGCATTTTTTACAACAAAGCCAGAACGCTCTCCACCTGAGCTATCTCCTGATGCCTCTTCCAAGCCTAAAAGAGAAAAAAGAATTAACTCAGATATAAGCCTGGGTCTCCTGTGAAACTTCACTGTTAGTTTAAGTCTATTTTCTTTATCAGGTCTTACTATGCTGACCTACCTTTTCTCAAATACTATTAAAATATTAAAGACCAACAAAAAAAAAAATCAGTAAGGCTATCGGAAGAGCAAAGAACTATTACATAAATTCATAATGTAAAATTTATACAAAGAACTTGAAATCACTGGAAATTTTTTTGAAACTTTTTGCAGCTTCAGAGATTATTTTCTGGTGCTGCAGGTCTGTGATAAATAGGCCTTTACCTGTGAAGATGCTAACCTTCATGACCAGGAGAACATCACAAGAGAGAGCGTTTGTGCTCTTGCAATATGCTTGGTTTGGTTGCTATGCATTTGTTCTTGTGCAAGTTTAAAACATGCTCTCCTCCCCCCAGCTTTGCTATGAGAATTGCTTGGTATTTGGCTTTTACAGCAACAACAAACAGGGCACACCCTGGTCCTCCTTGACAAGAGAAACGGAGAATCTAAGGTTGATGTTTTGTTGATATGACTCTGAATATGAACTCTGGTAAACTCCCGCAAAGTAAGCTAGCCTTTGTAATGCACTGACCATTTCACAGAGTATCCTGAATTCTGCTCTGCTGCTGTTATCCTGAGTGATTCTGGAAAAGTAATAGTCTGATGAAGTCCAGTTTTGGAAAGAGTTCCTGAAGTCTGCTTTACAAACCCTCACTGAAACAAAGAACAATATACAACCAAATGAAATGTTGGTGAAGTATAATAACATGTTGAAAACAAATGAAACCATCTGAAAAGCAAGTTGAACAATTACTTCCATTCTTCTTTTCTGAAAGTCACTGTGTATGGTAGGGTAGCATCTTGAATAGCTAAGTGCCTCTCCAATACAACACACAGGCAAAACAAGAACAGTCCTTCAATATTAAAAGCATTCCTACTGTGTCACATCGTGGTGCCTGCATTGAGCTGAATTCAAGATTTTTTTATTGTTGAGAGGCACTGCCATTACACTAAATTTTAATATGGATCTTTGCCAACCACCATAAATAAAACACTCACTCAGAAACAATTCCTAAAGGTAGTGTGTCAGATGGTATTTAATTAAAAAAAGGGCTTGCTGCAATGGACTACCACAGGCCATGTCTGGCTGGGGCTTTCTTTCCGCTGCATATCTTTAGGTGTTTCGTTGGCTCACAAAAGGTTTTTAGTTAATGTAAGCTATGCCTACCAGAAGATCCTTCATGCTAATGGATGGAAAGTTCACAGCTAAAACAGAGAAAATCAGTGTTGTTTTCAAGAGCTGTCTAATGTGGGAAACTCACAAAAGCTGCAAGAAACAGGAAAAACTCAAAATTAGTTGCAGAATGGTGACAAGAAAAAACCTGTGGTAAAATTAAAATTTGTATTTGCTAAATATTTTTAAAGATTAAATCCGTAAGGTAAAACATATTCAAATATACTGATCCCTGTTATGGAAATCCTGAAATATTCATGAAACAGAAAATATGATACATGCTGCATGGATAAAATAACTGGATGACCTTTTACAAATTCAGCAAGAAGCATGTGAAATAAAAGACAAATGTCTCTCTGTTACCTAGGCTGCTGTGGTGGTCATAGCAATAAAGAGTTTTAATAGACTAATTTTTTAAGTAATCTTCTGTTTTTCCTGCTCTCTGGGCTGCTCCCATGTTCTCTGCAATTAGCAGCTCACCACACATTGGGAACATAACGCTGAATTACCTTTACAGAGAGCTGCATTCAGTAACTCATTAAAAGCTGACATCACTGCAACAAAAGTTCAGTCATGTAGGGATGTGGCAGAGGTTATCATGTAGCACAGTACTGGGGGAAAGATTATGTCAACTGCCTGCTAGCGTCCACATCCAGGATGAAATCTCCCCAGGGAATAAACACTCCTGGCAAGCACTGAAACCCAGAAATCTTCACGAAGCTGTTTGCAATTTGCAGCCAAAACTATCCACAAATGCTGGGAATAGACTACATTCCTTGACAACACACAGCTCCAGACATTTCCATGGGGGAAGTTTAATCTACAAGGATGTAGAAATATAAAACAAAGTATTGCTCAAAGTAACTGTTTGTCAGATCATGTGCCTCTAATTTGGTTTCCAGTGACATTACACAGCTGCAGCCAATGGATTCCAGCCAGGCCCAACAGTCACTGAAGTTCCTTTTTTTTGTTTAAATTTAGTATCTGAACATGTTTTGCCTATCATTAAAATGGAGAGTAATTGCTCAAAAGTGAACTGTAGAATTTACAACTGGAAAGAACTTATTAGGTCACCTAGTCCCATCCTCAGAGCAATGCAGAATGGAAAATACATTGCAAGAAACATTGAACACACTGTGTTTATTTTCCTTTTTCTCCCCCATTCCTTTTTTCCTTTATTGTAATTGTTATCAGTATATTCAAAAGTTTTAAAAACAACCACAAATGCCAGTGTAAACATGCTTCAGGTATATAAGTAATGTAAAGTATTGCACATACAGAAGTCCTATGTTCAATATCTTCTTTTGGTGCTATTTCATCAGAGTCGTGCACATGATGTGATTACAATGAGCTGCTGATATTATTTCTGAAGCTGTTACACACAACAATTAAATATTTACAAAAGCTTTTGAACTTTTTTTTTCTTCGTGGAAGGATGATTTTGCCTGGAATGTATGGGATAAAGAGGTGCGCAAATATGGGACAGGCTTGCTTTGTGGAGGTATTTATCAGCTGATGTCTCTAATCTAGAAGGGATCAGCTCAAAACCATCTGGGGAAAGGAGTCTGTTAATGAACAGACTTTCTGGGGCACTGGGAAGTTCTCAGGCCTCCCCATCCCTAGGAAACAGAGGTGCTTGCTTGTGTGAAGCACACAGGTGCTTCACCTCTGTGTTCAGAGGCACATGTCTCCTTCTCTCCGTAAGTCTTGTGGACACACTGCATTTTATAAGCTAAAGATTACACAAAGGTCTTGCAAATTTTAGATACGAAGATGTTAAACAGCTCCTGCTTGGATTTCCCAGGTCAGTCAGTCTGCATACAAGAAATGATAGAACTGTAAAATGTGGTGTCAAACTGGCAGAACTGGCAATGTCTCATGATTACTCCTGTCTTGTAATACTGGGAAGCAGAAGGGCAGTTGTTTAAAAGGAGCTGAAAAGTGGCAGAATGGATGAGGCCATTTACCAGTTGAGAAGCTAAGGTGAATTGGAAAGAAGAGTAACTCAGGAGAAGGCAAGTGGTGTGTATGTTTCATTAAATGATCAATCCCTCCTGAAGTTTACACAATATTGCTAATTTCACACTCATAGGCAGCACTGAAAGACTCAAGCTTTCACATAAAAATTTGCACAGATCAGGGCTTAGAGCCCCTGCTGAGATAAAGACCATTTGCTGATAGAAGGGAAAATAATGAAAAATCCCTTCTTTGGAATCCTAACTCCAGAAAAAAAATAAAATACTAAGTGTAGTTTTTTTACCTTAAAACCTCTTTCTATCTTTTTGTTCATGCTTGGCTGACTGGCATCCTATTTTTCTGCATAAATATAAATCCTGTCACCCTTTCCTTCAAGAATTTACTTAAAAAATAATTTCATCAAGCCCTAAACTTTGCCAAAAGCATTGCTTTTAAGATGCTGCCAGCTTGCAGATTGAAAAATGAAAAAGGCAAAGATTTCTTTAGGTGGACAATTATGGCAGTAGCTGTTCCATTTTAAGAGGCGATTTCAACAAAGTAACAGGGCAAAGGCCAAGAAAATTTGCCCCAGCCCCAAATTCCCCCCAGGCCTTTTCAATATCACCAGTGTGGCTCTGATGATTTAAAACAATGTTTCAGAAATGACTGTATCCTGTGTCAGTGTACAGCTGCCAGCCATCAGCAAAGCAGGACAGAGTAACTCATCCCTGCTCTATACTGTGCATGGATTTAGTTATCTGGGTGTGATACTGCCAGCTCTGGGCTGAAAGAGATACAACGTGTACTTGTTCATCATATGTCTCATCTTGTAAAGTGTTCCATAAATCTTCTGCTTTGCAGAACACTTTGTAGCCAAGGAAGTTGTGTTCTGGGTGTACAATGCATTTACTCTTCTATTTACATGCAAAGTAAGTGAATCCTACTATTTTTTTCCTTTCTTCTCTCAAAATCTATGTTGATGATTATATCAGATACTTATTCCAAAAAGGTGGAAAAATAAATAATTGTGCCCCGTCTATAAAGTTATTTATAGACTACCTTTGTGTTTCAGAAGTACTTTCACAGTACTGATATATTGCCTGTCTCCCTGAGCCATAATTTCATAGAAGTTCTTAGGGAGGTTTCAAAGATATTCTGCATGATACAGCAGCGTTCAGAAGGTTTGTCCTGCTTCATCTTCTGGACAATACAGCAATGAAGGCATTCTCTCCTTGAGAGATCTGGTCTTGTTCTGGAAGCATCTCAGTGTACCACACGTGCTCAGAAGCATCTTCTGAAACGTAGACTGACTGGAATATGGGATAAACATTCCGTTCAGTGGTGAGTATGTTTGTAAGGCAGTGCTAAGTTGCTTTCTTCAGCAAGGATGGCCATCATGTGGCATGTTCTCAGAACATTGCATAGATCAGATTGACACCATGTCCCTTGCAGGTACAAAGGAAGACCAGTTGGAAGGAATCTTTCATTCAATCCTCATCGTGTTTCTAGTCTCTCAGGCAGGATTCTGACTTGAACTCACTCTCTTCCTTTATGCATCAGTAGTCTTGTTATTTGTCAGCTGCTGCCTGTCAGCCATGTCATCTTGAGGAGGTCTAGCTCTGTCAAAGAAGCCACACTGCAGAAAAAAAATCAACAGAAACACAGATGTCATGGTAAGACAGGAAGACTCAGCTGCAGTTTGATTCTTCACTCAGGCAACCTGAAGTGTTGAGCACCAATGTATGTCAGGGTGAGAGATTGCGAAGACATTTCTACCCAAATCAATCCCTATGAAAGTTTTAGATGCAAGGCATCGTGTTCCAAAGCACAGCTTTAAAAATCCAAATTAGATGAAAGATGTCTCTGTAGGAGATGTAAAGTTGGTCTGAATGCTGGTGTGGACTGATGCTAATGAGAAATCTGCTCCTCTCAGTTAAGCAGTGCACCTCTTTCAGAAAAGAGATTTAAATTGACAAGCAGTAATAATAAGAGAAGTGTAATATGTGTTGGGAAATATCCACAGGACAGTATTCTACCCTAGTCTAAAGATCACTAAAGATGAGATTCCTCCCACCTTACTTAAACTGCCTTTTAGATGAAAGGTTGAAAGTTCACAAATGGTTAAGGAAGGTACCACCAAAAGGCAATTTCTCTCTTCCTTGCATGTTTAGACATAGTTTTTTTGCTGCTCCTACCTGACCAGGCGAAGTTGGGAAGTTATTTTAGGCTGTACACCTAACCACAACCTTTAGGCAGCTAAAGATAGATGAACCATATTGTAAAATAAAGAATTATTTCAATCTTATTTTTAATGTGAACTGAGAGAATGGACAAAAGCTATGCTGGCTCCGTGTAATATAGCAGTTTCCAGAAATTTATCTTAAACTTGTGAAGGGAGTGTCACAACCAACACAAAACTGAAAACCTTAAAAACCAAAATATATGCTATATTAATATAAAAGGAAATCTTCTAGAAATTAATTCTCAGAACTGGAAGTGTTGTTCCATGTTGACAAAAACTGGAAATTCCTTAATTATTCAGAGAAAACAAAGCCAGAGTAACTTCTTTTTGAACCTAAACATCCTGAAATAGAGGATCATAGGTCTTGGGAAACAGAGCCAAATTCTGTATGCCCATTTGTAACCAGGCTTCAATAATAAAGGAGGACTTTGAAAACAAGTTCCTTGCATAAAGGTCAATAACACTAGCATGTCAGAAATGCCAAAACAAAAAAGATGTGTACTGTTGCTTGTGCACTAAACTGTTAAAGTTCACAAAATTCTAGCCTCTCTTTTTATCTGTTAGAATCTTTCAGTATTTTCATGGCTTTTTTCTAAGGCAACAGTAACTGAAATAATAGCACATACCTTCCATAAAGCTAGGGTCAGCAGAGCTAGTACTAGTAGTCCAAGAAGTATGGCTAGTATTATAACCCATAAAGGGATCTCAAAGGAGACATTTGGGGTGGACCAAACGACTGATGTTCTGATCTGCAATGAAAGGAATACATTTAATGAACAAAAATTAAGCAAGTAAAGCCAGTCTGACAGTAGAATACAGAGGTTAGAAGCACTGGCTTCAACAGCATTTTGCAGATTAGAAATACACATTGACCGAAATTTTCCCACATTGGCTTCATTTATTGTAATTTCCTTTCCACTTGTTCATGATAATTACTAAAAATGGAATTCACACATATATAAAAGTCTTGTCATATCAAACATACAAATAATTTTCCCATAATACAGAGTGGCAAAAAAATGCCCTTTTGCGCAGATGCTTCACGAACATTCAAGGAGCAAAGTTCTGCTCACACGCTGGTACAGTTTAGGCTAGTACACTAAACTGCACTGAATTACTCCCAAACAATGGTGGACTTTGGCCCAAACTCTTAATTCAAACCACAGTAGATACCAGCTACATTCTTCTGATTTTAACTTCTGCTGACATACCAGTATACATTTTTTCCGATGATTTGCATTTCAGCTAAGCAGTCCAAAAATGAAACTCAAGCATCGTGTATTGTCCTTGTGATTAAGCCTAATGCACAGTATGATGTTATCTTCTTTAAAAGAAGCCAAGCATACAGACTATTACCTAAACGGGAAACAAGTGTGAAACATGCTCTCTCGTCTGAGGCTCTACAAAGCAGCAGATGTTAACATCGGTTATCAAAAGTTTTAACTGACTTGGCAAACTTCTCTCTTTAGATCTTCATGTGGACAAAGAGTAATAATAACCCTTTTGTATTTCTCCTTTTGGGGACATCCACACTCTCTTCCTTACTCTCCATACCTTGTACAAAATTTATTACATGCTCTCAGGCTCTGCTTGGAAGGCTCCTCATTAGTCTCACTGAATATTTGCTCTGTCCCTGCTGCTCCCAAGTGGAAAGGAATGAGTCTGGGCTTTCCTTAGCTCTTCCGACACAATTATATCCCTTCAGTCTTAGTTTATTTTCTCAAATTTTTCTTTTTGTTGTTAGTCTAGGAAGTGATTTCTCTCTGGGGTTTTCTCTTGGACCTCTCTTGCCTACTCCTAGTCACCCTTAAACAGGATAAGTATGTGACAGATGGAAGTTATTTGCTATATGACACGATGAAACCAGTTTGCAAAGATACTGATAACACTAACTCTCAAATTATATTCCTCCTCTGTAGTCAAGGTACAGCTAGGAAATCTACTCATTTTAAAAGATTCCTTGGCTATTGTCCAGTCCCTAAGCTGTACTCATAGTAAATTTCATTTTTATGTTTGCTTTTTTTCCCCTCTATTGCCTTACTGATTGATGCACCAGAAATTTAACAAAACACTAACTTCTAATTTGTTCACGGAAGGAACAGCAGCCTAAGTTTTAAGAATGGACAAAGCTCTGTAGTTCAGCTCAAAACAGTTTCCATTGCCATGCCTCACTTCTCTCCTTGAAGATGGCAAATTTAATAATTTAATCCTTTCTGCAATATCCAGTCTTTTCCTCTCTCACTTTTCTTGTGATCAGCATTCTTTCACAGACTTTTCATTCTGAAAGTGCTAGTAGATTTTTCTTCCAGCTGTCAGGCTTAACTGGAAGTCACTTTTGAATAGTCCTTTTCACTTCCTTCATCTGTGCAGCCAACTGCTCCCTCCTCTGGCACCGTGCTTACAGAGATGGCAGCCTGGTGAGCTCCACTGATGCAAGTATTTTTACAGTATCCCTCAGTAGGATAACAAAATGTAGGGACAAACTTTCTATGTAGGAAACCACTTGCTTTCTACCGAAGCTTACACTGGGGATTCCACAGAAAATTCCAAGACACTGCCCAGTCTGGGTGTTTGCACTTTAACGTTGGCTCTGAAGATGAAGTACTTGCAGGGCTGGCCATAGCATCATTTATCTAACACAGCCAATATACATTGGAGCAGCTCTAAACAGTCATAAGTCTGAAATATTTCAAAAAGATAACATCTACAAAGAATAAATGTGAGAGCTAATTAAAACAAGAAAAAATTATTTTAAGGCAAGCAACATTAATAAAACAATCCATGAAATGTCACCCTTATGTCCCAACAGATATCCTGATGGTCCAATCAAGTGCAGGAATACCATTCCCTCTGCCAGCCTCCTCTTTGGGCTGCTTCTAAACCACTGCAAAATTACATAGGCTCTCTGCATCGTTAGATTCACCTGGAGCAGAGCTCATTTAGTAAGGCTATCACTAAGGCTAATATTAAGGATAATATTAATAGTATTAAGTATTCTGCATTAGTGAATGGCTCTGCTTGTGCTGGAGTTTAGGGCACAGGAGATATTCCTGTGCCCTCCTAAAAATCTTATTCCTCAAAAACCCACAACTTTTAATCTTTAACCATAAAAAAAACCTTCCACAACTTCAAAATAAATTAAATTTTATAAATATGTAAAATAAATAATAATATAATTTACTGCAAANTAACACATTTCTCTAAAATATACAAAACCTATTATTAACCAAAACAATAAACTAATAAAAAAACTAATAAACAACTAAAAACCAAAATCAACAAATCCCACTTATCTCATTTTTAACCCTAACAACAAACACCAAAAAAATTTCCCTATCAAAAACCCCAAATAAAATTTTTTTTCCTACATGCTTGTATCTCAGAGTGGCATTAAAGTGCAAGGGCAGAGAAAATGAGAGAAGTGTCATCTGAATGTCTGCAGAGATTCTTCCCAAGAAAAGCCAATCAAGGAAGAAGATGGATTCAAGTACAATATTAACTGACCAGAGAAAGCAGAAAGGAAGCAGTTACAAGGGGCTGCTTGAAGCCTGTAGAAAACAATGAGCTCAGCTGTCCAAGGAAGAAAGAATTTCCATTCTGCTGCTTGAAAATCATGAACGCTGTCCTAAAGCAAGACTGATCACATATAGCACAAGAGTTGGGAAGTGCTGATGAAAATTCATGGGCCCCAAGACAGAAAAACCAGACTGATTCAAAAAAACCCAACTCATTCATAATGTGCACTTCCTCTGTTGGCAAACTCTGAGGCAGTACACACAGGAAGTCACCAATTTTAATTATTGTTTGGAAAGAACCTGACACAGTGAACATACAGATTGCATATCTTAATTATCTAAGGATTGAGCTTCACTATGGTTTCTATTCATAACACCATCACTTGCCTGAGCATGTTGCTGTGAATATGGAGCACTAATGTGAAAGTCTACTTACGAAAACCATCTTAAAAATATTTGTAAAACAGCAGAAAAAATAAAAGGCAAGCAGTACTTTCTGTAGTCTCAAGTTTAATGAAATTACTGGCTCCATTTTGCAGCAAGAAGTGAAGTAAGCTGCTCTGTGGTGTTTAGGACTGAGTAGCTTATAGGGCAGCATATGATTGCACATGAGCAGAGCAACAACTAGACAATGTGTGCCAGTTCACTGTTCAAAATTAAGTAGGGTCAATCTAGACTTAAAGCATGTTTGACGTCCTCCTGAAATCAGTGGAAACAGACTGTTTAATTAGGGATTATATTATGTTTTGAATAAATCTGACAGTAGTGTATACAAGCACGCATGTTGCCTTTCCATGCCTTCTTTTATTTGCCACTTCTGGGTGTTTGCTGTATTTGTGTGCTGTGTTTTCTTTCCTCTTAGGGCTATGAAAACAAAAAGACAAGCTAGCTCTTCTTCTGATATCAATCAGCATGGATCTAGACAAGGAAATGTTGATCTTCCTGAGGATGCGAAACAATTATGAGTGGTGTAGCAGCACTCAGCCGTGCTTGTGCTGCCTGTGTTCAGAATAATTTCTCTCCTCCTCCTCCTGTCATTCTGCCTTTACGGACAGTCAAGTGCAACTCATAGTTTAATTTCAGTAGATCAGATAGAGCTTGACAAATGCTGAAACATAAACAAGAAACTGTAATTTTACAGAAAAGCAGGGTATCATGTTCATAATCTTGAGATTACCAGCAATGAGCAAATCAGACAGCAGAAATTAAGTCTATCCTGTATCAAGCAGAACACTGCTGCCAAGCTGGCACATTTCTCTTCTCTTTTAGCCTCAGTGCAGCCAATGCTAATGAAATGTTTGGCTGCTAAAATCTTGAAGCCATCCTTTCGAATACGCACCCTTTCCCTATGAATCCTTCTTTGTCTTAGGTTTTAAAAGCAAGGGGATGTTTGTGCTAAGTACTTGAGATTTATTTCCTGAGCAGGGGACTATACGTAGGCACCAGTCTCACTCTTGCCTGTGTGCACT
The DNA here is from genome assembly GCA_013400315.1 of Bombycilla garrulus. Classification (NCBI taxonomy): domain Eukaryota; kingdom Metazoa; phylum Chordata; class Aves; order Passeriformes; family Bombycillidae; genus Bombycilla; species Bombycilla garrulus. The sequence goes on along the minus strand of VXBU01012415.1, from coordinate 308,749 downwards.
ACCAGTAGGATATAATGCCCCCGGGCTGCCACCCTTTATACTCTACAAAAAGACTTGCAAGGCTACTAATGCAATTCCTTGGGAACAGTTTGACACTGCAAGTCCTGAACACCCACAGAGTTGAGGCAGAAGCTGGAGGAGAAGACAGAAACAAAACATTCCTTCAGTTTTGTCTGCCTTGTTTCACCATTTTTACAGAGGACTGTCTCTTCTTCACCACATGCTGTCCACAACAGTTTTACATATGATTTTGATTTAAAACAAGCTTGTATTTTCAGCTTGGATTTCTGTTCTTCTCCATGTGGTAGGTTTAGGATCAGAGCCAGGGAATGTTTCCATCTAAGGTGGCCAATATGAAGTGGAATTTTTCCACAAGTGTTGCATGTTGACACTGTACTTTAGATGCGTGTTGGTTTTCCTCTCTATTCAGGACAAGAATTTATGCTGAACACTGAAAACAATGCTTGCTTCTCTGTCAGGTAGGTGAAAAGCACATCTCACAGACTTGAGAGGACCCATCTGACTTTTGACACTGCTGAACCTCACACCTTTTGTATCCAAAGGGTTCCCGACAAATTCCATCTGCCTCAGGCAATGAGATGAGGGTGAAGTCAACCCAGGAGTTGTGGACAGAGCCTTTGTTTGCCATTGGAAATAAAATCCAAGCTGGTCTGAGCACGGATACTGTCAGATACTTTTAACTTCATAACCCCTCTTGTGGTTCCATGAAAGTAATTTGTTGCTAATGGAAGTGTTTTTCTGGGGAGGCTTTTAAAATGTGCCTTTTTTTAAATGTGCCATACTTATGTGCACTGTAAGTAGATAAAATAACTGTTAGGGGTTTTGCCACTCTATTTTGTCCAGTTTGGATTTTGCTTTTGATTTTGGTGTTAGAGTGTCTTCAACATAGTCTTTGATTCCTCTGGAAGGGAGCACAAAGCAGAGAGAAGCACATGTAGTCATCTGCTGGTTCACAGGCACCTTTTTGTGTATAGATGGGAGTTAGCTTTGACTTCCAGCATATGTGGTCAGAATTCAGGCCATGCTAGTGGGAGTCTCACCAAATTATTTTTTTCTCCCTGGTTCTTTAAAAGACACACTTTAAAAAATAAAAATAAAAATAACTTCTCCATAATTTATTCTGCTACTTTAAGAAACAACAGCTAAATTAATTATTATTCTAATGCTACTGCTTTTGCTGCCCATGATGACCTTCCTTTAGTCTTCAGAAATTTTCTTTACAGAGGTTGAGAAACAGAAATTCTTTTGTACTCCTACATCCCCATCCAACCATTACAGCATGATGTTCTTATATGTTCTCAAAAATTGCTCAAAATAGATGTAAAAGCTGCCTCGAGCTTGAAGTCACATTTATGTTTACACATTACAAATGTTTATGCAAATATATTTCATGAGGAATATAAGCTTGTTTATAGTAGTATCTCCACATAATAACTAAAAAAAGTTATAGGCCTTAGTCTGAAACCAGTGTTACTCATTGTAGGACACTGGTCAAACAGTTTAGACTAAAGGCATCCACAGTGAAAATCCTATGAGACATTTAGGAAAAGCATCCATATTTTATAAACTCCCAAACTGGCTCAAGAATCATAAATTAAATAGACCAAATTGCTGCTTATTCTAACTTTGCTTTTGCAAGAAAAAGTATTTTCATGTTGCACATGAAATTCACCAAGACAATATGATTTACCACAATAATACTTGTAGCAAAAAAAAAAGAAAATTTTCTCTTGAATGAAACAGCTGTTAGCAAGGAAATTCAACCAGTTGTATAATATATGGCTGCAATTCTAAGATGTCAAAATTATTTGAAATACTATTATAGATGTCAGTGGATTCTGGCTTAAGCTCCATGCTAATTTTCTGTTCAATGCATTTTCATTCTAATGTTTTACTATAAAAGATCCATATTTTCTTACATTTATGTAATGTTTCACACGCCTTTGTATCACAACTCTGTCTTCAAGATCCATGTGTCCAAGACCTATATTCCATGATGATGAAGTCCCCAGAGCTACAAATAGGACTACATGACTCTGTAGGTTACTGATGTGTATGGGATTATTCATGCCATTAAAACTAAAAGTAAGTATCAGCCTGCATGATTGGAATCCAGCACTATATAAATTAAATGAAGGACATATGCCCTATTCTTTAAAATATATTATCTTCTTTATATAAACTTTAACTTCTCCATGTGTTATTAGATATATACTTTTGAAATTTGATTTAAAAAATATTTAAGTCTTTCTTCCACTTCCACCCTTTCTTTGTATGTAGGAAAACCATAAACTTTGAAATAAATATTTGGAAGCTTTTAAAACACTACTAGTGATCTTTTTCAGAAGGAGTAAAAATATTAAGCTTTGCCCAACTTCAAGGAAATATTTCTTATTGCAAGTGGAACATCAAAGAACTGGTGCATATAACACATCAAGCTGTAGAGCTGGCAAGCAGCCACTGCCATGTCCAGATATGAAACGACATAAAAGTGTTATAATTTTTCAACATTTTACAGTTGCCATTACAGGCATTTTGCTGTAAATCATCTGCTGCAAATAACAAGCATTCTACTGGCTGGAGTAAGAGAAAAATGCTTATCTGATCGTTTGGTAGATCATCTGACGCTCGTGGAGAACAGCAGGCTATCACCTGGGGTAAAGCACTCCAATCCAGATGAAGGCCCCACTATCAACAGTATTCTGCACATGTGTTTCTGGTATGGAACACATGCTGCCAGAAAATAAAAAGAGCCCAAGTCTATCTGTCAGCTTGGTGCCTTTGAACCTTTCTGGATGAATACTGCATTAAGTACCAATCCTCTCTAGTGAAATCATGGTTCTACTGATGATGGAGGCTGGAGTCACTGTGCACACAGAACCAAGATTGATACTTGCTATGGGAAGACATAAGGTAAAATCAACCATTCAATCAGTGCATGTACAAAACAAAACTTTATAGCCTGTGTCCTCTAAAATATACTCAAAGTAAGTTCTAAAATGTATTATTCTGTTGGATTTCTACAAAAGAAAGTATTCTGTCCCTACTACTACATCTCAACAAACTATGATGTATTTCCACCACAATTCATCTTGGCAAACTTTGAACTGAGCTTACCTTTTAAAAGAACGAATGTAACAGATGAATCTTTATAAAGAGTAGAGCATGAAGCCTTAAAAATTCAACCTGCTTTTATACTAGAATCAATTTTTGCCCTCATATTTTACTTATTTCTATCAGTAATTAAAAAATAGAGTGAATTTTAACCAGCTAATTAGACACCATAAGAAGAAAATTACTTTAAAGTGTCCCCAAACCAAATGCTTTGGCACCAGCAAACAATTAAATAAAATTTACGCCTCCACAATTATTTTTTCATATAGTACTCCAGTGCCATATAAATCTCAGTCTGCAAATAAGGCAATTACTTTAGCACCTATCTATCACTTCCGTAAGGATTACTGAATAAATTTGCATCTGGCACTTGATGTGCTGTGGAGTGGAAATCCCACAAAGGCATACAGACCTTCCTGAAAATCAGGGTATCAAAGAAGCTTAATAGAGGTAAGAGAGAAGTTGCTGTAGACAATACACATGCTTGTGTAAGAAAAGTGCTGACTGGAAGAAGAGTGGGATCTCTAAACCTGACAGAAACATAATTCTGGATTTTGCATAAAAATTTCCTCCAGATTTTTTTTTTACCCCAAACAAAGTAACTAGATAGATACTCGCTTTCCCAGTTTTGTTTTCTTTTGGGTGGAAAATCCATCCTAATTGCAATAAAGCAGTCTGCATGTTAGTTCAGCAAGAAATGATTTCAAAATGTAATTAGAATTATGTATCATCAACTTCCACAGAAATGAAGTTATTTCCTTCAGGTATTACTTCAGGAATTTCCACTAGAAACACAAAAAAGACCAATATCAATATTTTCATCTATTAGAACTTTCACAGCTGTGATCAGAGTGACCAAATACATGTGCTTCACACAAAGATATAATTTTCAGTTACTTACTGCTATGCTTCCCTCGGGGAGCTTTGCTGGTTGCACTTTATATGGCATGCTCTTAACTTCAAAGGAAACATTGGAAGAAAGACTATAGAGAACATTTTTTCTCTGAAATGATAGAAAAAAAAGAAATTATTAAAACCCATGTTTATATTTAAAAGCATTATGAAAGATAAGTAGGCACAAAAAAAACCTCCAGACCACAGATTTCATAAGTCACAGATGGTTTCTTTTGGTGAAGAGTGCAGGAATACTGAGACCTGTATGTGTCCATGAGATAAATACAGCATAAAGCTGCAGTACAAAGGCCACCTGTTCAAAATGGGGAGAAAGGGTTAGATATGCAGAAAGTACACACAGTTTTTTCTCATACTTCTCTCTCAAATAGATGAGGTAAGAGCATGGGCAAAGCTTATGGGGTGCCTATGTTTTAAACCCTCACCTCTTCTGACCAGGCTCAAGAACCAACATGGATATATTGAGAACATTTACAGGCCTAGGCTGAGACCGGGTTGGTAGAGCTTCCTGATAGTATCAAAGAAATGGCTGTGCCTTCCCACCAAACAACAGAAGGAGCAACCATCTTTGAGCTTCACTTACACAGAATCACAGAACAGTTTGGGTTGGAAGGGCCCTCTGGAGACCAGCTAGTCAAACTCCTCTGCCAAAGCAGAGTCACCTAGACCAAGCTACACTTAGAATGTGATTCATTTCCTATTGCAGTAGAGCTCAAAAATCCTACTCATCTTACTTGTTTACTAAGTGGTGTCAATGTGAGAGAAATGTACAGCAGCCATTGTTCAACTCACCTAATAAAATATTCATATATCTGTCATTAAGCATTTCCACAAACCCAAAGATGTGCAGACAAAACATGCAATTGATTTTNTACTACTACTACTACTACTATTACTATTATCCTATTTTTGCTACCTGGCTTAATCCTTTATGAAATATGATGATCGTATTTCAACACAATATCTGGCTGATGATTTACAGAAAGACAGAATCTCGTAAGTGAAGAAGTCTTTTCTTCTGTCACCAGCTTCTTTCAGTCAAGCATATTTGGAACATTGTTGTCACTTCCTAAATCCCCTTCTCCTTCCTTCTATTTCTCACACATTTAGGAGTTCTCCTCCATTGACAAGATTTGGTTCCTTTGTGATTGTTCAACATCTTTTCCTCAGTTTTCTCCTGTAGTTTCCNCTAATAAAATATTCATATATCTGTCATTAAGCATTTCCACAAACCCAAAGATGCGCAGACAAAACATGCAATTGATTTTTTGGGTGACACTACAGGCAACTCATCTTGTAAATCTGGGGTAGTGATATGGATCTCCTTTGAAAGTGTTTCAGTATTCTCTGAGAAGATTGTTAAGTGCTAAAATGGTCAATGGAATCCAGAGGGCTAAGAGTTACGACTGTTATATCCTTTNATTGTTGTCACTTCCTAAATCCCCTTCTCCTTCCTTCTATTTCTCACACATTTAGGAGTTCTCCTCCATTGACAAGATTTGGTTCCTTTGTGATTGTTCAACATCTTTTCCTCAGTTTTCTCCTGTAGTTTCCTGTTGCATCAAAGGCATAAACCCTCTCAAAGAACTGCTTTTTCCTCTTTCAGCTATTTTGTTGAGCAAACACTGAGGTAAGAAGACCCCTTGATAATCTGGACTACTGTTTCTTTCCTTCACTGATGGAGAAAGTTTCATTTGTGAAAATGACCTGAAATAAGCATAAGATAAGCCTGGGAGCCAACTTGGATTCATTTGAATGACCATGGCCCAAATAAAATTTTTCACAAAAGTGCTGTGGTTGGAGAGCATATTTGGAGTATGTTTGCTTCAAGCACAGGCACAGTAGAACCAACTAGAACAGTATTGTCAGGACAAACAACTGGTGTATCAACCCCTCTTTCCACTTCACTACCATCTGCAAATTATCAGGCTATCAGGTTGGTAAGCATGATATTCCTTTTGTAAATCCACACTGACAGCTTCCAATCATCTTCCTGTCCTTGAGATGTTTGCAAACAGCTTCCACGTTTTTTTCTTCATCACCTTCTCTTCTCAAGGATTTAAAGCAGGCTGACTGACCTATAGTTCTCTTAAGCCAGCTTGAAGACAGGTGTTACCATTTACTTTCTTTCAGTTTTCAGGAACTGTCCCCAGTCACCATGAACTTTCAAAGATACTTGAGAAAGGTCTCACATTCTCATTGCTCCTCCCTCGGGACTTGTACATGTATTCCATCAGGTTCCTTGGACTTTTTTATGTCCAATTTGTTTAAATGTTCCCCTATCCTCACATCTCTCCACTGAAGATAAATGTTGACAGTTGCAAGTTTACTCTCTGGTTGCAGAGACCTTGGATTACTGTACGCAGATTTTCCCAATAAAGACAAAAGTGACGGAGGCATTGGGTAACTCAGCCTTTTCTATGTCCCATTCAGCAAAAAACCCATATTTTCCTTAGTCTTCTTTTGGCTGCTGATACATTTATAGAAGCCTCCTTAATACCCTTCAAGTCCCTTGCTAGACTCAGATGCTGGTGGGCTTCTACTTTTCCAACTCTGTCCCTGCATTCTCAGACACTCTCTACATTCCTTATCCAACCCCTGCACTGGGTCAACTGCCTCTGTTTCCACCTCTTTTATGTTTCACAGAATGACAGAATCATAAAGATTCTAAAAGACCTCCTAGATGATTGAGTCCAACCTTTAACCTATCACCATCTTTGTATGTCTGAGTTGTAGCAAGATGGTAAAACTCCATTTGTCAGGATGAACAGTTCTCGAGCTTAAAGGATGATGATCCTGGAGAATCAGTAGTTCTTCTAGACTTCTCTTTTTTCCTAGGGTCATCTCCCATGGACTTCTTCCAAACAGAACCCAGTAAAGGGCGTTGTCCTGAGCTCCAGGGGTGTAGTTCTTGCCAATGACTTGCCCATTCAGCCTCCTTTTAAAAAACATTTTCTCTCCAAATATGTGAGGGTGATAAAAAGCCAGCACATTTATTGCCTTCTGGAACTCATTTGGCTCTGCCATAATTTTGTTCTTTTAAAATATTGAGAGCAGCTGAATGGTTATTATCAGAAAATTTAGCCTCTCCTTGGGACTTATACTAGGGAAGAGGAATACTATAAAAAAATCTATCTAAAACAACTACACAGTCAAATCAGCTGATTAACACAGATAGTATCAAATTAAAGGAAACTATCAATATCTATTTCTATCAATAGTGTTTGAAATGAAAAATTTGACTTGGTAATTAAGTAGTTTTATACACTTTCATGGTGCTGATCATCTATGAGGTGATATTCAGAAAATAACATTTTCTTATCACATTAATTATTTCCACTTTAAGGCTCAAGACATTCTTCATATTTTATTCTTTAGCACTAGACTCCTCCTCACACAAAATCTCAGCATGCTTCTGTGGCTGTGCATTCAGAAAAAAAGCATGAAAAAAGCCTTATATTTTCAGTCCTAAGCAATTAATATTAAGCAGGATTCTGGATACGATTATATGATTTATAAATGTAATCTGCAATGGAGAGAGCAGAGTATATTTCATTATTGAAGAAATAGACACGAGACATTCACCCAGATTGGCTAAGGTACAATAAAGGCATTAACTCTCTTGAAACTTCCTATAAAGGAAACATAGCACTAATGGAAAAATAAAGCCTTTCACCTACTATATATGGCTTTATTTCATTTTCAGCTTCATACAGCAACAAGAACATCAGAGGAGGGTTCCTGTTGATTAATGCTTGGCTTGTGTTAATAAACTTGGGTTGTGACCACAGCTATCAACTTGCCTCAACCCTTGATTAGGGTTGAGGAAATGCTGGAATACAGGAATGGAGACTATTAAAGACTAGAGAGTACTTTTCTGCATTTACAGAATTATGTGTTTGTGGAAAAGGACTTGAAAACAAAGACTGCGGTCAACATTGTTTGCAAGCAGGATTCTTACTTGTTCTAACACCTTTGAGATACAAGGAGCTGTCTTTCCTACAGCCTTTTTTATAATTCTCAAGCTAATTGTAAGAAACAGCATTTCTTTACCATACCATTTTTTAAAGTGTATGTTTAAATATTCAATATTTACTGGAAGCTTTGAAATTCAAGCTGAGGACTTAATCATGGCTCAGAGGAAGGAGAAGAAAGAATCTGGTATTTGTGTCAGCGCTTAATGACCAACAGTAGAGAGCCCAGCCTAACTACACCAGCCTTTTATGGTTCCCCTTGTGTTAGAACAAGCAGAACCTGATCTTGTGCTCGTTGCTGAGACAGTAGTTTGCAATATTCTGGGAAGTAGGCAAAACATGGCCATCTCCTGTGTTGCCTGGGTGGCAAATCCTGATGATGTATTTATGAAAGCTTCTCTCTCTCTGCATGCTTTTGTTTTACAAAGAGATTTTTGAATTGAAGCCTTTTTTTCTTTAAAAGTTGCAAGACAAAAGAGCAGCCAGAAATGAAGGAAAGTGTTCCCAATAAATAGTCAATGCAGTGTTTTCCTATGTACAATTGAGACCCAAATAATGTGAGAAGTGATGGAAAATCTTTGAGAATTTTTGAAGAGAGTTCTCCAGGCACCAGTGGAATGCTGGTGCTTTCTGCAGGAAGCTCAAGCACAGACCTTCTGACCCCCCCCCAGCCCATCTCTAAGGCACGTGGGCATCCTGGTCAGAGAGCACATGAAATGCAAGGACAAGTCCGGGTCCCAGGGAGCTAGACCAAGGGTAGGAGGAACAAAATCTTCAGCAGCTTAAACACTGACAGATCATTGCTGTTCTGCAGGTGTGAAGAGTTCAACTACTGGAGAAAGTCCCGAGAATGACTCTGCTCCATTGCCTCTATGGAGAATTGTTCAGGCTCTTTGAAATCCTTTTTTATTTTCTGCATAGATGTAACCCAGTGACGTCTCCCTAGCTGAAATGCACATACTTCCCCTATGGCAAGCTGCATGCTGTGGTGGTGTTTTCACCCCAAGAACTTAAAACTTTTGCACATGGAGATCAGTGCTGTTACAACAATATGACCCCTGCTTGATTAAAACTTGTTTCCCTTTGTGTCTGCTGGAGTCTGGCACACTTTAAAAACAGAAGAGTAAGCAATACCTTTTAAATACATTCTTTGGGAATTCATTAGCTTGCTTTCTTGGACCAATAGCTCGCAAAACTTGAACTGCTGCCAGTAGAGTAGGTTACGTAAAAGTTAAGAGTAGACCTCATACAACTACTTCTTCATAATTAGTTTAAAAATGTACATGTGACTTTGTACACATGCTCAAAACTGTTGGTGCTATCTATAGCAAGAGGATATGTCCACCCAAATATAGCTGTGAACAAAGACAATACTCTGAAATCAACACATTATCATTATCATTATCATTATATTCTCACACTTCACATATTGTATTTTTACACTCATTTTAACAGTCCATTTTAATTTATAATAGAGACGACTAATTTGTTGTGATTCCAGAAGACTTCAATATACAGATTATAATGGTTATCAATCTTAGATGTTTATTTCTTCATTTACCTAAATTGCCTATACTGTAGCACATCTAGGAAGAGTCTTATGTTCTGCTCTTGTTAACACTGCAAATATTTTAAATAAAAATGAATGAAAACTAGCCCACAAAACTAGCCCACACCCAAAAGACCTCCAGATAGTTCAGCCCTATGTAACTGTCTCTTTCTTTCTAGCCTTCATTCTACATAAACAATCAAATCAAATACAGTATTTTTGGGCCACAACCAAAGTTTTGAGTTTTACTAATTTTGTTTTTTTCAAATAACAATAGTTTTTTGATGCAACTGAAAATTTTGTTGATGACTTCCTCCTTTTGTTATTATATGCGCCTTGAAGGGCAGTGCATCAAATTTTTGGCTTTTAATTCTCAATCTGTATTAAAATAATCTACTTAAACTTCCATATATGGCTTATATATAGCAATGAATGAGGGCACAAGATGTCTCTCTCACTAAATTTTCTGTTTCCCCACTTCCATCCACACACAGGGAATTTAGGTTGACTGTGGAATTATTCTTTGAAAATACTAAGCAATCTAAAAATACTATTAAGCAATCTTTGAAAATACTAAGCAATCTCCCTTGATTGAGATGTTTTCCACTGGGCACAGAAAGAGGTTCTGTGCTGGAGGATGCTGAGAATAGAAATTATAGAAATAGAAATTATTGTTCCTTGGGGTCATATTCCACTTAGAGATTGAATAATTGCTCCCATAGTAGAGGAGAGGAAGAAAAGTGAACAAATAAAGAACTTTATACAAGAGTACCTCTCACCTGTCTCACATCACCTCCACCAGTTCACCTCTGTTCTGAGCTCCAAGCCTCTGCCAACACCCACGTGCTGCACAGGCTCTCTGCATTCTCCCTCTAATGGCCTTTGTGTAGCTGAACTGAATCCTTACCACAAATGCACTACCTGGCCTGCAGAACTTCCACCACACTAAAGAGGCTTTGAGTTCACCAGTAATAAAATACAGAGATTCTCAAAATTTCTCATTCGAACATGCACTCCATCCGTGGTGACAGCACCAGGTTCCAGGTAATGAAGGCAAAGGTGGATGCCAGGACCGGGTGAACTTGTAGTTGATAGTCCAAACCAACAAGGTATTACATCATGGTCTTCCTCATTTTCTATACCCTTCCAGACCTCTCAATTTCTTTTTATATGCTTGGTGCAGCTTCAGCAGAAGGGAACACCCTCATTTTATAAAGCAGAGATGTGGGAACTCTCAAGCTGAATTTGACTTGAATTTGTGTCTTCCAGTCCAGAATTCTCTAATCATTGTACAGCCAGCTTTTGCTTCTGGCAATTAATATGGAATAAACCAAGTCTTTCAACTAATTCTATAGGCACCTTCTAAACAATGTTTGGATCCTGTGTTCAGAGGGGGTGGACATATTCCCACTAAATCCTGATTTGGGTGCCTATTGTCTTGAGAAGGAATAGCCCTCATGCACCAACCTGATGGTTACTGCAAATCATTTAGTCTGAGGTATTTAATTTTCTCCGTGTGCTGAACAGGGAGCCTAGGTATTTAGTTTCAGGTTATGGATACCAGTCTGGGGTCAGAGAGTTAAGATATGAGAGTTGCAGCACACATCACTGTTAATATGTCAAGCATATATTTCCATTTTTAGGCATCTAAAAAGAAACAGGATCAGTGTCCATTCAGAAACATTGAAATAATGAGTATTTAACAGAGCAGTCAAAATATGAGTTTGGGTACCAAGAGAATACTCAAATGCAGTGGTGTTTCTCATACTTTTCAGCTTTTTGTGATTAAGACTAGATTTTTCTCCCTTCTAACTATTAAAGTTCATGTGATCAGGAGTGCCAAATTCACATATCTGGAGCTGTCAAAAAGTCAAGGGAGAAACAATACAATTACATTCAGTAACATTAAAAGAAAAAACACAATAAACTTCAAACTTCTTGGGAACCTCACACACCCCCTGTGTTTTGGGTTTTTTTTACATTACTGCTTCCCCTAGCTCTCCCAGAAGAAGATTTGTACCATTATGAGAAATTTTCAGTACAGGATGAAATAGTAGCTAAGAATGTGCTGAGTTCCATATCCCACAATGTTATAAGTTCCAAAGAGCTTGGAGCCTGAAAATTGTCACAAATCAAACAGATTATACTGATTCATCACTTAGAAATGCATTTTCAAAACAGATGTTTTACTAGACAATGCCTGAGTCTTACATTAAAAAGTGCCCATCCATTCAAAGAATACTGGACCAGATCCCCTCAGGTCTCCCTCATATGACTCAGAAATATGATTAGACAAATGGGGACATAATGGAATCCCATCAGAACACAACATAACATAACCATGTAGGGTTGTTTCTGTCTTGAATGAATCAGGCTATTTTTTGCCTGATCAGCAAGTCAGAATCCAAAAGTCAGCTTTACGAGAGGGTTCACATTTACAGCCAGACTTTGAAGTTAATCCAAGAAAGTATGATTCTTCTTGGCCTTTGCACAATGTCTGTCTCTATCTTTGTTGGCTGGTTGGGAAATTTGGGCTGCTTTATTTATTCAAACATGTCTAATCATTTCACGTCATTTAACTGTTATTTGTTATGGGAGTTTGGGCTGTAAGGTGACAGGTTACAACTGTCAAGAGACAAAAGGGTCAGCTGTTGTCAGTTAAACTAAGTGGAAGAGGAAGGAGCTACTCAATAGGTCTTTTGTGGCAACAAAATACACATGTTGGCCCATATAACTTTGATAAAAAACATTAATTATTTCATCCTAGCATGAATCAATCACTTCCAATAAAATCCTTCTCAGGTTTGCATTAGCATATCTATAAGAAGAAAATACATCATGACACTGTGTTCTCGGCTTTAATGAGCACAAACAATTTCTTCTGCAAATCATCATGTCTTCATTGAGATTGTAACACAGTTAAGGAATGTTGTATGTCAACATTGTTCTGTTTTCTTTGGCATATGAAAACTTTCACATTAACTGAATGTGCAAAAGAGGTTGCAATGCTTCTCTAGAGAATTTTACCCTAAGTTTCTTTACAAAAGCATGACAGCATGACAGCGGGGTTCAGTCTGGCCCTGGTTCACAACAGTCCTTCCTGGTTCACAATCATCTCATCCTGATGACTTTGAATGCATTTTAATCCTCGGTATGAATCTGAAGATTTCAGCCTTGTTAACAACAGTTGCACACTTACTAAGAGCAGATTATACCCTTTTTAGGAAATTAATTATGTTATACAGTCTTTTATGGTGATGGCTGTATAACTGTTAATTTTAAAAGGGGCTGTGAAAAAGGGAACTGTTTTGAGATGAGTGGAAAGAAGACAACCAGACCCTAGAACACTATTTACTGTCTCCAGGTTTGCATGTGAAATAGGGATCATGTTATTCTGGCAACTAATTAGACATAAAGGGGGTTATGCAACACTTCTTTTTTTCTACTTAGGAAAAAATTCTGTTGCTTTGAGTGGAGTTTTTCTGATTATTAACAAGACTTGCAATTCATTGCTTTCTACTCAAAGGACACAGAAATGTTTACAGGGAAAAAGTAAAATCACAGCCCACAGTAAGTCTTGTTTGATAGCAAGGGTGAATCAAGGATTAGAATATTTAAAAGTTAGAAATGAAGTTAGCAAGATAAAAGTAGTATATTTCGATTAGGGGAATTAACAAGGGGACTAGAAGGAGCTAGAGGTTTAATTATTAGCAGATGAGTAGAATTGGAGCAGCTAGAGCGAAGACAATATATCATGCATTTGATCCACTTATATTTTTTAGAAGCAATAGGGAGTACATGTAGGACTGTGAAGAAGCAAGAACCAAAAATGCACCTGGCCTCTGAGATAATTGGAACCATGAGAGGGAGCCTGGACCATGACTTGGAGGGTCAAGCAGCCCTGGCAACGGGACAAGGTAAAGAGGAAGACAACTGACTTCATCTTCAGAGGAGCACTGCCCCATTTCAAGAGACCACCGACCCAATTAAGAAGAGGCACTGTGCAGCTGTAATGGACATTCATCTCATTTTAATATGAAATGGAGAGAGGCTGGGCCAGGCAATGAATATGTATGGACATTTTGGGGAACTTTTATGAATATGTAAGGCTTTTATGGATATAAGGGCAAGCTAATGTTTGGGAATTTGCACATGCTTTTGGGAGGGTTACCTCACATGTGCCCAGCGCTGCAATAAACATACCACTTTTCAACTTCAATGAGCTGAAGAGTTCCTTTGTCCTGGCGCTTTTGTGCATCAAGGGTATGTAAGGCCATGGAGTAAGCAGAAGATGTTCTGGTAGGAGTTTTCCCCATGAGATCTTTCCACTCAGTGAATCTACAGGATGCTTCACCCCTGTCCCTGCCCACAAGCTGGTGTAACATTTCATCTCTGCCTGGAGCTCACTGAGTGAAGGGAGATGCAAGCAAAGCAGGCAGGATTTATTAAGGAGCGAGGAGGAGCTAAAGGATCTGTAGCACATGACACACCCATGTCCCAAGGCCCAGCTTTGATCCTTCTCCCCATCCAGATCAGAGATAAGATGTTACAAAACAGCTGGATAATGCATCCTCAAGATACCTTTCTGTCTTGTCACTGTCTACAGAGTTAGCAACCAGCTTTGGCATCTAACTTTCAGATTGCTAAAATTGCATAAAATGATTCCACTACTCTTGCATTAAACGTGCCACTGAATTTCATGCAGTTATACTTGTTCTGAACCTAAGTCAGTCTGACTAAGGTTACACCCCAGAAAAAGATTTTTTTTTACCAAAAAAGGAGATTTTGTGTCTTCTGTAGCTACTTTATTTCAATTGTTACACATCTTCTGTCACAGCCGAAAACACAGAGAAACTGTTTCTCATTAATTTTAACTTTACTCTCTTTCAGAAATTTCTTGATATATACTAAACTAGACTTAGGAAAATCCTAATGAGGCTAATTTCCACTGAAATAGCTGTAAGTAGACTAGAAATTTCATCTAAAGATCTGTGCACAGGATTCTTTTCACAAGATCTCCTTCATATCCCTTAAGAGTTAATTATATTTTACCAGCAGAATGCTGAGGAGAAAGACTTAACTGGATCTGGAGTACATCAGGCTCAGCTACCAGTAAGGAAGGTAGCTAAGGGAGCTTTTCTTTTGCTTGGTGAAGAAAATGATGAAGATCCTCTGTGTTACTGCTTGCCCGCTGCAGTGCCCAAAATTCACACATAAGGATGATACCTCTGCCTCTCTCTGTGTGTGAGGAACAGAGAACCAGTGCAGTGAAGCTCTTATCTAAACTTAACAGGGCTTGTGAGCTTGTCCAGCAGTCTCTTATTGGAATTGGAAAAACTGGAATCAAATTCCCATTCTATCTCCCAGTAGACATGTTTTTTCTATAGTTGTGGAGATGCTTACATACTGGTGTTTTCTGTCCTTTGCAAAAGTCTGCACCAGATGATGTCCATCCCAATTCCCAGATTTGAAAGGACAAAGAGACATCCAAGCTCTCATGCTTTTGGGCTTAAATTTGAACCAGACCTTGCCTTTTTTTTTGCACCAGCAGATGACTCATTCAGCAAATCTAAATGCAGTACATCCAGTCTAGAGTATCTAGACATATCTACCATTTGTTAAATATGCTTCCTCTTAAAAGCATTTTATTTGTGTTAATGGAACTGAAGAAAGGATATGAAAGTTTCTTGGGATTGATTGTTCATAGAAAGAAAATGCACTGACCAATCAGGAATTAGTTCACTTAGTATCTGAAAGGATGTCCTTTGTTACTGGGTGAGACAGAAATTTCTTTTCTTCATGCAAGGACAGATAGTGAGGACAGAACTTAAGTGCTCTTCAGTCACAGTGGTCCTACAACAGCTTTTGGAGAAGAAACACAGAACGTGACCTGGCGTCCTGACAGATAGGCAGAAAAACTTTTCAAGTCATCCTTTCAAGTAACCACTGCCATAGTCCTGTACACCAAGAGAGATCAATGACCTCCCAGAAGTTTGCACCCATTATGGATTTAGAGCAAAGGTGGTTAGCTGCTGAGCTGCCATTCAACTTTCTGTGAATATTATCCTATCTGCTCTCATTTCTCCAGAAAAGCAAGTGAGGATGAATTTCTTTTGTCAACTTACATATTTGAGAGAAGGGAGAAATTAACTTGAAAGGTGTGAGGAGCTTTAAAGCTCCTTTTAATTTAAAGCTCCATGTAAACTGAAGATCCTCAATTCTTCTCTTTCTAGGATAAGAGGTACCCTGCATATAAAGAATTCTTCTTCCACAGCTTTTGAGAACACAGGAAGGTTCTTACATTCCAGATAGAAAGATTGGGGAATTCTAAATTACTTGAGAAAGAAGCTGATAAGAAATCAGCTTGATCAAGATAGGAGATGCAGGTATTTCTTAACAGCGAATGGAATTATAAATTTCTCAGTGTATTTTCCAGTGTTAAAGGTATGACAACAACACAGTAAATACAGGTAACAGCTCACAGTAAAATCCCTCTGCCTTACAAAATCATATAATTATTTGGGTTGGAAGAGAACTTGAAAAGTCATCTGCCATAAGCCTGGACATCTTCAATTAGTTCAACTGCTCAGAGCCCTGTCCAATCTGACCGTAAATGTTTCCAGGGATGGGACATCCGCCACCTCTCTGGGCAACCTGTTCCAGCATTTCACCTTCATTATGAAAAACTTCTTTCTTGCATCTAATCTAAGTAGATGCTCTTTTAGTTGAAAACCATTACCCCTTATCCCTGCTAAAAGATTTGTTCCCATCTTTCTCAGAAGACCCTTTAGGTACTGGAAGGTGCTATAAGCTCTTCCTGTAGCCTTCTTTTCTCCTGGCTGAACAACACCAGCTCTCTCAGCCTTTCCTTACAGGAGAAGGTTTTATTCCTCCAGTCATCTTTGTGGCCCTCCTCTGCGCTCACTTCAACAGGTCCCTTTATGCAGTGTGAATATAATTCTGACAGCAGAAGTTGGAAATGCAAGAATTTGCAAAAAGAAGTTTTATTTTTTTCTATCGCCTACACCGTCCCTTCTTTTAGTATTAAGATAGATTGCCACTCCATGAGTGTTATGTATAATATGAGCTTGATGCATACTGTTCTTCCCTAGATTAATAGAGAATGAATAACAATGAATTTTTAAACTAGACATAGTGTACGTGATACACTGTTTGGCTCCAGGAAAACCCTTCCGTTGGGAAAGAGGTTATAAATACAGAACGTGTGGGCCAGTATACAGGAAAGCAGAAACAAAACCAGGAAAGATACTTAAAAATAATCTTGGAATCTTCAAGTGGGATTCAAGACATAAATTTGAGAAAGAGTGATAGCAAGAAAAAAAAGTAAGCAGCATCCAAACAACCTGAACAGGAAGCAGTGAGATGTTATCTTCAAAGAAAGTGGTAACAAAAAGTATTTACATTTGCCCCATTTAATTAAATATTTTTTATTTTTAAATATCTAGTCAAATAAAATGTATTTTTATATGTGTATAGAAAGAGATGTTTGTGTGCATTACCTCCAGGAATGTTTGTGCCCAGAGCCGGGACCTGACTTTTAGTGCAGCACTCTTTCCTCTTTCCAGCTGTCCCACAGTGCATGAAATTAGGACACACTTCACATTTGTACAGTTCTGAGCAAGAAACAAAGGGAAGTCATACTTATGCTTTGAAAAAGAAAAATTCAAATGCTATAAATAAGCAAAAAACAAATGAACTTTTCCTTAAAGTGCTAATAGTCTGAAATCAGTAATTTCATCTAATATACATGAGATACCACATGAGTCATTGCGATAACTTTAAACCAAGGAGCAGATTCTTTTTGAATCACTAATGAATACAAACACCTACCTATAGTAAAGAAAATAAAAGTAGTAATTTTCAGAGTGTCTGCTCTGAAGAACTCTTAAAATGTCCAGGCACTTACCAATCATTTGAAATATGTGCTTTTCCCTCACCTGTCAATCATTTTATGATTTCAACACTTTTTTTCCTGTTTTCTGTGCATTAAGTGTGTATTTATATTCCTAAATCTTTCCCTTTTTCTAACTCTCCTGGTTTTCCCACTGATATTTACATCATAGCAGCCAGAACATTTGCTGAGATTCATTAGTTGCTTTACTTAAAACTTATTGTCCATGAAACATTTCTGATGAGCAGTGATTCTGGCTCATACACAAGGTTGAAGACAAAAGCCAAGCATTGCAACTCAAAACTATCTGCCCCTAAAGTCTGCCAGAAGAATGTCACACTAAAGGTTAAAAGCTGACTGCAAGCCACTGAGGGGAATGTGCGGTCTCATGTGGTAACCACAGAAATTATGTGGTTGTTTAGGGCATAAAAAGGAGAAAAGATTTCATAAAAAAGATTAAACATTTGTGGAAAAAATAAAAAAATTGTATATACAAATGGGTTTTATCTAAAAAGTTTTGTTTGACTCAGGGGAAGGCTGAGGTTTTAATTGATTCCTATTTTTATAACTAAGCAGGGAATCCCTCCCAAGACAGAAGGCCTTGTGACCTCAAAAACAAAGCTAAGTTTTCACAAGTAAGCATATTCCCTAGAGAGAGTGAGAATGCACTACCAATACCCAATCTTCAGGAAATGAGATAATGATGCATGTAACAGATCTGAAAACAGTCTTAAGGAATCCTCTGTCTTTATAGACAGCTTTCCCCACAAATCTCTGTCTTACTGGGGAATAAGCAGAAGCTGTATGTTTAATTGCTGCTTTCTATATCTGCCTGAAAATGAAACTGTAAACCCTGGAATTTGCAACAATAAACTTCTTCTTTTTAAATGAATATTTTAAAGTATCTGTTTATTTGGCTTTAAACATCCTCCAAACAGATGTATTTATTTTGCAGGAAGGAGATCATTAATCATAGTGGCCAAAAACACAGATTAACAAAATAAATCATTAGTATGCAAAAAAGCCTACTTTTGGCTGACAGTTTAGGACCTGAACACATATTTCTGTTTCTCTTAGTAATGCATTTAGCCTGTAGTGATTTTCAGAACAATGTAACATTGGAACGAACTAATGGAAAAGAAACCAAATGTTTAATAAGCAGTATAAATAGAATAAGAGGTTCTCAGAACATTTTGTCTCTCTGTGAAAATGCTTTGATTAAAATGAAAATTATTTTAAATTTCTAAAAAAATTTACAATTTTTAACAAAGAATTATCTTTGGCCAATCAGTCTTTTCCAGAGCAACATTCACATTCCATGTATACTTCCAATGTGTCGAAAAAATTATGCATCAGCAGTAATTAATGCTGAAGGTACCCAGAATTGGGATACCTTCTAACTAATGACATTGCTTTTCTATGCTCATCCTGGAAAAGTCTTGTTCTATATCCAGTGGTAAGCACTGCACCCAATCCTATCCTAATTTGTGCTGATCAAAAGCATATTTTACTAGAAGACTGCTCATCAAAGTTCCAATTTCCTATTACTGAGCACCCCACTAAATATATTTGATCCATGTACATCAAGCAGCTGAAAATTCTCTGCTTCATATTTTAAGTTGCAGACACACTGCATACTTCAAAACTTTGTTAACCACTTCCAGTTGCTGCAGTCATTTTTATGTTGGCAGCCTATGAGCCTAGTCACTCAGAAAGATGACTGAAAATTAAGATATCACCAAAGAATGGATTAAGTGTTCTGTGATATTGATTAAGTGTTCTGTGATATCTGGCATGTCCTTGAAAGTCATGGCATCATTCCTTCAGACCCAGTGGAATTGGATTCTTCCTAGGGTATTGGGTTGATGAAAGAATAACACAGGAATCAACAGTAATTATTGTTTAAAATGGGTTAATCTGTGATTTTGTTCTTAATGTTACAGTTTTCATTACTTTCAGATTCTATCTTCTTCTTCCTGTTATAAAAATTGCCAAATTATCTTTCAGAAGCAATAATCATTCTATTGCTCCAGAAGACTTCGGTTTGTGAAGTTCTTTGCTTCCAAATTCTAGAGAGGTCAAGGAATTCAAGCATGAGTTTGCAGTAAACAGCTTAATAAGAGACTGAATAGTATGAAAGAAACTCTGCCCAAGGTTCATAAAAATAGATGGAAAGCACTGACTGTGTGAATCCTCTGATGATCTCAAGGTCACTGAGTTTGCACATTGCCTTTAGGCAAGGGCAGCTGACACCTACAGTGCTGAAATATGCTAAGGATGGCACTTTGAATGCAGAATGAAAAGAAAAACTTCTGAAAGTACAGCCAAGTCCAAATACTCGGGTACCAGACTGTCCAATCAGAACTATTTTCCTAGGAGAGACAGTATTGCTATTGCTCCAGCATTGTCTGGATTGTTAAAAATACAGGGACACGTCCTATTTATCTGTGCTACAGAAAAGAGTCTCACCTTTCCCTAAACAGTCCCAGTCCCAGCTTTTAGATAGCTCACCAATATTTTTGCAGAGTTTTTCCTTTGAGGTTCTGCCACTGTAACATCCCTTCTCCTGATGTAATGAGAAATTGTGGAATTATATAAAAAGGCAGCAAGTTCAGGAGTGTCTTGTGGAACAGCAAACTGCAAAGAGAGAAATGGGAATGGTAATAAGATACACATAGAACGATTCTAACAGATTTGTTCCTGTCTCACAGGCCTTGAATTTTGGATTAACACTGTTTTTTCAATTGAACAGCACAATCATGAGAATATACTGTCTTTAACTAGAAGCCTGTTGAGTAATAGCATAGCAAAATATTGCCCAGTTATGGGAATTACAGTAGACAACATTTTTGTCCACTTTTTACAGGAGTCAATTTCATTACTTCACTTAATTTTGTTAGACTCTGGAGGGCAAATTCTGATATATATAACAGGATAAATTCAGAATTGTTACACAGTAGTTTAGCCATTAGTTCAGATTAGAATATGCCTAATGAAATATAATGATTTTATCAGTTTTAGAAAAAAATGTAATTCTGGCTTCAAACAACACAATTTTTTATCATATAACAAATACGTTACAGATTTGTTTTGGTAACAACTCAACATTCTATGCTGTATAATGCAACAGCTTCTTCATTTTTAATCTCACATTAAAATGCATTTTCTTCTGTCTTATATTTACAGATTTTTGTTCTCCAATTAAAAACTACTTTTTGTTGGCAGTTTGTCTTTAATTTCTATACAGGGCATTTATGGCTTCTTTTATGGAGCCTCAAATAACTTTTGGAGCCAACTGCTGCAGAAGGAAAGATAAATTTGAATTCATGACAATCCAGCCATGTAAAATCACAATAAAATATATATGGAAGTTTACAGTAAGATCTGAACAGTAACTCAACTAAACATAGCAAAAGCTATTCCTTAAGAATATCAGATTATAAAGTGCTACATCAGATCCCTCTTATCACTTCCTTTAACATCTGAACACAAACTACCTTAAACAAATTCCTAAAGAAAATGTTTGCAATTGTAATAAATGTTGTAGCACTAAAGGGAAGAGAATAGCTATAAACACACAAAACCTTTGCTGCATCGTGTAACTCCATCAGAAATGTTCTGGAAGAGGACTTTTTCACACAAAGGTTATATACAATATTTTATGTTAAATATATAATATTCTATTATATTATACTACAGTATATACATATTTTAATATTACCTATATTGCAATAGAATAGAATAGAATAGAATAGAATAGAATAGAATAGATATTACTAGATTATACACACAATTATATAAGAGAGGTTGGTGACCATTCAAGAACAATGCATTGGATGGTATTACTTTGTCCCAAGACCAAGCCCTAAACAGAGTAGTAACAGTTTTGCAGCACTAGGAGACAGTGCCTCTGGAAGAGGTTAGCTCCTGCCTCTCATGTTGGTGGCTGTGACCTATACATGTGGTGGATTTTTGCTGTTATTTCACTTCTTCCCTGACAGATGCCTCACTCGTGGTACTGCAGTGCTCAGCTATTGAGAATGTGCCACACGTGTCTGTATGCGTCTACCACAGTGGTATTTATAGGCCATCAGTCCAGGAGAAAAAACCAGCTCATCAGAAATGTTGTCTCAAGCCAGAAGGCAATCTAACTGAGCCCTCTTCTCATCACAGCTGCCTTTAGGAAGAGTAAGAAGGAAGTATGGGGCATGAATACACAAACACTACACTAACAACTTTCAGCTTCCAAATGTTTTCAGATCGGGGACTTCCTTATCTATACAAAGTTTTTGTTCATTTACACATCTTCACTGCATTTCTCTTTTGGGAATTTTTTTACTTTCCTCTTAGAATCATGTAAACTTTTAACCCTGCTTACTTCCCTTTGGCCACAAATTCCAGACACCTGAGACCTGTCACCGTGAACCACCCCTTCATTTTGCTTGTTTTGAATCTGGCTCTCCAGGCTTCATTAGATGTTCTGGTTCCTGTGCAGGAAGAGGCAGAGAACAGTCAATCCACACCCATGCTCTTCTGCCACTACTCATTTTGAGGATCATATTTATGCATAATTACCTCTTCTCTAGATTGAAGTGTCCTAGTGTTCTGAGTTCTTCTGCATTGGAATTCATTCCATACCTTTGCTCCTTTTTTGCTCCTTTTTACACCTTTTTCAAGACTCATAATTTTATTATCCTTCCACATCCCTCACTGCCTTCATAGAAAGATAAGCTACACAGATGTCCCTAAACAAAAGTCTTCCCATGTGTGCATAGGCATGACTTTGTGGACTAGAAAACAAAGCTCAAAGAAAACCTTTTTACAAGACATAAAAATTCAGCAGTGGGGAGGAATATACTGCTTTGATTGAAACAGAACAACCTGAGTAATTTCAAAGGGGAAATGCCTCAGCCCTAAGAGAAGTAGGTTTGTACATCCAAGAGAAGTCAGGTATTTAATGTCCTTAGCCTTATTTGGAAATTTGAGCTAAGCATCCTGTTGTTTATGTGAAACTTGAAGGAGCCTGTCTCTGTGTCCTCTTGCCATCTGAAGCAATAGATAAGCACTACATATTTGAAACCTGATTTGTGTATTCATGCTCTTCAATGCTTTGAAAAACTTTGAAATAAGGAAAGAATATTTAATTTAATGACTGTGCATCTAAAGCTGTATTCTGCCACAACAGATGGACCATTATTACAGGAAAATTTCTCATAAGCTTCACAATAATTTAGTCTTTTTTATGTAACAGATGCAATCATTATCAAGTAGGATAAGGAAGAGCAAACTAAAAACATAAATTAAACAAACAAACAAAAAAAATACATTGCCTGAAAATGCCAGTAAGAACTGTGGCAGTATTCTACCCAGCTTCCTAATGCAACCTTAAACAACATAGTGGCTACTGTGGGAGTATGCTGAATTCCTTTTCAAGTACTTGTAACCTGATCTGATCAGTGAGTTTGAGAAGCTAGGGTCGAAAGTAGAAATGCAGCACTGTAGCTTCTTCTTCCTCACCATTTTGAAAAAAGAGGTGAAAATTAGGTAGAAAAGATACGTAGAAAAAATTCCCTGTCTCCAGTCTTGCTGTGCTTTGAGTATAAAATTGACAGACATTTTCTATCTTCTGTTTCCTATCACTCATTTGCTCCTCCTTTCTCGAAAGAAATTAAATAAAAGGGTGGAACTCCAATGCCTCTTTGGTTTCCTGGGTGAAACACAAAACTCTAGCCATACTGTATTTCATGGACATCAATTTCTCTTTACTCTTTTTAAGTATGTATTGTAGTTCTGTCTGTTTAAGCTAAAGACTTGTAGCTCCTTAGGTTGTGAACACTCCTCATCACTAGAAAGTTGTCTCCCCTTTCATTGAATATACACTATACAAACTCCTACTGATATGCAAAAGACACAGAGCATTTTTAGCACTTCGAACGCAGCTCTCCCTGAAAGATGTTTAACAGGCTACTGCTTAAACTCGAGAAGTGTTGTTTACTCCAGAAATGTCTGGAATCAGTCATGCTTAGTAAATTGGATACCTTGTTTTTGATGGGATAATACGTAGAGCTGTGTTTTGCCTAATCTTCTGACTTTGAGCCAAACCAAGCTCTTTTGAGGGGATCTGCCATCACAAACATAGATCTTAAAACAGGAAATTGTCCAAGCAGCCGGGGATCGGGTTAGGAAAGCTAAGAGAAAATGTGTCCAGGGATGTCAAAAACAATACAAAAAGCTTCTATGGATACTCAAAGGAAGATGAGGGAAAATATAAGCTCTCTCCAGAAGGGAAACAGGAGACCTGGTTATCCAGGATGTCGAGAAGGCTGAGGTGGTCAATTACTTTTTTGCCTCAGTCTTCACCGGCAAACGCACCCTTTTATTTTAAATTACAGAAGGGAGAATGAAGAACTGCCTGCTGTAGGAGGTCAGGTGTGAGAACATCTAAAGGATCTGGAGGGGCACATGTCCATGAGACTTGATGAGATTCATCCATGGGACCTGAGGGAACTTGCAGATGAACTGGCTAAGCCACTATCCATATCTGAAAAGTTGTGGCAGTCTGGTGAAGTTCTCACTGACTGGAAAAGGGGAATCATAACCCCCATTTCTAAAAAGAGTGAAAAGGAAAACCTGCAGAACTACAGACTAATCAGTCTCACTCCTGTGCCCAGCCTCAATCATGGGGCAGATCTTCCTGAAAACTATGCTAAAGGCACAAGGAAAATGAGGAAGTGATTGGTGACAGCCAATATGGCTTCACTAAAGGCAAATTGTGCCTGATAGGTTTGGCGGCCTTCTATGGTGGAGTCACAGTGTTGGTGGATAAGGGAAGAAAAACTGGCATCAGTCATGCACCTAGACAAAGCATTTGCCACAGTCCCAGATGACATCCTGGTCTCTGTGCTGGAAACACATGGATCTGACGGAGCACCCAGGGGATAATGAATGAGCTGTGTGATCACACTCAAGGAATTGTGGTCAGTGGCTTAATGTCCAGTTGGATACCAGTGATGTGTGGTGCTCCTCAGTGGTTGGTATTGGGGCAGGGCCCCTTTGAACATCTCTGCTGGTAGCATTGACAGAGGGATTGAGCACACCCTTCTCAATATAAAGAGTACAGGAACCAAATATGTACCGAGCAACACAATACTCACGCTAGAAATGTTAGAGAATATCTACATCTTGCTTCTTACCTAGGAAAATCATCTCGGACTGTTAAAAATTCCAAAGAAAGTTCCATCCATTGTGAAATATAAGCAAAAAACCCCAATCAAAATGCAGAAAGGGATGGAAATAAAATACTTACCTTTATTTGCATTGTATTAATAGGAGAGCTTGTTTGACAGTGCAGTGGTCCATGTGTCTGAATGTGAAGAATATAAAGAAGAAATTCTTCTCTGCTGGACACAGGCCAACCAACATGGAGAACTGTATCGTTTATGGCACTTGGTCCTATATTGTGCAGCTGTCAAAGAAATATGATCAGTACTTTCCAAGGCAGTAAATAACAACAAAAAACAGGTAACAACCACTCAGATATTTTCAAATTCTTAGTAGACACAGTCCTGAAGTATTTAGGGAAGGATTTATAGATTATTAGTACCATTTTAGTGAGGCAGAATCTGTGTCAGGTAGAAGAACCTTTCCATGTTAGTCACAAAGCCAAGGGTAAATCTGAAAGAACAGTCTTTTCTGTCTGAGTCTGTATTCAAGAAATCCATCATCTTTCCCATTTTTTTCCTATACATGAAGAGTTGAAATAATCTAAAGAAGTACAAAAAAATCCCAACCCAAAACACACTAGCAAGTAAACCCCATAGAAATATGAACAATGGAGCTTAACAGATCATACTTGAAAATACTAGCCAAAACTTCAGAATACAGAAGAATCACATTTCAGGGCACAAGAATAGAAGGTAGAAGAGAACTACTTTGTTTAAGAACTACAATTTCAACATTCTCAACCTAAATTTCTTCAAAAGAAGTAAAGGAACTAATTTTCCTAAATTAATATCCCAGGACATTATTTTTTTCTGGGGAAAATGAGCAAAGACAGAAATATTAAAAATTTAGAAATTTAGGCTATTGCAATAATTTCTTTATATCAGTTTATGGTTTGAAAATAAGTGATGACAACAGGAGTCTGGACATGTGTTGTCACTGGGCATGAAGAGTTAAAGAAGCTGAACACCATGAATCGTTACTCACAGTTTCTAGAGATTTGAGAACCTTTTTTTTTTTTTTTTAATTTGCAGCATTTTTGTGACTGAAGACCTTTATTTACAACCAAATAAAAAGCCCTTTCAATCTTACATCTTCTGGGAGACGGCTTGGTCTTTTTGATGATTAGTTGATATAAACCATGTAAGTGGTTTCCTTAGTAACTGCAACTAATCACTATAATTATTTCAATATATTTGAAGTCGCAAATACAGTGCACAAACAACCCAAATACTTGAGCCAGGATGATTTGTTAAGTATTTTTCAGTTTAGAGAAATGTGTTAAGATGAGGAATTCACAAATGATAATTTGTGTTTTATGGTTGTATTCACTACACTTTAGAATGTCATGCAAATTGTCATCTTATTCTACTGATTAAGCTCAGTTGCTTATATTTTCTTGAGTGTTAGTTTGTGAATTATAACCATATGTGAAGCCCTCTGTTCTACCCTCTAGAATAAAGGCCATCCATCAGATTCTAAGGATGGCTTCTATTTCCTGTAGTTCACTCAATGCCCTTTTTCAAAACAGAGCTCTTTTAATTGATGAATCATCCACAGGAAAAAAACAACAAAAATACAAGGAAAAAATATATGTACCTCAAACATCAAGAGTTATTCTCAAGAGAACATTTTCTGAGGTAACAAATTATATGCATGACTACATTATGTTTTGTCAGTTAGCTAAATGTCAAAGAAAAATTTTTTCCAGTGCACAGCATGCACAGCTTCTAATGAGAAGATATTTGCCATTGATTATAAGGAACTTTTAAGGACTGTTTTTAATTCTTGTCAAACAACCAAAATGTTTATAAATCCCTCAAATATCTAGGACAGACTCCTAGCATAAACTAATATCTCCTCAACTCACAGTGAACAGATAATGGGGTTGAGAACTCCCAGATTAAATTTGGGTCATGTGCTAAGGTCAGAGTATTTACATTTGTGGCTTTATCTAGCTACAGATAAAGACAATAAACCAAATTCATCAGGAATTCAGTAGAGGCAGCGTGAGGTCCTGTGGCAACACACATAATTTGTACCTCATAGATGTGTTCTACTAAAGGACCAACTTCTTCTTCTTTTGTAGGTTCATCTTTGGGTTCCCAGTTGTGAAGTGGAAAAATAATCGTTGGAGGGTGAGACACTCTGTAATGTACAAAACAGGTTAAAACAGTAACTGTTGCCAGTGACTGATTGCATTGGTTTTAGAAAAAGATGATGACCACTATAAAAACTGAGCCCTCAAAGGCTTCTTATTTGGGCACATTAATTAGAATTAGGTGAGGTAAATGTTACAATGCCTCCATAAAATACTACCCAATCCTTGCAAATGACTGAGGGTGTGCATTTAGTGTCATACTTCCTGCAATGCATTATGCTATCCAGACAAGAGTGTAGCTCTGTTTGGAGAGAGGAATCCAGTCTGTTGGGCATTTATAGAATTCTCACTTGATGAGATACCTGAACACATTATCCACAAAAGTAGAGTAAATGAACGTATTTTTCTATTTCTACTTAAAGCCCATAGGTGTCTAATGTTACAAATCCTTCTTCCCTAGATTATATTTTTGATATTTCTTTAACTGTTCTGACTGTAAATTCTTATAACATCTGTTATTATTCCTTTAAAAACCCTGGCAAAGTAGCCTATTTCATCTTACAGATGGGAAATGGAGATATTGTGACTTCTGTAAAATATTAATGGAAATTGGTGCCCTGAGAAACAGAATTCAGGACTAGAGTATGAAAGTGCTCCAGGCTTTACAACTGTTTTGTGAACAAAGTGGCAGTTGAAGCATTCCCTGAAATATTGTTGCAACTTGCAACACATAAATAAATCATAAACAAAGAGAACTGTGACTTAATATTTGACATCTTTCCAGCTGCTTTATTATTTTTCCTTTTCTTCCCTATCTGACCTTAAGAAAGTAGTCTTCTGTAAATATTTTTATTTGAATCACAAACACTTTATTTTCCATAAAAATTGGATTTTCATTGTTCTGGTCCCATTCAGATGCCAACTAAACCTCACTCAGGTGTTCAGATGTTGGGAAATCAGATCCCAAGAATTTCTTTTAGCGTGATAGGTCAGTTCTGGCACAGGCATCTGTCACCTATAAGTACTGCACTCTAGGTGCTAAAATGGTATTACCCTTTCTTTGCCAGGGTCAACTCTCATTCAGTTTTGCTCATTTATGGAATCTTTAGCTGAAAGAAAATCTGTAAAATTTCAGTGTTGGTTCTGCCAAAGCTGTTAAAAAAACAATAATTAATTTTTTCAGAGTATAAAATTTGAGTAACATGATGGACTTCTAGGCATTGATGTTAATCACTTCGCAGTGGCCCTGCTGCAGATTGCCCCTTGAATAAAAGGGTGGTTTTGTTGCAAATGCTGAAAAAATACTATTGGAAGAATCAAACTGTTTTTGATTACAGCTCTTATGTCATATACAATGAATGAAATATCTAAAAGAAAATTTTCTACAGAATACAGTTTCTCAAAGCAGCAAGAAATCCCAGAGAAGAACAGCTTAATACTATCCAGCTGAAATACAATTCTTTGTGAAATTTGGTGTATTCTGGAGTATCCTGCTAACTCTTAATACATCAAAATGCCAGCAGTTTGTACTAACAAGTATGCTAGAGGACAAATTCACAAGGCAACTCTAATAATAAAATAAACTATACGTATTCATTTAAAAAGTCATTTCTGATTAGGTACTTCGCCTAAGTTCCACAAATCATCTTGTTTCCAATACGAATTTTAATTATTGATTGCTGCTGGAGAATAGGAGCTTGAGGGTGTTACAGAAGCCAAGATACACAATCTTAATCTACCACAAAAAAAAAAGCAAAACAGAAACTGTACAGAGACAAAAAGAAGACATGAGGTTTCAAAACTTGGTGTTTTCTATTGCACAACCAGGCAAGTATTCTTATCCACAAAATTACAAAATGTCTAATTACAAATTAAATTTAGACATTAACTTAAAATTATTGTAGCATATATAAGAACATTTATTTTAAAAGAATTTACAGTTATTTTGAAGACTTCTGCTATTGACATGAAAGTAGCAAAATTAGGTAACAAAATTATTTTGCATCTAATTGAGAATATTTTTAGTATTTTAATGCTTTATTACACAATGATTTTTCCTAGACTTTTAGGTGACAATTATCATGAAACAAGAGTGCCAAAAAATAAGATGACCAAAGTATAGCCAAGAGAAAAAGCTTATATGAGGATATCCAATTAAAATTCTGCCAGCTCCAAATCCTCTCAATCCAAATTATTTCCTTCCTGAATCCTTCATTCCTCTAGTGCTTTTTCAGCAGTAGGAGATAATAATAACAATACTAAAACTCCTATATTTGTAGACGAGAAAAGGTAAGTAGAATAATCAAATCTTAGTATTGAAGCAATGCTTATTGAACTATCTAAGGAGTTATGTTAATTTTCTTTTAAAGAGGATATTGAAGAAGATTTCTTCCTTTCTCACAGAAGAAGTATTTGCATGGTTCAACTGTGCAAGTATATCTGCATGAATGTATATGTACAATTTCATAACTACTTACTTTTCCTTAGTAACATGTACAATCCATCCAGTTCCACTCTGTGGAACTCTCAGAAGAGAAGTAAAGAAACTACTGCAAGATATTTTCCAGCCCAAATGTGGACACAGTCTCTCTTTTACTTTGATCTAGGAAATAGCGAGCAATTCCCTTGGAACTGCATGTTTTAGCATCTCTGAGTAATTAGCAAAATATGTCAACAAAGCAGTTGGGAATGCTACAGCTAATAAGAAAACTAGAATACTTAAGAGGAAAGAAAATGGAAGGCATTCAATTAAGTAATTCCTCTGTATGTAATAACCAGTTTCTTAGAACTGCAGGCAGCAATCCGAGTAACTTTTTCTACTGATCATCAAGCTCATAAGAACTGAGGATTTTTTGGCCATTTTTTGGTCTATTTATCTGTTACAGAACATTTCATCCAAAAGAACACACTATGGCACAGAAAAAGCATGATGGAGGCAAAGTTTCCAAAGAGTCTGCAAAGAATAAAGAGTTTGTAAGACTTTTTCATTAGAATGAGTTCAGACTTCACTAAAAAGAATAGAATCCACAGCACTGGAAGCAACCCTTATATACACAGCAGTCCTGTGTATATAACCATAACTGTTCCAGTCTGAAACTCCAGACAATCTTTAGCCTTGGTGTTCACCCAGGCAACACCTAGCAGCTGCTGGCCCCCAATACTTTCTCACATATTTGTAGCCCATTAAATAACGCCTTTGATTCTTTTTTTTCCTCAGCCTCTACTTCTGTATTACACCTTTTGTAATTTTCACCTCTCTATCCAGCTCATTTCCTTAGATCACCACTAGCTAGAGAAAATGAAATAATATTCTCACTTCTGCTCTTATTAAACATGTTGTCTTTCAAGTGCTCCTTTGAGTGCCAGCCTTTTTTTTCCACCTGACTAGTTTGAGGGTCTTCTTAACCTGGAATACACGCACAAAATATGATGAAAAAAACCTTTGAAAATCTCTCTGATTTAGACCGAATATTAGACTAGATTAGAGCAGATAAACTGAATATTAGAGCAGAAAAAGTGTTCTCTGTGATCTGCAAAATTATTTGACTTATTGCTAGCACTAGGTAGTCATATTGTCTCAGAAGTGACAACAATAAATTCATTTTTATAAATTAAACCCCCTATAAATAGATTTATTTTTATTTGTTTACATTTAAGGCAGCCCCTTGAGGTGCATCACAGCTACCTGTCCTGCATCAGCCAAGCCTCATGGCTTGACTGTAGAAGTGAATCTGGGCCTTGTCGCTCCTGTTCAACTCTTGCAGAGCTGATAATGGTTAAGGTTTTTCTGAGCTGTAGTTTCATAAGAGGACATGTAGGAGATCTAATATCCCAGAAAAAAAAAAAAGCATTGGGGGCAATTATTTGCTTTAAAAAGACATCATCCTGACTTCCTCCAGGATGCCAGAAAAGGAGTCTAGTTCCAAGATTTTACAGGGTACTCTAATATTCTTATAAAAACTTTGACTAATTTAGGTTGGAAAAATCATCAAAGATCATCGAGTCCAGCCATAAAATTAGCACTTTCAAGTTCACTATTAAACTCAGTGCCAGATCTACATGTCTTTTCAGTATCTCCCAGGATAGTGATTGTACCACTTCGCTGAGGAGCCTCTTCAGTGTTTGACAACTCCTTCTGTGAAGAAAATTTTCCTAACATCTAAACTGAACCTTCCCTGCTGCCACTAGAGGCCATTTCATCCTGTCCTGTCACTTGTTACCTGGGAGAGGAGACTGACTCCCACCAACCTCCTTTTGGTTAGTTGTAGAGAGCAATAAGGTCTTCCCTGAGCTCCTTTTTCTCCAGGCTGAACACCCCCAGCCCGCTCAGCTGCTCCAGGTCGTTCACCACCTCTGTTGCTCTTTGCTGGGCTTGCTCCATTACCTCAATGTCATTTCTTGTAATGAGGGGTGCAAAAAATGATCCCAGTATTTGAGGTATGGCCTCACCAGTGCCAAGTACAGAGGGCTGATCAATGCCTGCTGGCCACACTATGTCTAATACAAGCCAGGATGCCACTGGCCTTCTTGGCCACATGGGAATAATAGTGGCTCATGTTCAACTGACAATTATCACCTAATTGCATTTTATAATTTCCAAAACTAAGCTCTACATATAAACAGAGACAGAAATTATCATCTTTGATCATATCCTGTGCTTGTTTAATTTTGGTATACTTGGTGTCATTGAACAGTTTATCATAACTCATTTCTTACTCATCCGTTCTCCAAAGACCTGGAGAAATGGTCTCACTCTGCTCTGTATTAGTACATGCCTTGCCATAATGTGTTTCACATTTCCAGCCATAAAAGCAGTAGATACTGTTCGGTATTCAGCATTAAGTGTCCAAGTGGTTGCACAAGAAGATGTACACATGTGAGCAGACATTTTATATTAGTAACATCCATGCACAATTTGAATGCTCAAATAAAATGTTGGCTCTGACTGGTGTTACTACAGTGTGCGATTCTTTAGGTTGCTGTCTTTGCACAGACACTCAATCAGTCTGTAGCAGATCCATCCTGCAAGGCTTGCAGGGGTGAGACCCAGGTGTCCTAGACGGAAAAGGCATTTGGGTTAATAATATGCCAAAAGATTGACTGCATGGGATTATCATATCCAGAAAGATTCTGTAAAAAAGTAGTTATCATACTGATGAAATAGTTGAATACTTACCCTCTGATCTGTACTTGAGCCACAGCACTGATGTTGATATGGAGGTTCACTAAGTTGCTGGTGGGATTTATTTTGTTAGAACTGGAAAAGATATGTACAAGTATTAACGAAGGTTTTATATGAGAACTCTAGATTATCATATCACTCAATACACAAGGCCCATTGGAAATATTACAAAATGGGATTCCTATTGCCACTATTCAATCTTCTTGGACACTGGCATTTAACCATTTAACTTGGGTATTACTTGAACTCATCACATATTTAATAATATCTTCATCTCAAGCTCCCTTTAAAGAATCTTGTGATGATGAATAAGATGATACAAATTTTATTTGGCTCAGAATATCACGTAAATTCCCTTGTACAACTTGGCTATCTGTATAGATAAAAGTATCTTTCTAGCAAGCCAGGATGCCTCATGCATTAGAGAAAGGCAGCGTTAATGAACAAGACAGGTTTTGTTAGAATAAAATTTATTTTTATGACCCTCCAAACTTGTGACTTTTGCATGACAGAGTCTTTGGAGAAAAAGAAACAAGATCAGCTGTTTCTTTCATTGTCTTATTTTCTTTCTTCCCCTATTCAGTAGTGAAAACAGATTCCTGTGTTTAAAATCTAGAGCTCCTGCTCATCTTATTGTCTTTTCTTATTGCAAATCCTTAGTAATAAAGGTAGCTTCTCCTACTTCAAAAGGCCACAACTGTGATTATAGCTCATTCACATAAAGGAAGGTTTGCAGGTTCAAATTCATGAAGATAGTGAAGTAATTACAGACTTAGATTTTATTTAATTATGGGATTAACGACACTAAATTTGAAATTTTTTTTCAATCGAGTGTGGTCTTCCTTGCTCCATGAACACTAAGTTTCTACTGTTGCCCCAGTTTGCTGTTATCACATCTGGGTAGCATCAGTCAATTGGAAACATTCAGAGGAGGTCAGCATTCCCAGTGACTGACTCCTGAGGAGTGAAGAGCAACACTGCTTTGATCCAGGTGTTCTGGTTACAGATTGCTAAAATTAAGAGCAGCTGTAATTTGTTTGTAAACTAATGCAGATTCCCATCAAACATTGTTTGAACTTTTATGTAATCCTCTATAGCCATCGTTTTGAGTATAAATGTACAAACATTGTTTAAAGTATAAAAATTATTATACTGCTACTTTGTTAGAATAAGCTGCTCTCCAATTTGCATATTTGTCCTACTTTTCATAGAGTTAAAATACAGATTTTGATCATATATATCTGGTATTCAAACCTTGTTCGTGCTTTATGGAATTTTTTAGAGAAAAAAATTGTTTAAATAAAAGTGCCAAGACATCTCTCTCTCTAAGGGGTAAATAATTGCAGAGCAACATCCACATCAGAAAAGGAATCAGATTTCAAGACACTACTCAGCCTCTTGCTTGTTTCTTAATAAGTAATGAACTTCAGTTTTGCAAACAAAAATACTTATTTTCCACTTGATGTTTTGAAGCAAATGAAAGTTCTCTTTTTTGAATAAATTAAAGTAGGACTCAAATTCAGATGTATTCTTGCCTCCATTTAGGCTATTTCCTCTGTTTGCCTCATGGAGTTCTGTTTCTTTTTTCTTTTAGGATTGTTTTACCTGCTCACTAAGGGCACAGAAACACACGAAGTGTCCTGCTGCTTATGAATGAAGGTACAAAGCAGTGAGTTTTAACTGTAGGGTACATTCCCTACGCAAGAAATTTTACTCTTTCACTCTTTCCTTTTTTGTTGTTTTTTAAATAGCTGTGCTCTTCGGCATTTTCATACCAGTTTGCAGCCCAATACATTTCCTTCATTTACATTTTAGTGAGTCACACTCATGGAGGAAGCATAAGATTTTGTCTCCTGAAGTTGAGACTTATTCCTCAGGAAATTCTTGTCACTTTCTAAAAACGATTACCTACATTCACTTCAACTCTTATTACCTAGACAGAGTGAACTACCCAAAAAGCTCTGGACCTTCCCAATTTCACAGCATGAAAACAGTAGTGGCATGAGCCTTGGATAACCATTTAACACTATTTCTTGCATTAAGAAATGAATAGTGGCACGGACAGGGGACCTAGGAGGTAAATGCTGTGTCTCTCTCTCGAGGAGCTCATGTCCAGGTTTGTATGATCCCCAGCCAGATTCCAGGGAGAGGGCTGAGGCCTGACCAAGCGCCTAACGAATTTCTCTGGCATTGCTGTGCCCTCCCTGAGTTTCTGCATATCCTTTCCTTTCAAGGATTACATTATGGAGACATGACTTAAACATTTTAAATGTCTCAGTTATTTACCATAATGAACAGGACCAAGGCTCTCATTAAAGGCGAGACATTAGCAGTTAAGTTTCTGTGTGTGGGGCAGAGAGGGCTCCATACAGAACTCCAGTGCGTATTTGATGAGGACAGATGGAGCATGAGCCCTGCCATCTTCTGAAAAAGTCACAGGTTTGTTTTTGCTGTTATCCTAACCCAGCCCACTCTGTGCTTTTTTGTCCCTGTGGAAGAAGTAGGGCTCAGTATAAAACACAAGATTCTACAGTATTAATATGTGAGGTTCACAAATGAGGAGGAATCTAATGGAAAAATTACAAAGGTTCACCCAAATCAATATGGAACAGTTCTCTCTATGTCAGTAAATCTGCTGAGCAGATTTTAACTGCTTTCCTTTAATTTTCTAAATTTTTGTGAAGAAGAAGCATGTCTGGTTCAATTCAGAGCATAATATGTTTGTACATATTCACCTTTGTAACAAAGTTATTCCTTTTATGGATTCTGAAATAGAAAATAAAGTTCAAATTTGGCACATTTGTAGAAGATCCTTGGATTATTGACCAAAATCAGTTAACCTGAATTTTAAAGAAATAAGAGTAGGTTTTCTAACAGCTAACAAGGCTCCAACCTCAAAAATCCTCCTCATATAAGCTACCATTGCAAAGTCCCTGAAATAACTACAGATACTCGAGGGACCTTATTATATAATAAACTTCATATGCCAATAGGAATTCATAATTTAAATAACCATGTTCTTGACAAAATATCTAACCTTTTTATTTGTAGCTCAAAATTGATGCTGAAATCTGCATTTTCAAAATGCTGAACAGAAAATCGAATGCCTGTGGAGAACTGAGAAAGAAACACAACAGGTTACTAGAAACAGTTGATCTCTCCAGATCAATAAAGCAGAACTATTCAACATTGCATTTCACAGATTTATACTAGATACTGTTGCTTTTTTAAAATTAGAAAGAAACAACATAATCTAGTTGTTCTCAGGAAAAAATACCCTCCTGCCTGTGTATGACACCAGATGGAAAATTTGGCTGGAGAGAGGAAAGATTAGAGGAACAGAGAAGCACACTCCCAAGAACACAGCAGTGGGCCTTTCTTCATCCAGACAGTCTTTGCTTTGCTTTGCCAAACCAAAAGAAAATCACAGTTGTCTGGCAGCTCTCATCCCTGCCTCCATCCACACACTCCTTTGTCCAGGTCTGCGGGACTGCCTGGTCCCTGTATTGTCTCTGCACCTGGGAGCTCTGTGCCGCATGCTTTAGGTGTTGTGGGGCTGACTGAGCACCGGAGGCTAAATTAGCAGCAGTTTTAATTTACTTTTAGTTTGATTCTTTTTTTCCATTGCAGTTCTGTTAAGAGGAATACAGCTTCAAAATTATATTCACAGTTGAATTTGCCACAACTTGGAGTGAGTGACCAGAGGACAGAGTAAAACACACAGTTCCCAAAACAGAAGGAGGTAAGTGCTTCCACTGGTGCTGCCTTGCATTTAAGCACACCTGGCTTTCTCCCTTTGACAATTTCCGTTTGTTTTGCAAGAAGAGCAAGGATAAGCAGATCAAGTTTATTCAGAAGGGAGAAGAGCTAACTAGAGAAGGAATATACAATATTCCTGTGATGGGGTCTCTGTAAACCACTTGTTGGATGTATTTACAGCCCTAGTGTGTAAGTGGCAGATGAGTAACAGGAGATGCCATCTGCCCTCAATGTTAAATTAATTAAGTTTTACTGCAATATTTAAATTACTGTTTTTAATTATTTCAACTGCACATTTTAAATCTGGTAATCTTCAAAACGTGAATTTTGCAATTCCTACCAGTTCTCACTCCTCCTATATGCACACTGTACTTCCATTTTTGTTCAAAAGGATGGTAACTCATAGATATGTTCTCCATGTGGAGAAACAATCTTCGTGAGAAATTCATCAAAAGACATCAGGAAATGAGGACATCATTCCCTCATTTCTGCCAATGTCTGACTAGATTGGTGGGCGGGGGGGGGAAAAAAGTTGTCTGCTTGGCATAATTTCCTTAGACTATTTAAGGAAACCTTGTCAACAACAGGACAGGACACACCAATGTAGGGACTTAAATTCAACATCATTGAAGATGAGGAATTTTCCTCTGTGAATGTAATTTCATATGTTTAAGCAATTCCTTTTTATCACCTTTTTTTCCCATTCAATTCTCCTATTTGTTCATTTGCAGTGGTGCAACACAATCTATCACCAGAACAAAATTTATCTAACATGTTTCAACTACTTTCAGCTGACTCATATTGAAGCAATACTATCATCTTAAATCAAATCTTTGATTTCTGATTATCTTAATGTCATAGTTACAGTTGATCTCGCCTTCTTGAAGAAAAATATTTCAGATGAAAAGACAGCGCTCATTAAATTACTCAAAAGTTAAATGCTGATTTGGAATAGAGATGTAAGCTCATTTTAATTTTAAGCTCCCTTTTTGGAGATGATATTAGCAATTTTATTGATATTCCATTCACCTTTGAAAATATAAGGCCTTTCCTTAGTCTTTTAGACAAAAATTTCCAAATATTAAACTCACCATTTCTCTTACTGCTTTTACTAACCAGTCTAAATAAATTTGTTTCCACTTATAATAGAAAAAAGATTTGATGAACCAAAGATAAAATTTTCATCAGATAGAGCAGACTGCAGTTTTGATGATCTATTATGCCCCTGAGGCTTAATCCCCTATTTAATAGTGAAACACACTCCTACTGTACAACTCTAATAAGTTGCAGATGTTGTCTTTGTATAGTCATGTGATTTTGTCAAGTAACCCTTGACATTGCTACTAATAATGGGACGAAGAGGTTCACATGCCCTCGCTGAAAATCCACTGAGCCCAAAGGAGTTTAACTTGCTTGAACCTGTAACTTAGCAATTACTCAACATCTTTATTTTACTAGGACATAAATTTTATCAGAATAGTTTATTTTTACTTAACATTTTCAAGTGAAGTTAATTGAATTAAAATTGCATTATTTCCATGTTTGTAACATCACATATCTTTGAAATATATGACATTTCTGCTATTACTAATAAGTTTTAGTCTATTATCTTTGACAGGATTTAGGAGTATGCTGGGAGACAGAGGTGTAGCTTTTTTTGAAGTGTCTTACGGTGCATAAGGACCTGGTGCTCTTGAAGAATCTGTTTGGTACATACCAAGAAATAGGCAAGATCTTCCAAGCCTCCAGTCTTCTAACCTTATTTCTATTAATTTCTATAAACGTCCAGATTTTTCTAATAGAGTTTTCACACTTTCTAATGCCATTGAACAGGCATAGGAAGCTCATCAGTCTGATCCATTTCAGTGTCATAAATAAGTATGTTGAGCAATCTTTGCCAATGAGATGTTGTTAGGCATTCTGGGCCATTTGCCACTGAGGTTTTCCTGACCAAATCTTTTTATCTTAATTTTTACTCTTTCATCTTTACTGAAAAGGTGTATTTTTTTGTGGCCAGTAAACAATTTTAAGGACACAGATGACATAATGCATTTTGAAGATGTGAAGTGTCAGACAACCCTGTAGTCTGCTGCAGTAATATCCCATGGATTATATTACAAAATCCCAACATAACCCTCATACTCAGAAGTTGATCTTCAAGAACTCAAGAATTCTA
This sequence comes from Bombycilla garrulus, assembly GCA_013400315.1. Taxonomy (NCBI): domain Eukaryota; kingdom Metazoa; phylum Chordata; class Aves; order Passeriformes; family Bombycillidae; genus Bombycilla; species Bombycilla garrulus. The sequence continues at coordinate 270,828 of VXBU01012415.1, read as the reverse complement.
GGATTTCATGGTTCTGGCAAGTCATTAAGGTGACTCAATAGTTAAAGAGTTTTAGGAATGTTCAATTTTGACCTAACCCTTCCTTCCCACTCACAGCTTCCACAAAGAGTCCCTTTCTGACTGAGTATTTTGAGAATAACTGATCTCCTGCCAGAGCAGAATTGTTTTGCAAAACTGGAAATGGATCAGAGCAACATTTTGAGATTCATGGAATTTGTACAAAGGGCTGGTATTTTGCTTTTGGAAGTACATTTGCCATCACAAATATGTTTGGACTGAAACAACACAAGTCCTTTCACCTTTACTGAGTTTCCAGGAGAGCTGGCTTCAAAGATAAATTTAGGATTTAAGATTTCATTTACTCCAATCAAACAATGTTGCCATCTGGCTTTGTAATGCTCTACCCTCATATGCTTCAGTTTTAAAGGACTGGATTATTTTGTTATAAAGTAGTAAACCCTAAAATACGTTATGAACCCTGCTGTTTTATTTATACTGGTATTATTTTGGGTGAAGCATGATGTAGAAACAGGGCTTTGGAGGGAGGAATATTCAAAGTGAGGAGTATGAGAGTCTGTAGTCTAACACCTCTACACTCAGACCTTTCCACCACTTATGCTTATGACAATATGCAACCTACAAAGATTTTCTTTCTGGTATACAAATTAGTGTCTCTTGTGTTTGGTGTTCCTTTTCTGTTCCAGCTCAAAGGGTTTTATGCTCTCCTGGCCCACTCCAGCTGTATCCCAATCACCCACAATATTCTTGTCTACTTCTGTCTGTATCTTGAGACTAACGACTAAAACTACTAAACAGATAAGTAAAATTGCTGCCTTCTCAATACAAGAAATTATTTGCCTTGAATTGGCATTTTTCTCATGCTTTAGCCCATCATTGGGTCCCATCATCCCATTATGAAAATTCCATTCCCCAGAAATGTTTTCAATTACTTTTACTTATTTTGGATCGTCATTAAGTAGAATAAAACAAAACCTACAAAATCTTTTGGTGTTCTTGTCTATGTCTTTCTCAGAAAATGTTTATAGTAGTCTCTTCAGACTTGTAGTTCAAAGTAGTTCAATGGAGAAGGATCCTCACCAGGAAAATTCCTCTTCCCAGGAGATCCATTGCCTAGAGTTCAATTTTCAATGGTTTCCATCTCCTGTAGTCCCAAAGAATCTCTGGGACTACCCATGACCATGAAAGCAGATGACTGTATTAGACACCTGCCCTCATTCACTTTCTAAAATTCTATGGCTGATCTTAGGCAATCCCTAAGATCCAAAGAAACTTATTCTAGTCCCAAACTCCAATAATATGACCCATTTGGTTCTTCTATCAAGGGTCAGACATGAACTGCTTCAAGATTAAAAGAGGCCAGGAGAGCCCCCCTCTATAGAGAGGCTAAAGATTGAAATATTGATCTTCCATAGGATAAACCTTAATCTAGTAGGTATTTTGAAAACACTAAAGAAATCCGCTTTGGTTTCTTTGCAAAGCCATAGGCCCAATATGAAATTCAAACAGTAGTAGTTTTCAATTCAAAGCTGATATTTACTCCTGATATAAGTTTATGCTGTTGACTGCTTCATTTTTATTAGGACAGTTTTTTAGTAAGTATCATTATCTGGATTATTTTCTTTTAGTTAAATATTCATGGGACTTATGAATTTATGAGAAACAAAGGTCCTCTGCAAGAGCATCCATACCTGAACATTCCTGGATTTAACACTTTTGGGGTTTCCTGGGTTGTTTTGTCATGAAATAAGGACAAAGAATGACCATTGTGGATTTTTTTATCTCCAAACCTATTTTTATCCTTATCTATCCTTATCTAGTGTTCATCATCAGTTACTATATAGTTCTGCTTTTGTCCAAAAACAAGGCTACCATCATTCCATCTAATGTGTAACATAATTTATGAGAGATTGCCTTAGGAAAACATTTAGAATTAAAATAATAACTTTAAAGTAAAAGTTCATTACAAACACACTTTCCTTGATATAAATTGTGATATTAACTGGTAAGACAACACTTACGCACTCAAGATGAGAATCAGGCTGATGAAGTTGTCATTTACTATACACATATCCACATATTTTAAAAGGGAGAAATAAAGCAACATTATAGATTGGAATTCTCATTATACTAGTGCAGCTTCTAACTAAATGATAATGATAAATTGAGTCACTCTTTCTTTGAGTGACATAAACTCCGAGTTCCAGCATAATAATCTTTTAGAAAAACAAATTGTTAATTTTTCAAAAGCACAGTTCTGCCTCTTATTACACCAATGAATTCTTGTCCAGGTAAATAATTTGGTTTATGTGCTGCTTATTGGGACACATTCTGGTAATTGAAGAAATTTCCATTTGTTCCCCTTTAAAATTAAATTCAGTAAAAATCAGTTAATGCATCTGGTTTTCCCTTACGTTTGCGCCAGCCACCATGGGGTTCCCAAGATCACAAACCACCATTCTAGTTTCATTTTCCATCTTGTAATCACAGCTCAATACACGCAGTGCCTGCAACAAAAGGACACCGATATAGAGGTCAGAGATCACAGTGAAATGTATCCAGTTGGGAAAGTGATGCCTTTTGGACTGTGACCTTTCTTTTGATTTTGGACACCTGCTTAGTGCACTATGACAACATTTAGCTGGTTATTGTCAGACAATGGGGAAAAAACAAACAGGATAGCTTCCCAGTACCTTAAGAATTATGATGAGATCATTTTATGTCTAGTTTTACCATACTGCTTTGTTGTTGTGAATCATTCCTTTAGCCAAAATAACTCAACAGAGAAACAAAGAGTAGGCAAAACTAAGCAATAAGAATAGGTTTCACAGTAATTACAATGTTATCCATCACCAGGAGACTCTATAATGAATTTGTGACACTGGCAAAACTTGAGTATGGACCAACTCTAGACCTTAGATTTCCAATCTGTGGTAAAATACTTAGAATGATAAATACTTCTGTAAAAACATAAACTGTTACATGTGTTTATAAATTAGCAAGGAGATAGATTTTCACAGTATCAGATATGTTTTTGTTGTTTGTAGAAATCTTTCTCACTAGTAATATCATCTGTAAACAAAACAAACACTTCAAGAGGAGGAACAGCTATAAAATAGTGCAAGCTAGGAGATACAGAATAACGTAAAGCAATAAAATGTGTGAGGTTTGCAATAAAATGTGGGAGGTTTTCCTGTTTTCCTCTCTGACATCTTCAGTAAATTAAGGTATTTCCATATATGTGCAGAAGTAAATCAGCTTTGTAAAAGCAGGATGCAACAGTTGTATTACCCTTCTGCTCATTTGTGACTCTCAGAGATGAAGCACTGTGAACAAGTTCATACCCTTTATATAAAAAGACCTGGGAACTCTCCAGACCAATCTGCCTATCTGTAAAAGCCAGCATGACCATGCTGTCCTCATAGTTTCCTGAGATTCAAAGAAAAGACAGGGCATGTCCTAATCAGAGCCCATGTGAAGCATGCCCTCAGCACACACCTCATTGTACACTGACATTTTTACAGTCTGGTAGGAGGAAACAAAGTTTGTTACACAGCATGTCCAGTGCACTAATAACCTTCCCAAACCTCTAGAGTTGGGAGGGAAGCATTTTTACACTTTTTCCAGCTGGTTAATTAGAGGTGGGAAGCAACACATGGAAGAAAAGAGGGTGTTAACAGTTGGAATCAAACTTGCCTGGAAAATTGTCCATTTGATCTTGATGTGTAGCTTTATAGTTTTGTTTTTGTTGGGGCAGGGGGGTTGAAACTGAGGTCTAATATACTCATTTATATTAGACATTTGGCGGTTTCTTTAAAGATGCTGTATGAGAGACCAGCACAGAGTAAATCAGCCCTTATCACACTTTTTTTTTGTCCTTCAAAGTATTGAAAGATTGAGGAATTTTTCAAGTAGTTCTGCAATTTGGAGGCTATGTTCCTTGACTAAAAGTGATTAATGGTGCAGAATTTATATGACCAACATCACAAAAGCTAATTTATGCAGTATGAAGATGTAACAAAGGGTAGAATTCCCTCCATGATGAGATTTACTGTCTCCCTTTTTGCACTGATCACCTTTTTGAGGTGGTTAAGTACAAAATAGGAACATTAAAACCAGGCAGGAAGCTAGCAAGAGCTGAGACTTGTACACCTACTACGGTCAGTATCAGTGCATTCACATGTAACTCAGCCAGATGGAAGGGTTTGCCACAAAGCCCTTCTACTTGACATTGGTAGCAATTCACATTTCTGTAGCAACACTCTTTTATTTTTGGCAGTCTTGAGCAGAAGTAAAACTCCAATCATTAACATATGTGCTCCCAGGGTGCATTTTAACTAGAAAGTGATTGGCTGCTTTAAGTAATCCAGGCAGTCTACAAACTTGAAACTCTTTTTTTGTGGTTGTAGTGATGAATTACTGATTGATGCCACAAAAATTAAACACAATAGGCTGGCAAGTGTGGAAAGTTCCTCTTTCCTTTACCATCACCGTCCATTTTTATTTTCTGAGGAAAAGGGGATGGATTAGGTACCATCTTCTAGTTCATGTATATGTATGTATTTAGTTGATGTATGAAGAGTAGTCTTTGCCTTCACCAAGTTCAAATCACATCTCATCTAGCCAGCCACAATGTACCTAGACTAAGAATTTCCACATAAGAGAAGAACGTTCCAGGTCTTCTTCTTATTTTAGGAGTGCCATGCTTTAGTTCAGAAAGGCATGGGGGAAATGGCTCAGAGCTTATCCATTGCAATACCTATCTGGATGTGATCTTTACCACTTTGCAGTTTCCAGCCTGAGCAGAGGCAGTTCTGCCAAAAAACATAATGTTTTTGGTGTGTAACAAATATCTTTTCTTTTACTGCTTTGTATCTGCCTGATTTACTCATTATTCCATAAGAATTTGGGTCCCAGCTTTTGCTACTAAGGCAGGATTGAGCTGTTCAATATGGGCAGCTCTGTCATGGAGCAAAGGATTAGCGCACAGTATTCAGGCAACGGCTGGGGGTCCAAATACACACCATGCTAGTGACTGCTGTAGTGTGAGAATGACATATACTGATATATCATATAGCAGTATATATCATCTCTGGATCTACTGTTGGAAATATGAGGAAATATAACGTGGCTACACTTCCTTCATTGCAGCTAATTTCAGCAAATTCACACCTACTGCATATGAACAGTTATTGCAAGCCAATGGGTTTCTACTGGTCTCTGGACCTTCTAAGTGTTTCGACAATACAACTGATGGAAAACACACTTGATTTCATTTAAAGTTATTCTATTTCAATCCTCAGCTTTTGACTGAAGGAAGTGTCAGCATCTGCAAGAATCAATGAAGCTCCAAAATCATGTCCCTGACCTCAAACTTTAGGATCACAAACATTCACTTGCCTCTCCACCTGCATATGATTACATTTCTGCAAAATATTGTTCATTTTTTATGCAGCTGCACAGTCTGTGTGCAATATTCTACAGAATCAGGTCCGAGACAAGAAGATAATGCCAACTACCTGAGGCAGGTCAAACACTATATCGCATAAAGCTGAAGGGAGGAGGTACAATGCAAGTAAATTTTCAGTTAAAGTTTTTGACTTCAACAGCTTTTAAGTGTAATTCAAATGATATAGAATAACACAATACATTGCTAACATGAAATAAAGAAAAAAAAGCAGGGCTGGACAGGAGGAACTTAAGGTGTTTCTCTTAAAGCATTTAATGTGTGTTTCCTTATTAGACAGACTAAATCCAGAATAGTACAATCACTTTGAAATTATGACAGCGTAATTGAATTATTTGATTCTACACATATTTCAGTTCCATCAGAAATGTATCAAAGGATTTATTCAGCTGATTACATTTAATTTATTCTGGCCTCAGTCTACCTGTTTTGTTGGCTCTGAGGAAAATCTTATCTCTGCCTTAAAACCAGGAATTCTGCAATGTGGAGAAAACAGTTACACAGAGGACTGTAAACACGGATGTAATCAAGAGGAAATGCAATCCTAGAGGCAGAGCTTTAAGAACATGATTGCCATGGGCTCTACCGTAAATCTACCTGGCTGCTGAAATTGGTCTGCATTAAATTAAGTATATTTCAGGGGCAGTCACAGAAGCCCCATTGTCAGGATACAATACAAACACAAGAATAAGAACTGAAGTCCTGACTCCACTGCAACTGATACGAAACTGTAATTTTTATCTCTAGTCCATGCCTCAAAAAGTGCTTGCAGACCAAGAGACCTTTTTTTTTTCCATATACCTCAGTGTTTACTGCATCTAGTGTGATAATATCTTCTGTTATCTTGTCAGTTCAAATTGCTGTATTTTCTCAAAGCCCTGTAAATTGAATGAATTGAGTCTCTCCCATTTATACTTATACTCATTTTTGCTCTGACCCCCTAAGAATTTGGTCATCCTGGTAACAGAAAAATTTACATTTAGAACATTTTAGAAGGAATTTATAGGATCAATTCTTTTCCAAATGCACTTAGAAGTCAATATTTTAGTTTACTTAATGGAACCATAACATTGCAAAAAACATAGTTTAAAGAAATATACATTTACCATTTATAACAATAGAAAGAAGAAAGTTACTTTCAGTGTCATTTGTAATCCTTGTGAAAATGGTCCTTGAAATGCAGAAAGAAAGACACTAAAATTGATGTAGAAAGTAGGACTAATGTTTTGATCCTTCTCAGACAGAATATGATGACATCTTTTTGAATGGAGTAAGTATGAAAAGCAAAGAATATGAAATAAATTATGTGTGGGAGTGAGCTAAGCAAATGTGTACAAAAGGAAGGCAGTTTTTTATAAATCTACAAGGACTCAGAACTGGATTTGTCAGAAAAGCATTTTTTTCCCCCAAAATCTGAAAAGAATGAAGTAGTTGTATTGTGTTTCCTGGGTTTTTAAAATTTTGTCTTCAGAAGAAAAAGTATTCTAACTTTAAAACTCTTTGAACCCATTCTAGCTTCTCTTTAGTCTTCCAAAGCACCAGGATCTCCCATGTATTCTTTCCTTCCTTTCTCCATGACTCTATTGTGTTGGCACTATAAAATTAATTTTTTCCTAAAATCATAAAAAGCTCGGAATTATTTCTCTCTAATCCAAACCACAGAATGGTTTGTTTTGGAAGGGACCTTAAAGATCCTCTAATTCCACCCACCCTGTTGTGGACAAGGACAGCTCCCACTAGACCAGGTTGCTCCAGCCAACCAGGCCTTAAATATTTTGAGGGATGGGGCATCCACAGCTTCCTGGACAACCTGTTCCAGTGCCTCACGACCCTCACAGCCAAGAAATTTTCTTAATATCTAATCTAAACTTACTTTCTTTCAGTTTGAATTTATTCTCCCTTGTCCTGTCACAACATATTAGTGTAAGAAGTCCCTCTCTGTCTTTCTTTTAGGCTCCCTTCAGGAACTGGAAGGCCTGATGCAGCCCAGGACACCTTTGGCTTTCTGGGCTTTGAGTGCACATTGCCAGCTCATGTCCAGCCTCTTGCCCACTCCCATCCCCAGGTCCTTCAAAGAACAGATACGTGCTAATACGTGCTTGGATTTTTTAATTAGTGCCTCCACTGACACCTTGATAATGTCCAAAAGAACAGTGAAAGACTTCTAAAGAGGAACAAAGGTAAAAGGTAACCTTTTGTGGCATATTAAAGAGAACTTTAGCTTTGTAGATTGCAGTCCAAAAAACCAGAGGCTAAGAGACCAAAAGGAATAGGCAGTAGGAAAAGGCTGGTGTCTTTAAGATATGCTTCTGAGATGTGGGGCTGCAGAGAATTTCTATAATCTTTGATGATAGCATTACTTCTTGTGATTTTTTTTTCAAACTAGGTTGGTTAGAAGCCCATTAACAAAGTCACTGACAGAAGGAGAATAAGGAAATACCTTGTAAATTACTTTCAACTTCCTTAAAAACATTTGCCTTCAGAAAGGAAATGAACTTGCTTTCTCCCACTCTCACCCTTGAGGCCTTTTTGAACATTCCAGGCACTAACAGAAAAAAGCAGGCTCATGTTGCAACAGGTTGGGAGATATATGTGCAGATGAGGCAATTCAGACTTCCTGTCCAACAGAGAATACGCGAACACTCTGCTTGTTTGCAGGATAGTGTTTCATCTTTGCTCTTAAAAAACAAAGATGTTTTAAAAGGAAAAACACTGCATGTTCAGTACAGCTCAGTAGGACTTCAGTCAACATTAGTCCTTTTGTGAACACTGGCACATTTTACATTTCAATTGCGTTTTTGGTCCTCTCATAACATAAAAGAATTGACAACAAGGGAAAGCAACTTTTTCAAGTTTATACTGCAGCTAATGTCCAACTATTCAGGATACTGGAGACTGGGAACACCCTTAATAGTGGTAAAACACTGGTGTGCTGTGAGAGGAGACAGCAGTGTCCAAGTGTCTGGAGGTCAGCAGGGCTCATTTACTCTGGCTGGGAGTTGGTACCATGGGATCCCAGGTTGGAAGCACTAAGGGAATTTGGCAGTATTACTTTCTGCTACTGGTATTGTTTACTGGTTCAAAATCTGAATTATGTGAACACCTCTATTCCTAGAAGAAATGTGACAGTATTTGTGTAGTATTATAAATAAGTTAACAGGAAGGGGCTAAACTTGTGCTGGATCTGAACAGAATGGTCTTGTCCTTCCCATCCTTTGGAGGCATGGCTTATCTTTACCCTGAGCTGTGCAAGCAAGGACAGCTGAGAGTTGATGGAATCTCCCTTCCTGAAAGGAACCTTTTTATATGCTGCTTTCAGCTGGTACAGCCTATGTGGGTTATCCTTGCTCTCAGCTCTCTGCATCATCATCACTAACGTTTTGATTTTACTTTACCTTGTTGTTGCGTTCAACTCCAGTGTAATCTGCTTCAGGTGGAATCTTTATATGTAGCTCAGCTTCATAAGCTCCTTCCCCATCATTCCTTGGATTTATTATGAGCATGACAAAGTTTTCTTCTCCAATTATTAGCTGATCTGTATCTCTGTATAGAACATACTACTTGTCAGGAGTTAAAACATGCACAATTAGGATTTACATATAAATAAAGCAGAAGGACATTTTGCTCTCAGAGCATCTGTTCTGGAAAGTACTCTGTGAACACAAAATAAAACATTTTTTATAAAAAAGACCCCATGAGAAAGTATACCAGCACCTGGGTAGAAAAGAGGCCAAGAGAAAACACCACCATGGCTAAAATGGCGTACCACAAAACCTGAAATTAACTGGTATGAAATTTCAGAGTGTGACTATTTTAAAAAGAGCAAGAAGTATTTAGTGGAGGAATCACTTGCCACAGGGGTCTCATCAGCATTGTTTTCTGGAGGAGACAAAGGTGGTAGTTTTCTCCTCATGGCCATTGTAATACAAACAATAACAGAAATTCTCCTGAGACCTGCAATGGCACTGTGCCCTTTTGTTTCACAGTTACAGATTGATTCTGATGAGAGCTGGGTAACTCAGAAATTCCCCACTTGTCCTGCTTGGCATATTTCTCCCTCCATAGGAGAAATTGTTGCCATGTTCTGAAAATTTTATTTTGAGAGTAATTTCCTTCACCGTATACTGAGTTCAGGAGAATTGTGTCCAAGTTCAAAGTCACTGGCACACTGAAATAAAAAACTTGAAACCTCCTATGAACAACAATCTGTACTATCTCTTGGTTTTCAGAGAACTAGAACCACTACTAACAAACACATGCAAACTGTATTTTCTGTGATAACCATTAAACATCATGAATGTGGTTTGCAAGTGTACATTCCTCCACTTCTTGGTTTTATAGCTGAAATGGATGCATAAATTAAAATATGGAAATCAGGTAAGAATTATTAGCTACAGTAAACAGCCGAACTGTGCTCTACGTACTCCATTCTGTTGCAACAGTTAGCAGTGTCTGAACTTTCTTATATGCAGCATAATTTTATTTTATTTAACTTACGGCACTGCAGAAAGTTGCAAGTCAGGAATACATACGTTGTCCTCCCCACAGTCCACCAGAATGTAAGCCTGTATCATTGTGACGTAAAAAATTATAAAACAGTTAGTACATGCCTCAAAGTCCTAATCACTTCATTAAATATTGGTAACCTAAGTGTTTTAGCCACTATCACTGCCTTAGTGAATTAAATATTTTTTTCCTTTCTGTAAGTTCCATTTCATATGGTAGTTGGAGATTGGAGACTGTTTAGATGGTCAAATATGTCCTTAGCAGAACAACATAATCTTCAGTCCCTTTCCCACACTAACTTGGCTCACATATTCTAGAAGGCAATCAAAACTACGAGCACCAGAAAGTTTTGGAAATACTTGAAAGACCTGTTAGTTCTATATTTATATTCAACCTACATTTTATATTAATTAAATCCCTATTGTGTAATTTCTGTCTGTGAAACTCTTTTAAGGAAGATGACACACATGTTATTTGTAAATACTTTCATGTTTATATACAGAAAATGTGGCATGCAAAATTCATACCTGCTTTGCTAGTGAGTTTTTCTGGTAATAGTTCAGTATTGGCTTCACAGTCAAACTGTCTTCAAAACTGGACTCATCCAAACTATAATTGAAGTTTATATTGATGGGAGATAATTTGTCTCTAAATTCTGTTTCATCCTGTGAGTGACAATCAGATAATAAAAAGCAATGATTATTTCAGCTGGTATGGTATGACAACACATTCAGACTTCTGAAGGTAAAGATGTGGTCTTTATTGAAGGTAAAGACATGTCTGTTTGACAGATGGTGGCCAAATTCTGGCTGCATGTGGTGTCATTAGGAAAGCAAAGTGACTCACCAGTAATTGGAATGCCCAGAACACATTGCCTCCACAGCCCCACATCTGGAAGAAGCTGGCTGAGCTGAGTAGACTCAGAAATTTTTCAAAGCATTAGCCTAAAATGAAGCTGTTTAAGAGAGACACACAGCAACTCCTATCAGCTACTGCCCCACTTCCTTTTGAAATGAAGGTAGAGCATATGTGGATTTGTGGAGGTAATATTGCTGGTTTGTACCATAAACAAGAATTTATGGGAATTAGGAATGGTAAAATTCAACCACCTTTATTGTCTAGATATGTCCTTACATAGTGCTTGAAACTTCTCCATTTCAACCCCCACGGCATTTCTGGGATCAGACTTGGAGTCTTCTTCAATTGCATGAGGTAACTCCACCCACAAGTGGAGTTGTTGACCCTCCAAGCTGTCAGGTGTTGACAAGCGTTGACCCTTTCTCCTTTACAACCTAAATTCCACAGTTTTATTTTTTCTAAAAACATTTTAAAATATCTTTAAAATATTTTTAAATGCATGAATTTTAGGCCAATATTTCTGGTAAGACTCCTTTAAAATCCTTTGAACCTGATTTAGCATGATAATTAATGTGATTAGTTTATTACTGCATGGTGAATAACAGAAAAGTAAAGAGAAAACAAAAAGGAAAACAATTTTGCATTTCTGTATCAGAAGATGCAGTATTTGATCAGAATTTCCCGAAGAGTGTGAAATGAATGTATTTTTACACTGAGAAATTCTATACTCTTCAAAATTAGTCTTTCTTTTGTACTTACATTGACAAAAGATGAGCCAAAGATTTACACAGGGAATATTTTCAAGGTAGCAGTATGCTCTAGTAGATGAGGTCTACCTTGTATCCCATTTCTGTAATTTTGGAAATTATGCTTCCTTTTCCAGTGATTCTCTTTTTATTGCTATCTTTAAATTCCTGGTACTACTCAAATGATGATGGAAGTCTAAAGTATTTTAAACAACTTACTCTGAGATAAACAAGGAAGTCCTGGCAATGGGGTTGTTTCTGTCTTTCTATCACAATGGAGAAGTAGTGATGTGACTGATGGTAATCAAAGAAAAGGGTCCTCTTAACAGCTCCTTTTTGTTTCAATGAATCTAATTGCAATTCAGCTTTCAACACTAAAGGATACAAGTAAATAAATTAGTTACTCATTTAACAGAAAGAAAATAGTAAATAATTCATTATGTATTATAGTTAATTACGAAGCAAGTCTTCCAAGAAAAACTAGTCCATGCTTTAAGTGCCTGTCTGTTTAAAAGCCCCCTAGGTTTTGATCCAAGTTATGCAGGATGTGTAATTTAAACTTTCTTATTTCATTGACAGCTCATACGTGTACAGGACTTCCGTCTCTATAATTTATTTTTTTTCCAAAACTGAACAGTCTCCAAAAAGGTACATTCTTGGTTTTATTTAGAAAATTACTTAATCTAAAACAAAAATCCTTTAAGTGAGTAATAAAAGGTTTCTGTTTATATATATGACATCTCACTTCTATTGTCCTTCTAAGTGTAGGAAAAAAACACATCTGAAAGGGAGCAGGACAGGATAAATTAAAGGAATAGAAAACATTTCTTACCTATCTCATTTGAAATACTTTGACCTTCAAAATCTGCGCAGATTCTTACAGTAAAGCTACGCATAAAAAAGCAGAAGTAATTAATTATTAGCAGAAAACGGACTGACCTGGGAATCAGCAGTTCCCAAGTCATACCTTGTAAGTTTTATTTTCATTTGCTTAAAAAGATATTAACTAAGATTTTATCTAACTACCTATGATATTCCCTAATTAAGTCAGGAAGTCTCCTAGGCTTCACTAATAATCACAGAAGACGGTCTCTGAATGCTTCCTGGCAAAGGCATGGAGAAGATTCTCTGGTCCCAGTAGTTCTTGAGAGAGCCCACAGAGATGACCCTTCTGATACTATTGCCAAAGCTGGATTCTTTAGGCTGAAGTTCAGCAAACCACCTTTGTAAGAGGCTGTCTGCAGAAATCTTTACTGGTTCATCATGGGCAAATCAGAAAAATGTTAGAGCATGTTGTCAATGCTCAAGCGTTGTTTTCCAGCAAATTAAAACAATCAGGAAACCAATTTGTTCCATTGGCATTACTGTAAGATTTTTGTTATTTTAAGAGGCTATAATTAATTCCAAACATAAAACCTAAATTGTTCCATTTTTGTGGCATTAGACTAATCAAACTGCATTTAATTTGCTAAGTTTTGAAGAAAGTGGCATTTACATGACCTAAAACAAAGCACAGAGAAACTGGTGATTCATATTCTTTATCTAGTAGGCTAAAGCAATGCATTATAGAAAAAGCAACACATAAGTTAATTGTTTTTAATTTGCCTGTTCTGAATGTGCAGCAAGCTCTTTTGAGCCTAGAAATACTCATATCACAACTACAATTATACAAATGTCACCTCAGCCATAGGTGAGTGCTTTCCCATAAGAAGTATTTCCTGTAAAACTGGCAACAGATTTGCAGTTATACTCAACAACTGATAGGAGAAGCCTTTTATAGTTTTATTGGCTGATACTTTCTAATAAGAACTTTCGATGTACATAAAAATTAATTAAAAAAACCCCAAAAAAAGTTATGATTACAGAAAAGTTTCACTTTGTAAGGAATCTGTGCACATTTTATAAATATTTAACTGAATTGCATTGTGAAAAAGTTTTCACAAATTACTCTGGATTGTATGAGAAATAGTATTAATTAGGCTTCTTGATGCAATTAGCAGCATGTACTTCCCTGACAAGTGGCAAAACAAAAAAATCTGTCACTAGAAAGAAGTTCTTGAATTTTTGGTTTGTCTCCCACTTAGCTCTGCATACCATAATTCCTAATGAAATCCTGTATAATACAGCAAAATAGCTCTGGTGAAAGATTCTTGCAAGTGTCTCTGGCTACTAATCATTCTTAAAGAAAATTTTCATGGCTTCATAAAAGGTTTTGGTTTGTATACAGACAACAAATTGTAGGTCAGCATTAAAATCATCATGATTTAAATTAAAAAATATTTGCGTTATTCATTGATCTTGATCTCCTCACTAATGTTATACTGTATACTAATGTTCCCATGCAGTGGATATGAAACCACTTACATAGCCTATAAATCAACCTATAATCACATTCTAATTGCATGTTTGTTTCCACTGACAGATGTAATGAAGCTGCCACATCTGGGATATGTGTTGCTCTCATGATATTATTGAAAAATTCTTTTATTGGAAAAGTGCTCTTATTTCTTGAGGAACAAGAATGGCATAATGCCAATAATCTCTGCAAAACTGTGGCCTTCAAATTACTTTCCAATCCATGCAGAAACTGCAAATTTATTCATATTCCTACTTCTTTACAATTATGAGTTAATACATGAAGAACCAATTATTTCCAAATACACATGGACAAAACAACAAAAATTAGAAATCTTGTGTAATTGTATAAATGCAATTTAGACATCAGACTTCACAGGCCAGTCTCACATGTCACAGTATGAGAGTATATTTCTTCAAATGTAAATTCAAGAGCTGCCATTGTATTAAACTCAGTTATCTTGCTTTGGAGGAATCACATACATTTTGCCCTAACATGTTTGAAAACAGGCTGGGTTTGNTTACTGCAATATAAATATATATATATATACAAAATATATCCTACAATATATTTATAATATATGCAATATATACAAATAGACTTTTTATCATGATTAGACACTTCTATGCAACTTTTGATAAGTCAGGTAACTTCTCTGACTTACTGCTCCTCTACAAAATGGAATTTAACAATATTCACCTTAAATTAGTGAGAGGTGAGTAAAAAACTTTTGTAGATACAATTTAAGAAAAAATACATATGGTAGCTAGTGGATAATCAGACCTCAAATGGTAACAAAAATACCAATGCATAGATAAATTAGACCTCCTGACAGCTAGAACCTAATCTTGAACATAATAAATCACATAATGTGGAAAGAAGTTTGGAAAAATGAAAACCTTTAATTTATTTACCTCCTTTTACAGATATTAACTTGCATCTTTCACACTTAGGGGAAAAGAAAAAGCTTTTTCCATATTCTTTAATACCTTCAAAGTTGCAGAATTTCTTACAGATTTGCTAGTATTGGGAACTCAGAAATAGCCACATTTTACACACAGCAGAGAATGAACTATGTTTCTAGAAGTTCAGGACAATTCTCTTTGAGCTGCGCATAAAAATGCCTTTTTGTGTATGTTTCCTCTGCTGCCTCAGCTTTGCAATGTATATCATGGCAGAAATAATATTTTCCTAATACTTGGAAATGTACAATAATCCACATTATTCATGCACACACACTTCCTGAAACTTTTCTGGTAGGAGGTTTCCTTTCATTCTAATTTTGCAGTGTCAGTCAGTAGACTTTTATACAAGTTGCACAGCTGGCTAAGAGATACAGAAATCTCTCCCATGGGACTGAGGAATTCTTTGCCTGTTGGAGTTCCCCTACTAATTGTTTTCATATGTACACTACAAGCTTATATAGATTAAGAAAAAAAAAAAGAGTGTGGAAAATAGAAGCTGCTATTCAGACATTTTAGAAAATGAGCTAAATTTTTAGAGAACAGTATTTTAGAATAAAGCAGACAGAAATTAAATTATGCTCCTGTTAAATCTCCTGTAGATATGAACCAAACTTCTTCTGGCTTATTGTAGCGGAGAAAGGAAAAGAAACAAAAAAATATATGTTAAAGGAGTATGCATTTCTTCCCTCCTTTTCTAAACAATATCTCAGAGCAAGAATATCTTTAAGAGAGATGTTTTTCCTCTTGTGCAAAAATCCCACCTTTTTTCTTTCAATATTTGTTGTTAACTGTTACAGTTCCAAAATCTATTCCATTATGACATTAAGCATTTTTTAAAAGTCTTAAAATCTGGAGTTGCAAAACAACATAATTTGAATCAATGAACAGGCTTCAGCCAAGTGTCTGTATTTCAATTTCTTTTAAATCAATTGTTAAAACAAAAGATAACTGAATCAAAAAATTCCAGAAAGGTCAAAGCTTCATAAAGTTCTGGGATTGCACAGTTCCACCAAGTGCCTTCTATTTTGCTCTGTAGATGGGCAATTTTCTACACTGGATGTAGAAATGAAGAACACGATAAAAAATATGAGAAGTCCCATGAAGTGTAAAAAAACAGCACAAGAATGAAAATCCAACCCCATCACAGATGCTCTGGAAGTCCACAAATTTATTGGTTTAAGTGCATCAGAGTTTAGTTCCTTGAAGAGCCTCCATGGCTCTTAAATGAACTGCTTCTCATGATTATGCTTTACAGTTCATATTTATCCATTAATTCTTAAGACTTTTTTGCTGAATTTTACATTTTAGATGATTTTTAGGACTCATCTCCTATAAAGAATGTTTCCAATGTGAGGAAATCCTTTGACCATCTTCGGTTTAAAAGCAGTGCAAAATTTCTGCCTTCATGTTGTCTTCTGGAGTCTTCCTTTACACCTTAATATTGTTTTTGTTCAGCCCACATCCTGGAAGGCTTCCTGCTTCTACTGTTTTTACATCTTAGAAATCTGTTCCTCACAGTCTCTCTGGCAAGACTTACCAATATTTTATATCCAACTTCCATGTGTTTATGCTCTGTTTTGATTTTAGTTTCCTCATTTGTTATGACTTCCACTTTTAAACAGTATCTTATGTATTTTTAATAGCTTCTTTTGTCAACTGTTCCTGGGATCCTTTCAAAGGGACTTTTTTTTCTAGTGCAGTAAATGTGCCTTTATGTGGTGTTACGTGCTATTAGATAGCCTCCAAGTGTCCTGCAAGCATTTTGTACTTGTAACTGATCTTAAATTGTTTTAATTAGCTCCAAGGTTTTTTATGTTAGTTTTGTTTGTTTGTTTGTTTGTTTTTTTCCTGTTCAAAGTTAAATGCTACTGTGGTTAAGGATTTCTCCTTTAAGGATGGTTGAAACATTGTCCTGTGTGATGTGCTAAGGAGAACTTTCCTCTGACCAAAGACAGCCAGAAACAACATGCTGTGAACTTCTCTCAGGATAGCCAGCCAGATATCTTCTCTCTTAGACAAAGGATTAAAATCTGTCTTTCTCCAAAAGAAAATGGTGGCCCNAAATGCAGCTTGGAATGCTTTACTTGATAAACAGAACATTTTCAGTGTATGCTTTATTTACTGCAATATAAATATATATATATATACAAAATATATCCTACAATATATTTATAATATATGCAATATATACAAATAGACTTTTTATCATGATTAGACACTTCTATGCAACTTTTGATAAGTCAGGTAACTTCTCTGATTTACTGCTCCTCTACAAAATTGAATTTAACAATATTCACCTTAAATTAGTGAGAGGTGAGTAAAAAACTTTTGTAGATACAATTTAAGAAAAAATACATATGGTAGCTAGTGGATAATCAGACCTCAAATGGTAACAAAAATACCAATGCATAGATAAATTAGACCTCCTGACAGCTAGAACCTAATCTTGAACATAATAAATCACATAATGTGGAAAGAAGTTTGGAAAAATGAAAACCTTTAATTTATTTACCTCCTTTTACAGATATTAACTTGCATCTTTCACACTTAGGGGAAAAGAAAAAGCTTTTTCCATATTCTTTAATACCTTCAAAGTTGCAGAATTTCTTACAGATTTGCTAGTATTGGGAACTCAGAAATAGCCACATTTTACACACAGCAGAGAATGAACTATGTTTCTAGAAGTTCAGGACGATTCTCTTTGAGCTGCGCATAAAAATGCCTTTTTGTGTATGTTTCCTCTGCTGCCTCAGCTTTGCAATGTATATCATGGCAGAAATAATATTTTCCTAATACTTGGAAATGTACAATAATCCACATTATTCATGCACATACACTTCCTGAAACTTTTCTGGTAGGAGGTTTCCTTTCATTCTAATTTTGCAGTGTCAGTCAGTAGACTTTTATACAAGTTGCACAGCTGGCTAAGAGATACAGAAATCTCTCCCATGGGACTGAGGAATTCTTTGCCTGTTGGAGTTCCCCTACTAATTGTTTTCATATGTACACTACAAGCTTATATAGATTAAGAAAAAAAAA
>VXBU01012415.1:227660-252701 GCA_013400315.1 Bombycilla garrulus | reverse complement strand
GTAAAAAAACAGCACAAGAATGAAAATCCAACCCCATCACAGATGCTCTGGAAGTCCACAAATTTATTGGTTTAAGTGCATCAGAGTTTAGTTCCTTGAAGAGCCTCCATGGCTCTTAAATGAACTGCTTCTCATGATTATGCTTTACAGTTCATATTTATCCATTAATTCTTAAGACTTTTTTGCTGAATTTTACATTTTAGATGATTTTTAGGACTCATCTCCTATAAAGAATGTTTCCAATGTGAGGAAATCCTTTGACCATCTTCGGTTTAAAAGCAGTGCAAAATTTCTGCCTTCATGTTGTCTTCTGGAGTCTTCCTTTACACCTTAATATTGTTTTTGTTCAGCCCACATCCTGGAAGGCTTCCTGCTTCTACTGTTTTTACATCTTAGAAATCTGTTCCTCACAGTCTCTCTGGCAAGACTTACCAATATTTTATATCCAACTTCCATGTGTTTATACTCTGTTTTGATTTTAGTTTCCTCATTTGTTATGACTTCCACTTTTAAACAGTATCTTATGTATTTTTAATAGCTTCTTTTGTCAACTGTTCCTGGGATCCTTTCAAAGGGACTTTTTTTTCTAGTGCAGTAAATGTGCCTTTATGTGGTGTTACGTGCTATTAGATAGCCTCCAAGTGTCCTGCAAGCATTTTGTACTTGTAACTGATCTTAAATTGTTTTAATTAGCTCCAAGGTTTTTTATGTTAGTTTTGTTTGTTTGTTTGTTTGTTTTTTTCCTGTTCAAAGTTAAATGCTACTGTGGTTAAGGATTTCTCCTTTAAGGATGGTTGAAACATTGTCCTGTGTGATGTGCTAAGGAGAACTTTCCTCTGACCAAAGACAGCCAGAAACAACATGCTGTGAACTTCTCTCAGGATAGCCAGCCAGATATCTTCTCTCTTCCACAAAGGATTAAAATCTGTCTTTCTCCAAAAGAAAATGGTGGCCCCACCAGCTCTGGATCACTTTCACTGTTACATTTTGTCAACAAACAGATGACTGTTTACATATTTTGACTGTTTTAGCTGTTTCATGTTTCATTCATCTAAACATTGCATATAACTCTGCAGCTTGCCCCTAGGAGACACTGCACATCCTCCTATGAAGAAGGAGACTCAGTGCATCAAAGGACTCAATTTTTAGCTACCACAATTAGTTAGACAATTTTCTAAGTACTGGAAAATACCAAAAAGATTTCTGTGTAGGGGGGTGGTGTTGTGCTCAGAGCATCTTTCAACATTTTGAACTTTGAACATGTACAACAAAGGGTTGAAATAAAATTAAGGAACAGGCAGTTATTTGAGAAAGAGGATAAGGATATTTATTGAGTAATCATGGACTTACCAGGCCACCAGAAGCTGAGAGCTGGGGAGCTGACAGGTTTTATTGTCTGGATTCACAATCATGGGGTTCAGAATAAGATGAGCATTCACTGTCACAACAGGTCTGGCTCTGGGGGACAGAAATAAGGTTCACCACGTTCAGAAGGAGCACATTAGTACCCAAGCTGCAGCAGAGAAAACACTTAACTAAGTTGGCTGCAAAGAAGCCAGAGATGTAGGGTTACTTGGGAGAATACAGTTTTATAATGCTGCTCATAGCCAAAATAACTATTTTTTTCCTCACCAGAATCCTACTGAGATTCACATACACACACAGACACTCACAAAAAAAAAAAAACAAAAAAAAACAAAAAAAAAAAAAACAAAAAAAAAAAAAAAAAATTACATGTTAACACATCACAGAAACAGTATCATATGGTTAAGCAATAGATGTGTCCCAGGACAGAGGCCCATCAGACACATTTCATCACAGTGAGTTTTCTTAAAGGGACAGAGTTTGCCTTTTTGGATTTTACAGCAGTCCTTTGGCCATCTTACAGATTTCTTTTGTTCTGTCTCCATTAATAATGATAGTCTGTTTTAAGACTCTTAAAAAAATAAACATTATTTGGTCAAAGCAGAAGTTGGTGTAGATATTTTGGGCCAATAATGAAGTAACCTCTGTCTGACATTTCTTGAGACAATTGACTCTGTAAACCAGGACTAATAGTCAGTAAATTGTACTGAGTACATGAATATGTAGTTTTGGTGATGAACACCATCCCTCTGAAGCTGTTATTAAGTGATGAGATAACCTATAACTGCAAGCAGCTTAGAAGACAAATAATAACAAGCATAGCCCAGATTATGTTTTTTTTTAAGACAGCAATACTATTTACAGTAATTTACATACATTCTAACTTTCCTGATATTTTAATCCACATCTGAGCTTTTATGATTACTTCTTTATATTACTTCAGCAAGACATTAAGAAACAAAATTACTCTCTTCACTTTTGTGCTGTGAGTGCAGGAAAAACTTTTTTGTTAAAAAACAAATACATCAAAAAATAAATACATTAAAAAACTTTTGTCAGAAAAACCTTCTTTTGACTAGAAAATTTCAGTAATAAAATTCTAGTTCAACAGTATGACAATTTGCATATTTGATACATTCTGGCCAGGAAATGGCCTCCTGCTATTCACTTTCTTAAATTAAATAGAACACATTTTATTGTTATTGAAAATTCACAGTGGATCTAATTCTTCAATGTTTCATCTTGGGCAGTCACTCATGGCACTGTAAAGTATTTTCCTGATTCTTTCATAGGGCAGTAGGAAAATGAGGTCTTCTCACTGCACCTACAGTGTTAGCTGAGATGAGCTAACATTCCTGTTTTACAAAATTCTTATGCTGTCACAAACATTCAGTTGGGAAGTAGAACATGCCTTTTCTCAGTCAGGTGCTGTTGGGAATACAGACAACAAGAAGCCAGACAGGAATCAGAAATATGACTACATTGCTGTAGCAATGGATGGTGAATACTTAAATGAAATGAAATGTCAACATGCTAGACTAAGAGAGCATTAGCAGATTTTATGTAAATGTGTATGTATTTGGTACCTTCAAATTTTACATCTAATTAAAAAAACTCATTTAGCAAAACTCCATAGTCAGCAACAACTTTTTGTTTTGTAAAATGGGATCTTGTGCATTTTTTAAAACTGAGGCTAAAAGCAGCAGTCTTTATTTTCAATAAATGGTTAATTTCTTAACATGCACAATCTCTGAAGACTGGTCACTTTAAAATTTCTTACTAGCTCCATTTTCCCAGGAAAAAAATAATTTTCAATGCCATGCCTTTTAAATTTCTTAATTAAAATTAACTAATGAGTCAAACATTCCAGAAGCTGTTTGAGCTAAGCCTAACCATGGAAATTTTCATTGAAAACTACAGGTTTTGAGCATAGGAAAAAACCATTTGTTTCTCACAATATGTTTATTTTATCATCTCTAATGACCACCTTTTACACACTGTAACAGGGAAACAGGAATATGATATTTTTTAGTTTTGATATATCCCACCAAAGCTGTAAAATATTAAATCCATCTTATTTTCCACATACCTGTAAACAACTGCTTTTCCAGCTCCAAATGCACCCACAATTAAATCTGGAAAAACCAAAAAGGCTTCAGAATAGCTATACAGAAATCTCTCACACATTTTTTTTCCCAACATAAATTAGATTATTTGCATCAACATTGCAATAACATAAAGCAAATATGATAATTCCTTTCTAAGCAATTTTTTTCACAAGTGTACCTGAAAGAAAACATTTCACATGTCAGAGATGGCATCATAACTGTCTGGGTTGTAACAAAGAACTGCCAAACTATTTAAAGAGGTCACTCACGCCACAATCTCACTTCTCTCCAACTTGTATCATAGGCGAAAAAAATCCATTAAACTCTATGTGTTTTATTCAAAATCCTTAACTGTTCATTAAATGAAGAGCTGCAAAACAATTTCTTGCTGGTTTCATATAAGTAATGTTGAAACTTAATGATGTTCCTTCCTGACAATCCTTCCATTGTGTTTTAAGTAATTTGTTCATTAATTTAGGAATTACATCTCTGTGCAAATAAATACAATGCAAGGTCAGAGGATGGCTGATTTGACAGCTTCTAATGTTTCCAGCATTGTAGCAGTATGTGCTAAGGCTTACAAAAGTTATCCATCTAAAGCTGTCGTTTTCCCTGACAGATAGAGTCAACACAAGCACTACACTAGGACTTGTGCATGGCTTTGTCAATGGTTTGGGAATCTAAAGGCCAGAATATTTCCTCTTTTGCCTGGAGTCCTCACGCAGTGGTCTCTGGAAAGATCCAGACTGGCTTTCTGGATCCTTTCAGGCCTGCTGGAAAAAAACTGTAGCCAAGCCATGAGGAAAAAAATCAACTTTCCTGCTGCCTCTGCCTTCAGAAAGAGCTTTGTTTAATTTTCAGAGCCCCCAGAGTCCATCTGGGCACAGCTTTCACTCTTTCACTCCACTACTGCTATTGCTCAACACAACTGACGTAGCCAACTCAGAAGTCTGAGCCTTACAACAGACTTTGCAGTGGTACAGACTGGCAACCGAAATTGATCTGAGTAAGTTAATTAAATGAGTACTTAGGCTTGTAAACAAACCCTTACTTGCTGCTTCTATAGTAGAAGCACTGGTTTGCTTGAGAAGCCCTGAAGTCATGGAGCATGATGCAAGTACCAAGCTTTGATGTTAATTAGCTGGATGGGTTTGGTCCAGGGCTGGCAGTATATTTTCTAGTGCTCCTCCGTGTTTCAGATGGTCAGGATTTCACAAAAAAGCTTAAACAAACACTTCACATGCGCAACAGCCAGTCCTTCACTGAATTCCACTGATTAATGTCCTAACAGGAGCAGACATGGACAGTTTTTGGGTCTGACCTCTTTTTGTACAACATTTACATTTTTCTAATTTCATTGGCCTTTTAGAGATATATGTTTCAGGGTAGGGAACACTTAAAGTAACAGAAGAAAATAATATCACCTTTTTGGGACACTTGTGCACTGTACGCTTTAGTAGCTTTTACAGACAACTTGCCCACATTACCAAAACTTAAAGATGATTTCCTCTTCAACAAACAACTAATTGAGACAAAGCCATCACCATGAAAGTTACACCACGCACAAACAGAACTTTTCCTGGCAGTTCACCTATAGTGGCACCCATACTAACCCCCCAAAAGGTTTAATATTTTGTTGATTTTTATTTTGCTTGTGTTCGAAGGGGTTTTTGTGAATTTTGTGTTTGGTGGGGTTTTCTTCTGTTTGTTTTTTCTTAAGGAAAAAGAAACATTATGTTATGAACAGAAAGTGAAAGACAAGATGGAAAAGGTTTCTGTTCTGCACTTCCCAGCTGGACACCGTGAATTCTACAACAGACTTGACTTAGGATATGAACTGGTTCATACCAGACTTGGTAACTCAAATGGTTTCAGGGTTATGTTATAAGAGACAAAATAGGTGGATATCCAAGACTGATTCAGATCTTGGCCTAGTGATGATTTCATAATAGGCTCTTTTATTAGAAAATAAAGGTTAAACACACAGCTTGGGTAAGCTTAATAAAAATGTAGCCTGTTAGAATTTGAAGGTGAGAAGAATGAGTCTGTCGGATACAGCTGGTCTCACTAGCGAGAGTGAATGAAAATTCTTTATGTACTGCTGTGCAAAGGTCCCCTCTAGCTTGGCATCCCCTCTTTAGTATTAAAGAGGATTTTGTACATCCGCTTAAGGGTTAAATCCTGTTTCTTTGGAACAGAGCCCAGCTTATTTGAAGACAGAGGGTGATGAGTCTTGAGGAGCAAACACAGGCCTCAGCCACCAAAAGACTGGTTTTTCATGAGCAGTCTTTCTGCATTGCCACTTCAGCCAGGTTTGGAGACACAGGAAATAGGATGAGGATCCTCAGTCATGGCACCATCACAAAAGCCCTATATGAGACTACTTCAAGGGCAGCCAGGACTGTGCTCATCCTGCTCTTGTTTGGAGGCTCTTACTTTTACCCTGACATGTCATTTGTTTTTTAGTCTAAGTCATGCTTATTCTTGATCCAAAGAGCTCGAATGAGTGAAACTACTCATTTGAGTAGAGAAAGTGAAATTAAGAATGAATATGCAAACACACCCCTCCCATGTTTATAGCCAGTAGGAACTTCTACAATCTAGTGTAAGGACAAAATGATTATATATTCAAGCAGAGCATGCATTGGAAGATTAATTAAGGATTTTTCTTTGCTTTGTCTCATTCTGTTACAGAGCAGCACTTTCCTTCTTTCATTGCTTTGTGGGGTGCAACCCCTATACCCATAATTGGAAAAAAATAATTTTTGATGTTGACACAAATGCATAAGATTTGAATGCACATCCAATCAGAGCACTTCTATAAGCAGAAATTTTGAATCTGCTGAGTGTTCTGTAGAAGAAAAATTACTAACCACTTCTATGAAAAAAATTAATGAGATGTCTAAATTAAAGCAATTTTGCCAACTTTCCCCTCCTAAAAATAGAAGTTTTATTAATTCTTGTTAATGTTACATATGCAATGTCACTGATGCAAAGATCCCTAGTTGAAAAACAAGGTCTTAACAAGCAATTACAGAACAAAAGAAGCCAACTTAAAAAAAAACAAAGCTTAACTCCTTACAACCTTTCCAAACAGATCCTGAAGAAAAGCCTATGAAAACCTTTACTCCTTTGTATTAGTGAGGGATTTTTTTTAAGCTCAGATTAAAATGTGTGATTAAAACATAAAAAACAAAGATGAAGAAGTATAAGAACCACAAAAATCTCCTTCAGTTCTTCTTTTCTCTTGTTTCTGGGATGATGAGGGACCTCATTGGTTTAGATAAATGACCACTTTGCCTATGTTGTCCATTTGAGAAGATTGTTTATTAGCCACTCACCAGCAGAGAAGCCAAGATCTGTAAGGAAGGGTTGGTGGCAGCACACCTGTGCTTCTGCCTCATTGCTTTTGAGGAATAAATGAACTGTGGGGTCACAACCACACTGCAAAAATTAAGGAAACAAGCATGGAGCAACTCCACAGGAATTTTTAACTTCCATTTTTAACACAGCTTGTGGGTTGTACGCATTGAAGTACCAGCTGGTGGAGCTCATAGAGTTTAATGCTGAAACAAGTGTCTTTAGGACATACTTTAACTGAAGTCAAGGGGAACTGCACAAAGTTATAAAATCCTAATGCTTATTTTAAACACTTCAAATTTAGTTTGTTCTGAAGAGAAAGGTTGCAAGATGCTGTCTGATGCAAGAAGTCTATTTTCTGAGATAAAATTATTATAAAAAGTTAAGGTGATTGCACTGAAAGGGATGATGGATTTTGTAAGATAGTGGGTTCACTTGCACCTTCTGCCATGTGACTGTGCCAAACCTGGAACACTGTGTGATAAAGGGCAGAAACTTGCCATGATCCTCACTAAGCCTTCAACCAAATGAAGGAAATAGGAAGATCAACAAAGTCCTACTTCCAGTCTCAACAAGACATATTCTTTTATTAACTTGAGAAAATTGTGTGATATTTTTAAAGGTCATCCCCATTCTCTCTGAGAAATGCAGCCTCAGGGAGTCTGAGCAGGGAGGAACATGCATCACATCCAGTACCCTACACTTGGTTGGAGCCTGTCCAGCAATCCCAAGAGAAATTGCCAAGACATGGTGTCTTATATCGGTACACAGGGGACAGTGGCCAAGAAAAACAACCAGTGAGAAACTACATAACTGGCAAACACCTCACTTGTCAGAAACCCAAAAATTAAATGACAGCTGAGTCACCTCCTCGCTGCAACTCTACCAGGACACAGGCAAGAAAGTGTTAACTTTGGGGACTCAACGATTTGCTGACAGCTTTAAACATGACTTCATGCAGTCTGTCGGTTTCGTTGTATAGTATAAAAAGGGACTGGAAAACAGTTTCTGAGTACAGGTGCTAATGCAAATTCTGTAAAAGGAGAAAACCACCTAACTAAACTCTATTAAAAGCTCTTTGTGATACTTTTTGCTTTTTATTTTCCTTGGCAGATCAAGTGCCAAAAAGGCCCATGATCATATCTCTATTTGTTTTCTATGATTTCAGAGTGCATTACAACCCAAATCTCAGTAGGAAGGGTCTAGAATAAAAATGCCTTTAAATGGCCATCACTTCAGGCTTGACCACAGTAAAGGAAACAGGCCTGTCCAGCATAGCCAGCTTTACTCAAGAATTTTAGCTAAATACTACAAACAGCCATCATTCAAAGCAGAGACACTTTCTTCCAATCCTATCATTCTCAGCTACCTTAATCCTTCTCTATTTTTAAACCATTCTGGTAGTAGGTCTATTACAGATAATTACCAAAACTTAATTCATATAAATACTCCTCTTTTGTCTGAATGAATCCCTTTTAGAATACAACAGTATTATTAATTATATTACAAAAAAATCCCAAAGAGGAGAGTTAAAGCTTTATCACTTAAGTAAAACACTGCTTACTGGGATCAATTGCTTTTCTCTTACATTCTATTTGGCACGATACTGTGATTCCAGAAAATATCTTGAGGAATTTTAGAAAAGCATATCTATAAATTACAGAAGTAATAATTTCCCATAAAATCAACATATTTGTACACAATTCTTGTCTTGTCACTACATTTTTGACTGATTATTCATGTGAAAAAATAATTAGCTGGTAGAAGGACTTCAGCTTTCCTGCATTTGCTGGCAAAACCCAAGCCATTGCTCTGGCTCCCACACATAGCAGTCCTCTCTTACCAGAACAGATGCAGCTTCTCACTGATTTAAATTGTTTGTCTTCTGTGAGATGTTACATAGTGATTTGTGTCATTATGGAAACACACCATGAGATCAGTATAAACAAGAATACTCAAATTAAAGTAAAGCATGGACATAAGACTAAGGAAAATATAACAATTTCATTATAATTGTTTAAATCACTTTGCTGTGAATTGCTGGCTTTTGCTGTCTTGTGTATTTTTTGCCACTATAATTATGAATTGTATCCACGTTTAATGTATAAGGAAAACGCAGGCTTATGCAAACATGAACAGGTTTGTTACTGCTGTTACCTGCTTGCTAGGAGTGTAGCCTGACAACATGTTCGAGCCTTGTCCAGATCTGGTGGGGGCTTGTAGCCACTGCTGCTTGGGAGCTAGCCAACATGTTTGGGCTTGCTCGGACTTGTACCCCAGCACAGTAGGCATGACACAGCCCAACAAGAAACTGCCTATAAAAGAGACAGTGACCAGGGACAGGAGGGACATGTTGGTGGAGTGCACACTCCCCGTGTCCCCAGCGCTGCTTGCCCGTGCCTTATCAGCAAATTAATAAAATGCCTTATTGATTGACCGACTTGATTGTGGTGAGTAATCTATAACATCCTCCACAAATATCCTGAACCAACTTCCTAATCTAATCATCACTAGATTCCAATTTATAATATTGTTGGCACAGTGCCTACTGTTCTCAAAAGAATTTATTAATCGAAAGGACCTTTGCCTCTCAGAAAGAAATTTGAGGATTTTCTTCCAGCTGTTTGAGTTAACATACTCAGCAGATAGAGCTGTTAAATACTTCTGTTTTATTAAGATTAGACTGGATTACTGAAGTTCTGTGGAAATTTTGTCTTCTTATTACACTTCTCCTTAAAATGTTTCTAGAGTAGTTTGTATTAACTACTATGATATTCTAACTAACTAACTACTATGATATTGTTAAGATAATAACTGAGTCCAAAATAACAAGGCATGGAGATGCCTTTATACTCTTCCCTGGGCTGACAAAGGCTTGACTATAAAGAACAACCAAAACAACAGGCCAACAGCGATGTTTGTTCTAAAGTAGGATACCTTGAAGATGAAGCTTCAGTGGCACTGATTCCAGAATAACTCTCTTAAGTGAATAAGGAAGACTTACGCAAGCATCTAAACAGGCAGGGAGCAGAGACAATAGTGCATAATTTATGTGAGCAATTAACTCATCAACAGTGTCTTTCAATAGTGAATTTGTCCAAAGCACTGTTCTGAATCTACCCACACTGTTTAAAGAAACTGGTTAAATCATCCTGATTCAGAAACACCTTTGAAGAAACCTCAGTCTTTGGGGAGATATGCCACAAGAAGAATGCAAGTTTAATGAGTTAAGTTATTAATTATAAACTATTTGCTCAGCTATAATCAGCCATCAAGTGACTGAACATATGCCGAAATGTGAGGGTGGAAACCTTACAGACCACAAATATCTGAACCCTGTACAGATAGATGAACCAGCTGGAAGTGCAGCATCATCACCTAGATAATCACAGACTCCAGGCATTCAGTGGGGCCAGCTTTGAACAGATGCCCAGAAGCCAAAAGAAACAAATTTCTTTCCCATTAAACAGATAAATGGATTTCTTTTGTTCCTATGAAAATTGAACTATGCTAATAGAAAAAGACAAATAAAATTATAAATAAAATAAACCGTCATTCAAAATGCATGTGTTTGCTTCATTCCCTGCTCCAGGCCTTGATAACACACATAAAGCTCAGGATGGAGCAAAGGAGCCCTAAAAGCTCCAGATTTACAGGACAGTAGAAGCTGCCTTGAAAGATATTATTATGTATTCCAGATGTCCCACTACAAAAGTCAGGCAGGAAGATTGTGCTGAGGCAGGTATTTTGGAATATCTTTGTGCAAACCTTGTAGAGCTGCTGTTACAGAGAATCCCATGGTAATATAAATTACATATGGTAATACGTAATATGTATAGTGTTACAGCCCTCACTAGGATGGCCTCAGACACAGCACCATGCTGCTTTGCCTCTCCTTGGCACAGAATCTTGCACAGAATTCCAGCTACCACTGTATTTGCACTCAAACTGATGGGAAAAGCCCATCTTTAACATTTTTTCAATACCATCACATCCTTTATTTCTCTAATCCCTGACACAGCCCATTATGACCGTCTTATGACCGTTTAATGCCCAGAATAATGGCATTAAACCAGTATTTACTATTGCAGCAGAAGTCAGATCAGACCCTCTCTTTTAAATATGACCTTAGGACAGGAGTTGTCAGAAAACAGTGAAATGGATCATCTGCTGCAAGATGTTACAGCTATGTCAGTGTTAGTAAATTAGTGGCAGAGAATGTGCCTGTACGCCGTATCTTCACTATATGCAGTGGTATCATTAAAACAGCCCTAACACAGTTCACCCACGCCAGTTATTAGACTGCAGAAGTGAGCATGCAGCAACCGTGTTTGGCAAAACAGTGAGTTTGATAGTGGGCACAAGGAGTGTTCAGTGATAGTTCAGAACCAAAGACAGCATATTTCATTTACTAGTGTAGGTGTACCTACAATAGCAGGATTAGGAGGATTAATTGGTCTTTTCCTTTAAATATGGGGTACATGCTGTGTACAGGAGAGATACTGAGTATTTCAGGTAAATATGGTACTTAGCCTGTCAGTGTCATGCCTAGAAGACTGGGAGAGCTGCACATCATGGCTTCTCACAATCTATCTGGCTGATAAGCTTAACCTGCTTCCTTTTACTAGTCTTATCTGACTGTAAAGTTTAATCACATTCTGCCTCTTACATGACTACAGAGAAAGGAGCGTCCATGCATTAATTACCACCATCATCACTGCTTGGCATTGCAATCCTGCTAGGTGAGGAGGATCCCTCTGTTTGGGGCAGAATGTGATGAACACAAGCAGAGAGAAGGCAGCTGCATGAGCGACACAGTGCTAGGATGATCAGCAGTTTTCTGCCTCTGCTGATTCCCAGGGTTGAAAGTTTCCCACTGCCTCCAAGCCTGCAAAGCAGAAACTACCATATTATCACCCCTGTCCATGCTGATAAAGGAACAGTTCTGGGTACATAACATCTGGACTGTCTGTAAGTATGACACAGTTTACAGAACTCCCTCCCTGGGAAGCTGCAGAGATGTAAACCAAAGGTTGTACTTAGTAACAAAACTCAGTCTTCACTGTTGAAAAAAATCTCCGTACTTTCACAATGCTGAGAGGTCTGTTACTGTTACAGTGACAACATCTGTTCCAAGACAGCTGAAGACAGACGGCCATTACACTGACAGAACTGCTAACAAGAAGGAAAAGCAGTTCTGTCTGCATGCTGACCCAACCACAGAAATTTCCATTTTTAGGCACGATGTTGACTAGCTAGCTATTCAGCTGTTTGTACCCTGTGCCTGTGCAATACAGGCAGGTCATGAACTTGAGCACTGTACATTGTTTTGTGTTGTTAGTATAGATCAGCTGTGATTTTAGTGTGTGCAAGTTAGTACTCTCCCAGATAGCAGCTGGGAAAGGTTTGGGGAATCACCTGGGCCAAAGACTTTCACAAAAGGGAGTTTGGGTACCACTGTCCTGTTCCAGTGGTTTCATCCCATATAGTGAGCTGTGCTGTGCCATGTAGCCTCAAGGCCAGACTACAGTTCCCAGCTCACTTTATTTTCTTGCACAAACATAATTACTGATAGCAATGAAAAATATTTGGGATTATTATTTTTTCAAGTACTAATTCTGATTTTCTTCTCAGTAGAGAAGATGCAGCTAATTTTATTTGTTGGTTAAGTATGAAACCAAGGTCAATGGTAAAATCTTTATTAGAAGCAATACTTTACCCAGACACAAGTCATAAACTACTA
Organism: Bombycilla garrulus; assembly: GCA_013400315.1. Lineage (NCBI taxonomy): Eukaryota > Metazoa > Chordata > Aves > Passeriformes > Bombycillidae > Bombycilla > Bombycilla garrulus. The sequence continues at coordinate 240,125 of VXBU01012415.1, read as the reverse complement.
ACTGCTCTTCACATAAAAATATATGAAGGAGAGAAGAGGCAGCAGTGGTGGCAAGACTGAACAATCATTTGGTACAGAATTGGTGTGCCATTCTCCAGTGCACAAGGAACAATTAAATATCACAGAATTCCTCCCACAGGATTGCTAAAACACACGGCTGATAGAGGAAGTATGTCAGAAGTCTGTTAAATAACTGGACGGCAGTACTGTTTGCTGTCTATTCAGTATAACAACTATAAATGTCCAGTGGAACATTCAAGATTTGAATGAGGCACAGTGAGAATTACTTCTTCACAGAACATTCAGCTGGGCTGTGGGGTCCCTTGACAAATGCTGCATGCGCCAAAAGTCGGCATGAGTTCTATATCTGACGGGTCAAATTCATGGAAGAAAAGTCTGTCAAGGGATACTAATTTTGGAGGTGCCATCTCTGACTCAGGGTCACCTTGATATTCTGGTTGGTTAATGCTAGGTGAATATTCTGGGAAATATCAGAACAACTGTAAAATTCCCTGAATACCTATTGTCGGCCACTGTTGGAAACATTCTATGGTGCTAGACGGATCTTTTATCTCTATCAGTATGGCTGTATTATGTTCTTCCTTGTCTGCTCCATTACTCCACCATTAATCCTGACCATGAACAGTTTTCTCCCAAAATTATTATACAACTGGGGTCATGGGGGACAAGAGACTCTTTCTCTGCCTTTCCTAAAGAAGACCAGAAAGTGGGGGGTGGGGGAGACACCCCCAGTGTGGCAAGGAGTAGCAGAAAGAGGAGAAAAGAGAAACCACTCCATCCACAGGAAAGTTGAGGGATTTGAAGAGCTCTGTGTGCTAAGAAGTCTTCAATGCCTCCCTATTTCCTTCTCTGTTCCTGAGATTATGCTGGCATTTGGATGAAGAGAGGACGATATTACTTCCTGTACCAAATGGCCGCTCTTCTTTGGAAGGTTAATACACAGATCTCAGCCTGAACTGAACTCCCAGCCAAGAGAGGCTTTAGCCTTTTTCCAATGGAAGAAAAATTTGACTGTGATTCACCCTCACATTGTAGGAGCTGTATTACCCAACTTGTAATCAAAGAGCACTGGCTGCTGGGGTCAGTACAGCAAACCCAGGATGAAGCTCAGTGGTCTGTGATAAGAAGCCATATGAACAGGTGGTATCTTCTGCCCTCTGGGTCAGTGACCTGCTCCAAAAACATTATCTCATAGTCTGATTTAAAGAAGGCCTGAACCTCTAAAAGCTCTGAAAATGCCATACAGTGCATTAGAAATGAAATGGCAGAGTAACTCCCATGTCTCAGACTCCTATTTCCTAGCATGGATATGCCTGCCTCGTGAAAAATGTCAGGCACAAGTGCTTCAGTAAGTTATACAAGCATAGCTATAATTATACAGGTAGTCTTGAGCTCTAGTCATGGAAAAGCTACATGCTTGGAGAATCTGACCTCAGACAGCGGCAATATATGTTTATACCTGCAGCCAGACATTACAGCTGTCTCTCATCTCCCACTCCAGAACTTCTGAAAACAGAACTGCTGAGAGTGTTAAGTCAGGATAACCTGATTTTATTACATTTGTCTTTTTATAAAATGGTCGCTTTTAGAATATATACACTAGAAAGCCTAAATTAAAATTTTTGTGATTTTTTCCCTAATCTTTCACAACCCTCTTTGAATCACAGGCACAAACAGTGGTTTGGGAAGCATGGAATTAAAGGCTAGTTTACTAGGCCTTTTATAGTCAGCAAGACTCCATTTCTCTAAAATACAACTTCCTTCCTAATCCTTCCAACTTCAGTACCTTGCTTCCTCCTTTAACAAGGGCTGCCCCTCAGCATTTCCGTCAGGAGGTGAAGAAGGAAAGCTCTTTGACATGAGAAGGATTACTTACTTCATTGCCTAGTGTGTTTGTCGTAGGCTTGCATTTCCCTATATTATATCCTTTCTTTTTTTTCACCCTTTTCCCACAGGAAAGCACTCTATTTTTGTGCTAGCATTGTGCCATGTTTGCACTATTTTTACATCTCTGTTTTGGTGCTCCAAATCTCCATGAATTAAGGAACAGGTGGTTGACGGATAGTAAGGGGTTTTTCTTCTCATTTTCTGAGAGATTTTCACTAGTACTGTGGACTGTTCATCCAGGGGAAAAGAAGTAAAAGCAAGGTGGTGTTTATTTTGTTTGTTTTCATTTTGTAATTAGGTAATTCCTGTAATAAAAAGAAATTATCTAACAGATAGTGAGCTGATAACACAATGTGAAATTCTACAAGTAGGATGCATGGTGGAGGCCACAATGATAAACAGAGAACTTACAATTGTAGTACAATTCCTCAGTGCACGTTTAGAAAGATCAAGACTCACAACCCAAATTTTCCACAAATCAGCTTAAAAGATGTTCCACATAAAAGTATGCTAATACAGCAGAGAGACTTCTACTCTTCTTTCTTCTCTGTGAGAGTCAAAGAATTTCTCCCTTCCCTCTATCTTTTCAATCTTAGAAATGTCAGGAATGCAATATCCTGTTTCCTTTGGTTTTGCTGGGGGGCCTTGTGGGGGCTTTAGGAAATGTTTAAATGCTGAAACTTTTATAAAGAGTTCTGTTGTCCAAGAAAACCTCATTAGTCATGGACAATGAAAGACTATTAATAGCAACATCAACAATATGCAAACACAAAGTCAGAACAGTGTTTAAAAGCCCTTTCTTCTCTCAAATGCTACAGATCTTCTTTCCTTAGTCTCATGATAGCCTCACTTTATTACTCTGCAGTTGGGTTTTCTGTTTGTAAGAGTGTAATTTCTATTGTAAACACCCCTTCCCAGAAATTGCCCACTGCTTTTGGAACCTCTTTCAAGGTTTTTACTATCCATTACAAAAAGGTAAAAGATCCTATTTTAGTTCCTTTGAAAAATCACAATTTTCACTTTTGAAATAGTACAATGTCTAAGAACTCTTGAAATAACCCAGGCTAACAAGAGTGATTTCATAGTAAGTCAAGGAAGCATGGACTGTTCGGATTTTACTGTGGATGAACCTTTCACAGTAAGAAAATACGATGTTTTACTACACACCCTCACTAAGGCTCCTGAATTGTGATGAAAAGAAAAAGAACAGATTTGCTTCCAGATGAGAGAGAGTAAATACAAGTACACTTACATTCAGACTACTTAGATGGTAGGAAACATTTTCTTTAAAAAGCAAATACTTTCCTGAAAAACTTAATTAATGTTATAAACTTGATAAATGTGAATACATGTCAGGTAAACTCATTAGGAAGAATCAAAGCTAATCAAAAAACGAGGGGTCCATATAGCAAAATGAAAATATAAAAGGGATGGAAAGGCCCAAATAAAGTAACTGCTTTAAGCAATTTGTGTTCTCTCTGCTTTTTTGTAATGCAATCAAAACCATTAACTATATATAGCTCAGTGTCTCTTCGGTCAGCAAAAAACAACTTAGAAACACAACCAAATCAATCCCTTCTTCTACAATGCAACATGTTTTTAATTAAGAAAGAATTCCAGGATGAAGGAGACCTTGCAAGTTCAATAAACTGAGACCATTCGATTTTTGGAAGTGGGGGAAAAGGGTTAAGCTTTTCATTGTAAACTTCACATGTTTTATGTTAATACAACTATTTAAGCCCCTTTTTGACTTTCTGATCATGTCTTTTGACAGGAAAGGGAGTATTTGTTTTGTCTGTTTTTACCTCTCAAGAAAGCAAACTAGAACTGTCCAGAAATGCCTATCCTTTATTCTGACCTCTGCCTTCCAAAAGGAGGAATTTAGGCATGATGCTTTTACCAGAGTATGGAAGTATGAAATTCCCTTCCTAATGAAAAAATCTTACCTGGGTAATCATTCTTGTCTACATCTGAGTCTCCTCTTAGAGTGAAGCCAAATCCCGAAGGCATAGACTGTGAGGCCCAGGCTCCACTGAGAACCTGGGAAGGGTTAGGGTTTAACCCATTACTGTGTCCATTGTAAATGAGCACTTTCCCTCTTCTGTCTTCTCCTGCAAATGGTGCACCAATAGCAATGTCTGCAGTGAAAAAAAAAAAAAAAGAAAAAAGAAAAAAAAAAATGGACACAATTAAAAATTACCTCCCTGCAGGAAAACAGACACAAATTGCTTCTGCTACAAACATGCAAGAACTTCAACAGTCTATACTTCTGTATATACCCTAGTTTAAAGGCAAATTTTTGCAGCATCTTTTCCAAGTCAAACTTTCATGACAGAAGCTTATAAAATAATCCTATGAAGAGGTTATTTAATTATACTAAATAGCCAGACGACATTGGATTCCTCTACATATTTCCAGGGCAGTTCATTAGCTTTAATAAACCAAGATCTAATGAATGCCTGCTTCTACTTTCGTGTTTTTAAGCAGGCACAAATTTTCTTTGATTTCCTCTATCGCATAGTTAATAAGGAACAGCTGATAGATAAAACTAATTTTCTTTTCCGAGATAACACATCCTACATAAACAAAAAAATTTAAAAAAGATCAAACATCTAATGCTTTAGAATGCAAAAGAGAACAATGGAATATCATGTTTTTTATCTATACCAATTAATCATTTTATTGAGAAATAGGAATAGTACTGATTCAGGAATTTCACAGGAGGTCCTAGGCACTATGGGATTAAACAGTTCAATCCTTAAAAATGAGGTGCCATATCCAAGAAGCAGACCTCATGAGTGCTCTTCTTAGTTTCTGTACATGGGATGTGGAGACAATATTGTCTGAATCGAGATCCAACAGCTGCTCTAGCTGAGCTACCCAACAGGAAACAATAGAGGATATGCATCTGTAGCCCTTATTTTTGGGTTCTGATCTAGCAGCTGATACTAGACTTCTTTATTAAACTTGAATTGAGCACCTGGACTCTGTAGCTTCACTCTAAAGGCAGAAGCGCACCAAAGCTCTATGACTGGCATACTCATTTATGCAGCAGGAGGCTTTGGCTCTAGTCTTCTGGTCTAGACTAGTCTTCTCAGTCTTTATACAGTGATAGAGAAAAGCAGAAATGTCTTCTGCCTACCTCATCTGAATTCTGGAGAGAAGGAAGGCCAACACTGTCTGTCCAGAGTAGCTGAGGGTATCTGCTACTGCTCACATGTAGAAAACAGGGATTCTACACCATTAGGTTCAGCTGTGCTGAATTCCATGGGGGTTTTCCCAGACAAGCCAGTGAGGGTACTCTCAGCAGTCACAATCCAATGGCTTCTACCCACAGGATGGTATTCATATTTTGTGCACACTGAACCCCAGTGCAATTCTATGACTCCTGACATGAATAATCCCTTGCACAGCAGCCATACAATGAGGACACTGTCCTAGAATCCAGTGGTTAGAGCGTTGTGAAAAACAGCGCTCGAGGTAAGGAGGAGCAAAGTTCATTAATTTTCCCTTGGTGGGACAACTATTCTAAAGGGTACTGTGCAAAGCAGCTCCTTCAGGAAAAACTTCTTGGTGTTTTAGATGCACAGGTACCTGTTTTGAAGACCCTAACACCCTGGAAATAAAAAGTAAGGAAATGCATGCAGGGAAAGCCAAGATGCTACTGACCATGTCTAGGAGGCTAACTCTAGGTGCTCAAGGTATCCCAGCTTTCTCAGGTAATCAAGCAGTTAGTTTAGGTGTTCTGTTTGCTTGAATATACGCTGCCAGCCAACTTATATGAACATTTTGTTGTGTGCATGTGCTATAAGCATTTGAGAAAGAACCCATTATGCACCTGTTTTTTTAGTACTTAGTACTAGTGGAAGACTGATTCCAAAATAGTACTTCTGTACTTGCCCAATTCTTTCATTGTTGAAAAAATGCTCCATGTATTGAGCCTCCCTCATTCAATTATCAAACTCTTCCAAGCATTTGAGAAGAACTCTGCTTTCAAAAAAATGAAACATCTTAACCAAGTAATTAAATGTTATTATAGTTATAAAACAAAAGGTATCTTCATTCAAATAAACATACTGATATTTAATTTAAAAAATCACACTGTAGTCAATATGACTGCCATCTTATTGGTCAGCTTTTTGTTATTTGGGTCTCAATATCAGTTTCATTAGCATTAGTGTAAATTCTCATGAATTTCAAATGTGTTAAAAAGCCTTTTCCAGTACAGCAAATTTGCTGCTTAGGAATTTGTAATTTCAGTGTTAGAGACATACTGCATTACATACAAATTACCATTATATCCATCTTGATTGAGATCTCCAAGGTGTGTGATTGCACTGCCAAATCTACCAAACACTTCAGTGCCTGTCAGAATCTGTGCATCTTGGAAGAGGAATGCACTTTCTTGCAGGTACATATAAACTTGCCCGACTTCTTTAGGCTTGCTCTCAAATTCTCGTTCCATAAAAAGAGGGGCACCGACTAGGATATCATCTAAACTGGAACAAGCGAAAAACAGTATCACCAAGAGACTGAGTGTAAACAACACAGTTTATACATTTGCTAAACAGGAAGCTGGTAATTATCATACAGTCAGACTAACAGAGGTAAGAAGGCACTTCTGGAGTCCTAGTCCAAACACTTGGTCAAAGCATGGTCAATTAGAGAAGGCTGTTCACAGCTATACGCAATCCGGTTTTGAATATCTCCATGGATGGAGACTCCACAACCTCTCTGGCCAACTACTTCCAGGGTCTGATCATCATCACAGCCAAAATATTTCTTCCTAGGTTTAAACAGAATTTCTTGTACTTCAGTTCATGCCCACAATAGACACTGAAAATTTATACTTTGCAATCGATGATGCTGAAGTGAATCTGTGTCACTAGAACAAAGTCTGTAGATTTGTTTTACTAACAGTGCCAGCGAGAGACAAATTTTTATTAAATCTAGTTTTTGCAACTTATACACCAGTAAATGACCAAAAGGAAAAAAACCAAAACCCTGCCACTTTACAACAGGTTTTTGAGTAATATACATACATATACATACATATACAAGTAGAGCATTAATTAATATAGAATGCATCATCACATCTTCAAATAGACACTGTGAGACAAAGCCAAAGCTCTATGTCTGAAAACACCTCTGTTCAATATTAGGTACACAAGTAGTTGCAGTGCTCATATAATTTTCTGTACTGAGTATTAAAGAGAGAGGACATAATCAAATCCTAAAACAAGATGCTTAGAGGGAAAGGTCTTTCTGTCCATTATGCTATTACAAGAAGAATCAGTAAAAGAACACAGACTAACCAAAGCATATTTTGCATGTTGCTGTTCCAGTCATGTTTCAAAACATTTATTTAGAGGGAATAAAAAGATCCTTTCATGAATTGTGAAGAATAAAAACAAGTGGAATTGACAGACTCATTAAAAGTAGAAGTATTCTTAATGGATTATTCTGAGATATGAAATGATAGTATCAGATTAACTGCTGAATGTTGCTCAAGGCCATATAATAAAATAATTTGCATTATATTCAGTGGACATCAAATAATCGTCTGTATTAAGGAAGTCTGTTAGTGCAAATAACTAGGACTACTTGATCCCAGAATATTTAATTTGGAAAACATATTCTCTTGCTCTGTTGCGAAAATTTCTTCAAACTTTATAAAACTCACAGAAAACTTTCTATTCTGAATTCACCATATTTCCAACATGAGGCTTTATCTATTAGCAAACCAAATAGTAAAATTACCCTACACTGTTTTTCCTAATCCTGATAGGAAAACAATCTGTATGATTCAGCAGTAGCCCAGCGACTATTTTACCACAGATGTACACTATGATTCTAAAATACACACTGTAGAATTTAGCACAGACTATTTCATCTAGAAAAAAAATTAATTATATTGCAGAACTTACACATTCTATAAATTGTAACAAAATACTTCTAGGAATGTTGTTTTTCTACTAAGTTTTATAGTATGTTTCCATAAAGGAAAGTGTAATTCCAAATGTCAGGTCAGTTTGGTATAGGCTGTCCTATTTTTTATGTTAGATTTCACCTTATGGCATAAATAACTAAAAAAGGAAGGAAGCAGATGCTGACTTAACATCAAAGGTGGTATTTTCCTTTCACACTAAACATTAAAAGTCTTCCTCTACTAATGGAAGATGTTTGTGGTTGGGACAGAATATCAGCTGAAATGGTTGCCATGAAACACTAGTAAAAAATTAATTATATTGCGAATACTCTTTTAAAAATAAGTTATATTACATATACCGTGTACTAAAAGCACTACACAGCAGCACTATCATCAATTACTATTTTAGTATCTCACAGACCAGATATTCCCAGTACATTGGGACCCCAAAGAGCTAAGTGCTGTAGAACCAATCAAATAAAAGATGAGCTTGGCTCCCTTGAGTATTTTACAAATGAGAAATTTTAAGACTAGAGGAAGATTTTTTTAGAGGTGATAGGGAACCATATCACTGAGACTCAGGAAGGTCCCAGGACACAGATGTAAAATAAACAGATACCCAGATACCTTTAAAACCCTGGTCCATAGAGCAATACCTAGAGTGCCTAAAGTGGTAAGAAGAGAGACACAGACTCTCTGTTATGTAGTAAAACTCTCTAAGCAGAAGCCTAACCCAGAACACAAGATTCACCAGGTGATACAGAAAGCAAGCAGACTGGAGCTGGAGCTTGTTGAACAGGGAGCACAGCATCCCAGCTGGAAGTGCACAGTGCTGGGTTATTTTTCTGGTAAAATTTCAACTTTGCTAAAATAAATGACAATATATAAAATGCATGAACAGTCCAGGGAGAAGGGACCAGAATCTGGTAGCTAAGACAGCCCATTTTCTGATGTACTGAGGGACAGATAGAAAAAGGGCAGTCATCTAATACACTGACCTATTTCTCAACCAGGTATGGGCAGCTGAGCCGCCTGGGACACCCACAGCACTTGGTTTTCCTTCCCTCCAGGCCTTCATATGTACAGTCCCCCACTAAGGCCATCCTTTCCTCATCCTCTTAAATTTTCCCCCTTTTCTTTCAGAGCTGAGCTCAGTAGGTCAAAGCACGCTGCTTCAGTAAGTCCTCTGCAAGAGGCAACTCTCCCTTAGGCAATTCTAGAGGTTTGGGATTAGAGTTTGGGTTTTTGTGCTGTCAAAGCAGTATACCATGTGGAGAAAGGAATTTGTCAGCTACCCAGCTCTCTCTGATCCTCATATACTTTATTCTGGTTCCTCTTTAAGTGGGTAAAATAAGCATAAAATGGCTGCTTACCACACTTTATACTCAGTTCTGCACCCCAGCTTCTACAACCATTCAGATAATGAGCAATCAAGGGGACACAGGGTGTGTGTGTACTTGTTGGGTTTTAAGTGCCTATGTGACTAGCATTATGCATTTTTGTTGGTGAAAGAGGATATTTCAATTGGCCTTTTAAATTGTAGGAGTTTGTATTTACAAAATTGAGAGTTCTGAGTCAAATTCAGTTTGATACAACTACATCTAAAAAGCCATATGAGTAAATAAAAGCAAAAGCCCCTGGACAGTAAAATTAAACCATGAAATGCAGTTCAGTGTGCAATGGTATTTTGAACTGGTTCATTAGATTTCATTAGTGCACTAAGATGCTGGAGTTAACATAAAATATATATTAATTTTTGCTCCAGCACAGAAAAGTAACCAGCCAGTATTACTTCCCTTCTGATAAAAAAAAAAAACCAACAACTTTAAAAAGCACAAAACTGACCACCTGCCGAGACTGTGTGCCATTTCCTTGTATCCTGCAGAGCAATTAAAAGCAGGAATATGGGAAAAGTCAAGAGGTCAAAGTATAACTACAGAAAGCTTGGATATAGGCCAAATAAAAAAAAAACAGTAAACAGTTTATTTCACTATTTTTATTGGACTGATTCAGCCTAAATTGAAAGTGTTCTCTTTTTCTCTCTTTACTAGGAGTGTAGCCTGTGAGCTGATGGCAAAGCTTGATTTGTTAAGTTTCATCGTAGATTTCTCATTATTAGTAATGGGCAACTAAAGGGTAGTTCAAACAGCCCACAGTCCTGATGTGGTACAGATAAAAACGCATGAGTCTCTCTGAAATACCCACAGAACTGCTGGCCCAGGTCTACAGAGCTTTTTTTCCTAAGATGAGACTAATCTTTGAGCCATATCATGAGTCTTCTTACAGCAAAGCACCATTCCTAATAATCTTGTATTTTTTTCAGCAAATAACTTAATCAGGTTTCTCATACTGATAAGGCCACCACTACCTTCTCATCTTTAGATTAATAAAATGCTTAAGTGAATTTGAAGCGTTAATTTCCCTTTTGCCTTTTTTCCCCCCTCTTTTACTCTTCCTTTCAGATAAATATTTCTATTGATTTTGTGTGCAAACCAGCAAGGACAGACTACATATCTAATCAGACATGTTTATCAAGTAGAGCTTTTTGTGTTTTGTTTTCTGTGGGATGTTTGGATCTCAGGAAGAGTCTTTAGATTTCTTTTAAGATATAGACTGGGAGACCACACAGGCCTCAACAGCAGCTTGATTATATTATTGACATAAACTTTGGCTTTAGAGGTACACAGAAAGTATGAGCTTGCCAAGTAACTCTATGGTTCACAGGAAATAACCTGCACCGGAAACAGTCTGTCTCAGTGAGAAGTTAAATAAGTCCCCTGAAAGTCTAATGAGTGTCTATTGCACCTTAGATTAATGTTTCTCCACCCTTTCACATCTGTGATACCTCAGTAGGACTAAATTAATTCTGATTCTGTACATGATAAAACCAGAAATTTTCAAAAGTTGTGATACTATGACAAAATTTAATCTCAGAAACTTGGAAAGATTTGAGTACTATGAAGCCACCATGGAAACTGCTGAAGCTTCTGTTATGTTGTTGTTTTGTTCTGTAACTGCAATAACACTTTGGTACCTTGTTACTTTTCTCTTCTCTTGTAAAACTCAGTCTTTAGAGGGTCACTAGTCACTGGTAAGAAGCAATGACTTATCCCAGAAAAATTATTTCATGCACTATGTTTAAGCACTTAATAAGAAATGAACACAAGAAAAAAAATATGATGTAGACACATCTGAGACATTTTGCAATAAGTGAGAGTACACTACATCTCTAAATATCATCCTGACTCATCTTTGTGCAGACTTCTAAGCCTCTGAGTTTCAGGGCTCTTTATCTCCTGGCTAGATAGATGCTATAGATATTCTCTTGCTAATTATATTAAAATATTCAAAATATTTAATCATACCTTACATGACTGGAATGTTAACAAGGATTTTGTTCAACAGAGCCTGAAATCCCCAAGTATCTTAGGGATATGATCCCTAAGTATCATGACCCTGGGAGCAGAGCACCATTACCCCTCCAACACACACAATGCCTGCCATAACAACTATGGGACACAGACACTTGTTGGTCCTCAGGATGATAAAAATGGACAGCCAACCAGCAGCTGCTGGAATGAGGAAAGAAGAGCTGATAGCATAAGAAGGCTTTTAAAATTGAGAAGCAAAGCTATGGATGAGAAGACTTTCCTGTATGTGAGAATGGAAGAATGATTTTCTGACTTTCACCCATCTCTTCTCCAGCTAGTGTTGCTCATTCACTGATTTTCTACCTGGAGCTGTTTCCTAGGACTCTGGACACTCCTCTGACACAGTGCTTTGAATAAATATTCGGGAAGATAAACTAACCCTAACTAGGCCAGCAAATAATCATGCCACTGTGACTTCACAAAGATAAGTCTATGTGAACAATTAAAATTTGAGAAGCAGAGAAGCCAAGAGAAACATTTTGAGGTATGAAGCACCTGAAAACCTACATTTACAAATAAATATCAGTCATTGCTTCTATTAATGTTCAGTGGAGCTGAATATGTTTGCTGACCTACCCATCATTGTTAACATCAGATACTGCAACTGTGTACCCAAAATACGACGCCATCTGAAAATTAAAAACAAAATATAGGTTTTCATATTAAATAAAAATGTAAAGTTTTTTTACTGATAACCCTCCTTGTTTTTATAGTCATTATTACAAAAAGAAACATTTTATATATTCTTGAAATTAGATTAAGGAAACTAGATGCTCTAGAGATACAATACTTCATCACATAGTTGCTTGACATTACCTGCTCACCGGTGAAATTCTGGATAAAGGTCAAGTCGGAAGAATTAATAATTGAGACCTGGCAACAGAAGAATAAGGAAAGTTTCAAGCACACACAGAGATGCCACAGCATGACATCACCGCAAAAGAATTTGACACAGTGAAAGATGGTCCAAGTGGCCAAGAAAAAGCAACTTTTTCTGTCCCACCACAGTTTTCCTGTATGATCCTGAACAAATTGCTAAAATTTCATGACCCTCAGGTTCCCCATGAAAAAGAAATAGTATTTCTCTTCCTTACTGGACACTGAACAACAGCAAATCACAGATTATGAATTAATCAGTGACTAGGCATGAAAACATGAACTTAAAACATAAAGAAGTATACATAGATTTAAAAATAT
>VXBU01012415.1:179391-226557 GCA_013400315.1 Bombycilla garrulus | reverse complement strand
GCCTTCCTCTGTTCCTCACTGAGATTATATACTCTCCTCTGATTGGATGTGTTTGCTCTAGGGGAAACAGAAGGAATAATGAAGGCCTGAACAGACACAGGATGAATCTCGAGTCAGCCAACTATGCAATATTTTTGTGCCAGTCATCCACATGACATACTGATTCAAAAATCATCCACTATAAAACATTGAGTACACGTTAAAAAAGCAGCCAAAAATGTAGCCTTCCATTACTGGGGGTACCTCTTTTTACACATTATAGTGTTTGGCTCAAAACTGTGTGGTTTTTTATTTATGTTTTGAATCCTTCATAATGCAGGACAGGCAACTTTAACTTCACAGGGATTAAGCAGCAGCAGCTCTGGAGCACTAGGTTTACTTGTGGAAATGTACTATGTCACTACTGGCTTCGTGAATCTGGACTACAGAGCTGTTCAGCCCCTCAAGAAAGCCACCCCTTACGGAATTCAAATTTTTGTGTTACTGTAATTCTGTTACGTTATACTGTCTAAGGAAATAACTGTCTCTGAGAATACTGAGTACAGATAGCTTAAGTCTAACCAGTGTTTTAAGTGTATAATAGGTATGTTCCTGTGTAGAGACCCAAAACAAGGAATTTAGTAAGGGCACGACCTGTACATAGGTGCTTACCTTGTTCAGAATCCCCAGTAAATTCTCCAGCAGCCACTGAGTATCCTGTTTAAAGATAAATAAGAAAAAACCCTCAAAAACAACTCAACTCAAGAAACAATTTCAAAAAATGTGCAAGGACCATCAGATTTGTCTGTTCAATGGATCTGCTGAATGCAAGTTTTCTAACATTAGTATACTAAAGCTGGAAAAAAGGAAAATTGTTTATCAGACTACTGTGACTAAATTAATGCTAGATCTGAATGTATAAGAAATTGATCCCTCTTCTCCAAAAATGAATTTCTAAATCAGTAATACTTGCTAATCCAAAAAAACACCAGGTACTGTGGTGTTTTGCCCTAATAACTGTTGACACAATTCAGGTCTTCATTATTGTACCATAATGTGAGAGTGTCTTGGCTGAGCTTGATATAGAAAACAGATTTCCAAAGATGCAGTAAAGCACCTCCTAGAGCTTTAGTAAATCTGTGAGATAGTTCTACTGTCACAGTAAAGAAAGACTTTTGGATTGTATCAGGGACTTTAATTTCAAATCTATGGGCAACAATGATAGACACGCCTTCAACTGTATGAAGAAAAACCTGCTTTATATGCAGAGACATGTGAGTATCAAGAAAATTCTTAGAGATCAGTATTAATAAAAAGTAGATAAGGAGTCTTTTTCTATTTATTACAAAGTATCTTCTATATGATTTTTGTTATTGTTTTCTTCAATTGTATCTTTTAAATATCAGTGAGAATAAATTGGGTATTTGTGTAGCACTGCACAAAATACCACAGAACTGAATTTGAATTTATCTAATAAAAATTGAAATTGTCTTAAGTTCAATCCGTCATCTTGCACTGAAAAAATACATAGATGTGAAAATTTTGTATTTCTGCTTAATTATTTAAGATCAAATAATAAGCACACTAACAAACCACTTAAGATCTCAACCTTCAAACCCATTGCTGTGCACCATTTTAAGAATGTTAATAATCTTACTGAAGTAACCAGAAAACGACTAATTTTCTGTTGTGCTTAAGGCAAAACATGTTCAAATCCTCTCATAATTGGGACAACAGCAATGTAGGTCTTGTTTTCATATACATGTAAGACTCACCCTTTTAGAACATATTGCTAACTCATATAGAACTCAGCTTACCCATGTAATTATCATCATAGGAGGGTGGTGCCACTCCTGTTTGCTTCTCTCGTGCCAGTTTCCTCAGAATATCCTTGAAGGAATAATTTGCAATGATGTCCGCAACACTTGCAGTGATAACCTGACCTGGATTCAAACAGCTTCATAAATGAAAGGAACCTAAAAGAGGGCCAGATTCTATAAAACAGGGCTAGCAGAACACCAGAACAGAACAGAAAGGATGCTAACACAGCACAGATGCAAAGAATAGATAACTTCTCTCAAGCTTTCTCCACTATTACCATGGAAATCTCAAGATTACGCATAAATCAATAAAACGAGGCAATGAATCTCTACTGAGCCATTACAAAAACTTCCAGACCCATTTCAATGTACTAATTCAAACAAAAGTCACTGCACTGTACAAATGTAGTAGACCAATGAAAGCAATTTCTCAATGGAGAACTCAAAGCTATGAATTCCCTACAACCACAATCAATTAGATCTTCTTTGAAAAAAATGCAAAACCACACATCAAAGAGCCTGACAGTGGGCAAGCTGGTAGGCAGAGGCTGGGAATCAGCTACATCACACATGTAAGAACAGGTTGAAACAAAAATAACCTCTTAACCCTTTACTGAAACAACTTGAGGATTTGTATACACAAGAAACTACATCTTGGAACCTACAGTGATGCCACAAATGAACTTAAAATACATGTAGATATCTAAAAAATGTTGTTTTCAAAAACAAACTGTAACAAATGTTTCAAAAATAATACATTTGCTCTACAAATATAGGCAATTTTTAAACCCACAGTATTTCTAGGGAAAAATTCAACTTACTAATTTAAATGACAAATATACTAAAATGCCAACAAAAAATAGTTATTTGGATTTTTTTAACTTCCTATACAAGACGCATCCTGGATTTTCATGGCTTATTTTTATGCTCAGTTGCTTGTTGATTTACACTTGTTGAAAATAAGATCAGAGACTGGCTATCTTAAATTGACAAAACAGTCGGAATCTAGAACAGCGATACTTTCTGCTTCACTTCTTAGATCCAGTTAACCAGCCAGATGAACATACCTTGCCAATAAAAACTACCGGGCCCGCCTACTATCAGGTCTCCATTCTACAAAAAGCAGAATTAAAAAATTACACAACAAAAGAACACAGCAAAATCAAGCATGCATGGAAAAAAAGCAATTTAAATGACCAAAATAATATCAGAATCTTGATAAAGGAAAATAGCCATGTTCAAGGAAAGGATGTAGGTGCATGCATGTGCAGGAAAATCCACAGCTTAAAAAGAGTTAAAATCACCCAATGCATCTGCACTTGAATGAAATCCATTTATTTTATCACTAATAACATTTCAAAAATTGCTGCTTATTTGTAACGAAATAAAGTTAACAGAAAAGAGGGTGCTCACATTCAATGAAATGACAGAAATGTTTTATAGAGAATTATACAATGCAGTTGCAGAACACTCAAAACAGTGGCAGTGGTCAAAGTTAACTGAGGCCCTGATGCTGCAATAATGGCTCAGATAGCAACAATCCTGCAAAGTTCATCCTTTCTCCCATAACATTGTTTCTGGACCCTCTTGGCATTTAAGAAAATCTAGTTCCTTCCCTTAAGTACTTTCATACCCACATGAGAATGGTTTTTCTCATTGACTAGTCTGCCATCAAAAGCATCCTTATATAGGTTATTTTAACATTTTAAAACTACTTGGTGCCTGCCCCACTGCTTCCTGAAAGTCAATTAAATTATTTTAAGTGGGACAGACTGAGATAGAAGCAACTAGAAGTTTTTGCCTAATTATCTGTTAAGATAGGCTGAGAGAGATTGAAATGCTGCAAAGAGATAAACAGGTGCTGATTGAGTATTTCTTTTCATTAATGAAACAAGAAAGTTTGAAGCTTAAAAAGGAGGAAAGAACCTGCAACAACTTCACAAACTTTCCATATCCAACAGCTTGGAGGTAAACTCATGATCACTAAGACAGCATTTGAACACTGCAGATATATCACAATGACATTTGGTCAAAATACTTCAGAAGCAGAATCTCACCTTGTAAAAATCTAAGCTGAAACCTGCTTGACAAAAGCCTTGTCCTTCAGGATCTGCATTGCCTGTAATTATGAAGGTAGAAGCATTTTATTGATTTTATAGCCTATGTGGAAGATTACAGAGATACTCCTGGAGCTGTAACGCTATGAAATGTAATACTGCCAATACATGTGAAAATATGTATTCTTTTTAGAAAAGGCAGAGCATATCAAGATCTTTTACAAGACCCTGATCATGCAGTCCCTTCAAAAAACAGGACCATTTACTTGGGACATTCTCTTCCCACTGCCAAGAAAGGATCCTTGAAGCAATTTTCAGGGGTTCAGTTTTAATTTAGCTGGAGATAAAAAGTAAAAAACTCAACAAGATTGTAGAATGCTTATCACAGTCTGATCTGTCATAAATACAAAAATAAATGTTTACGAAGGTGTTCTGAAAAAACCTTGACAGTGTAATAGTCAGGATGGGTACACAGAAAAACAACTTTCCTGCTTCTGACTACTTTTATTTCTATTCTCCAAATCCTTATATAATTGTGTGAAGTGAGTTGGCATGCATCTTATGGCAATTCTAGTGTGCCAGAGTGCCAGAAGACCGCAGGATTGGGAAACTGAGAACAGGAATGGCCACTTGAACTCTCTCTTCAAAAGACATAAGCCTTTGCCAAAGCCCCAGTGAGACATCAGTAAGTACATAAACAAGACCTTAAGGTCACCATTTCTTACAGTTCCTTTCTGTAGCTGCCCATGCAGAGACAAGGATTAGCTTTTAAAAGGAAGACACAACAGAACGCTGCTTAAAGCCCTACTACAATAGGCATAGAATGCTGAACAAGATGAATATCTGATAACAACCTAATGTGTGGTATTTTCTGAAGACTTCTACATAGCTGAACCTTGTTGTAAATACACACATGGTTTATCCCTATTCCTCAGGAAGCACAGCCCAGAGATGTCTACTACATCCTCAGAACAGCACAGAGAAGAGTGTGGAACAGCAGTGCTAATGTGCATGGCTTTCTTCCATGCTGAACGTTCTTCACAAATTAACTCTTGTGGATGATATTGGCATGAGTGACGATACAGGCTTGTATGTTTCTATGCAGGCTCTGATCTTCAAATCGTGACCTTGTGATGAGACAGTTATACTCAGGATAAGAATGAATAATTGGTTTAATATGCTGTTTGGTTCTTATCTAGGTCTGTTTGCTATGTTTTAAAGCCACAGAAATTGAACCAATTATAGCTCATTACTATAACTGTACACACTTAATTTACCTAGCTTCTCCTCTTTCAATTATTATACAATAAAGCGTCCAACTGTAGGCATATAGTTT
The DNA here is from genome assembly GCA_013400315.1 of Bombycilla garrulus. Classification (NCBI taxonomy): domain Eukaryota; kingdom Metazoa; phylum Chordata; class Aves; order Passeriformes; family Bombycillidae; genus Bombycilla; species Bombycilla garrulus. The sequence goes on along the minus strand of VXBU01012415.1, from coordinate 221,365 downwards.
AATGTTAATTTTTCTTTACACCCTCATTCAATGCAAGAACATCATATAGTAACCTTAATTCAACCAAGACTCAAAGGTGTGAAGACTGAAAGAATGAAAACACTCAGAGCAAAATCAATTTCTTCTACACAGGACTGTTCATATTAATACTTACTGTTGCGACAAGGTGAATATTCAGCATAGGCACTGAAGTTCTGAACTGCTACATAGCAGGTGCCAACAGGGTCCTTCTCGGGGCTGTCTTTAAGGGTTCTCCAATGATACAACGGAGCACAAGCCTATAAAAACAGAAACACAAAACAGAAAACAGACATACTTTCACCCACTCTTGCACCTGGCAAATGTTGTGTTTCATAGGCTGTATACTAGGATTCTCTCTGGTGTTGCATCATTCATACAGCAACGATCACAAGATACTGACAGAAGAAAATGCAGGACCACTGCATCTGAGAACCACACTGATGTTTCACTTACAACCCTTGGCAGGTAAAATCTGTCAGGGAAGACAAGTCACATTTAAGCCATGTAAGAAATACCCCCTAAGTCTGCTTCACAAGTAGTATGTTTGCTCTGTTCATTGCACAGGAGCTGATAGCATAATTTAACATGCATATCCCATATACATGCCTGAAGGCAATCCCAGTTCTTTCCTGCTATGTCCTGAGATAATGGGCATAGCAACAGAACTGACTCCACTTAGCAGGAGATTTGTCAGGTTGTTGTCATATGGTCAATCACAATCCTCAGAGTGTCTGCCTCCTTATAACCCATGGTTCAAGTATTCCTAGACAGGATACAGTTACAAGGCATTTAGCAGTCTGAGTGAATAGTTGTTTGCTAGGGAAGTTTTGGCTAGATATTTACAGCAGTGGTGTTACAAACACAAGAGAGAAAAGATGAAAGATATTCAACTTATGTAGAGAGAAGCATTATCTTTTTTGAATGTAATACAGATAATTATAAAAAATAAGAACATAAGCTCTCAGGTCTGCAAGTCATTCCTCACAGTTTCCTGTGCCCTGAAAACTTCTCATTGCCTGGGAGGATGAAGACACTACCTCTCCTTGCAACCTTGCCTCTGCAAGATACAAATAAATCCATCATTCATGTCCTTGTGATACTCTTTCGGTTACAAACCCGTCCACCTCTGGCAAGGTATTGCTATTATTGCTAATACATTATTATTGCTAATACATTGCTATTATTGCTAATTATTTACAATACTGTATTAGCCTTCATTCTGCAATCAGTACCAGCTGTATGAACCATAGTGCTATTCAGAGCTTACCACCAGTCAGAGCTTGTGGAGCAATGGCTTAAGGGACACTTCACACACCCCTGCCTAGGAAACCTTGCATATTGAAACAGCAAAATCAGACTGCAGCAAAGAGGAGTATGGTCCTGTGGGGGTGAATTTAGGTACATCTGACATCAAGCCAAACAGATTGAAAAAAGAACAATATAATCATAAAAGTTGACTTAATGCAGTTAACTATTAAATCTGTAGCTTAAAAAAACAAGTTCACGACAGTTTGAGGACATTTTCTCTTAGCCTACAAAGCTTAACAGACAAAGCTCTCCAGCTTTGCTGTCCAATTTGCCTGAAAAGTGTTGACTGTACTTCAGTTTCAGATTCTGAGAATAATTACCCCAAATAAATGAAGTTTGGTCAGTACAGACACAGCATATCTGTTGGAGATGAGTTTTTCTACTCATTTGATTAAGATTTCACAAATGGTGGTAAAGAAGTATTTTATTTCAATTTGTGAATTGTTTAGTAGAGTACAGAAAATTAAGAACAGTGGTGTATTTTTAGAATTTTTTAGAATTTTAATGTTTATTTAGCTATGTAACAGAATAGGGTGATGTTTTACTCATTACCTGTTCCACTTCAAAATCCTTCTGTAGGTTAACCACAAGGGATACAATATGAGGGAAAGCATTTCCTTTCAATACTTCCTCCCTTATGGCTACTTTTCAAGTAGTAATTGGAAGTTTTAATCAAATCCCAAGGTATATTTTTTGTTTGGTAATTGCAAAAACCAGTAAAACTATGACCAAACCAATTATCCTTATCACTGTTACTTCAGCTCTGTTTTTAATGTAAACCTCAATGCAATTTGAAATATAAAATGTCTGTGTATAAGCAGCATCACCAGCACTTTACTGGGCAATAAAAATACCCACCCACTGCTGGGCCTCTATCAATACAGGCAAAATGTTCGGTGAAACTGGAAAACAGATACTGCATTTTGATAACCATCTTGATTTGGAGCTTTTTTATCAGCTGTTTTTATCAGGGTTTGTTTGCAGCTGTTTTACGAAGACTATGACATAGCTGTTGAAAACAATGCAAAAGTGACAAAAGAGGTGTTGTCCTAACTGGACATCAACAGAGGTTCTTGGCTTTCAAAACATTTTATTACATTCAAATACATTTGAATTTCACTACAATTTCACTTCATTCTGTATTTAACATTCCAAATATATCTTCATAATATCAAACACTGTATAGCATATAGCTATCAGTTCCTGTGTATCTCTGGAATCGGCCCATTATTTGTTAAAAAAAATATCACTCGCTTCCACAGCAATATCACATTCTGCTGTTTTCACATGGCAGCAGGATCATATTCAATTGATCAGTTCAACCTGATTTTATAGGTTGCTTTTTTTAAAATTATACAAATCTTCTGTTTTATAATTAATGCGTCATCAGAGAGTTATTTCCATAACGTGCACATAGAAAGCTATTAAACATACACATTTGAGAAAAAGAAACATTATCTCCAAATGAATATCAAATGCATAAGACTTACCACAACTTTTTCTTTATGAGCTTTGACTGTTGCCCCAAACCACTGATTTGTCTTAAATTCAATAGGTTCCCTGGTGCCATTGACTTTAATTTTCCTGTTGTCTGACAAAGAAAGAAGCACTATGTTGACAGCTTATTTTTAACACAAGTAAAAAGATTAATGGATGTATTACATTGCGTCCACTTGTCATCATCCAACCCATTCAATAGGAAATTGACTTTTTATTATTGTTTAACCTTTCACTGGTGAGCAGAAAACAGTTTAAATTCACACATGGAAATACAAAATAATAAAATTTAATTTTTTAAAAAAACTACACAAGACTGGAATAAAAAATGCTAAAATGCTGTGTTTCCCCCTGCCAAAAAAACAAACAACAACAACAAAAAACAACAGCAACAAAGAAGTTTAAAGAATGAACAAGAATCTACAAAAATAGGTGAAAAGCCCTAAAAAGTTTTCTCATATGTGGTAGAAACTTCCCATGTAAAAATCATGTTCCATAATTAGATTTTGTCAAACAAATGACATTTCTCAGCATGCTTATTCAAAGACCAACACTACAGATAGCAAAGGACTTAGCTTTTAACAGAATTACATGTGTACACACTGTCACAAGAGACAGCTTCCTAACGTTGCTTTATATAACATTGCTTTATATGCTTGCAGATGTCAGGATAAGAGAAGCCATCTGGGCAAAGATTCAGGCCAATTATAAGGCATTTCAGGTTTTAATAAAAAGCAGACATCCCTTCCCTTAACCCTCAGTTCTCTGAAGTAAACTGATTTCCCATATGTTCATGAGCTATGCTCTTCCCTTACCAGTCATCCCTAATGAACTTTTCAATTTATACACAAGCAGGGGATTACTTCTACCCCCTTGTATCTGCATTCCTTATGTTTGTTTCTGGTTCCTATCAGGAGGGATTTCAGAAGAATCAATCTTCTTTTTACTCGCTCTAAGTGAAAATAAAACCACATACTGTATACCTTGGAATGTTAAAAACAAAAAGTAGTGTCAGATAGCATTCTAAGAATTTACATACAGTTTTAAATAATTGAGAAAAAATACAGCCAACATTTTAAAAAGTCAACACTCTCTGGGATTTGCCCAGCAGGAATACAGGAGATACCTGAATGTTTTCTAGGATGTTAGCTCATCACTGACTTCAGCTTATGGTAACCTCATAAATGTTATAAACTGAATTAGAAAGAAAAATGCATCATACTTGGAGAACACATGTACTCTATCTCTGTATTTTTTCCTAATAAACATGAAGGAAAGTTGAATGAGAATGAATTTTTTCAAGTTTGAAAGTCTAAGGAAACATCTTCCTTCATACAAGTGTTTGCTTCTGTGTTGTGCCAATTAAAGCAGCTACTGCTGAAGTTCATGCTTAGAGACATAAATTTCAGGGATATTTAGCTCTTAAAAATTCAGGAAGTATAATTCAAAATTACTTTAAAAATACTAATTTTAAAACTACATTTTATTGAAGTTAGGCCTGAACTTGTGTGGATGTGAGAGACAGCATATCTGACACACTGCATGGTAGGCGCTGCCAGCTCCTACCTAGCTGTTGGCAACACTACTTTTGATTATTTTTTCCAGTGAAGTCAGACCCTTTCAGACTTTAAAGGCTTCTTTTTTCTTTTTTTTAATGCTCCAGCAGATCTGAATATGATCAATGTCCACAGATGGGGTCTTGATAGAAACAAAGCTTTTGAAGCTTGAAAAACAGCCATGGCCAGCTTACAGCAGCCAATGCTACCTTGGCTCTGAGGATACTCACGGCCAGTATTCTAACTTAAAAAGAGCTTACATTTTCAATCAAAACAACATACTTGTCTATTGGCAAAGTACAACATTTGAAAAGAAGTTAGATTTTAAAACCTGGACAACCATTTGCAGGATTTACCAAACCACAGTTGAATTTCTTGCAGTAAATCTGCAAGAACTGGACATACACATGCACAATCCCACCTCATTTACTGGCATATGATGTAGTAGGAATCCTTCATCATGTGGCATGGTATTTTCATTATAAAATAATTTGAAAAATACCATAGGCGCACAAATTAACAAAAAGGATGTTTTTTCCCTAGATAAATCTCTTTTGATAGAAAATTTCTAATCACTTTGGTTCAGCACCCTTGCTAGAGCTATGGAGTCATATTCCCAGTTTCTGAGGTTTTGCTTTAAAATACAGCTTAGTCTTTTGTATGTAACAACTAATCAGTATTTCAGAATGCTACAAAACATCTACTGCTTTCCATGTAACTAGCAAAATAAAGCAATATACACAACTAACTTGTTTGAATACACACAAGCTGTCATTACTGTGCCCTGCTGCAATTGTCCACTTCTGAGCTAGTCACCCACTTACATCTGAGGACATGATCTAAGCCAGTTCTTTTCCTCCTAAAGGAAAACTCTGAGAAGGTCAGAAGAATCATGGCCTAAAATTACTTACAGTACCTTTTTTTTATTTTTTGAACCAACTAAATAGCCATGGTTGACCATCTTGGATTAGACTCAGACAAAGATTATTCACTTACACAGATAAATCCCAATCCAGTTTAAAAAAAAGAATTCGGTATATTCCTCAAAGCAGCATTATCTAAGCATTCCAAAAAGTAGCATGTCTGTATCCTGACAACACCATTACATGACAGGGAAACCTCTCTCCTTTGCTATTTATGGGCATCTGAGACCCACAGGCTAAGTCTATACTGCACCTCACCCACAGCTATATTTTTGTGAGGAGCAAAAACTTGGTGAGAATTCAGGTTGCATTCACATATCATCTTCTCTTCTGCAGGAGAATGGCCGGCCCCTTTTAGGAAGGAGTCCAGGCTATCTTGTACCATGATATACGACACTAGTGCAAGGAGAGCAGGAGTACAAGGCAGCAGCTGGGCTGGGCACACAACGCCTGAGCCTATCCACAGAGAGGTCCAAGGAGTGCCTGAGTACCAGCTGGATTGCTTCAGAGCCAGCCTAGGAGCTGTTCCAGATGGTCAACAATCTGCATGACTTGCAGACTTGGCCTGAGATGCAGCTCTGGAGTCACTCATCATGATACTGCCTAAGACCGTATAGCAGACTAAGGCCCAGACAACCAGGAGTACACAAAGAGCAGAGAGATTTATAAATATAAATTTAGGTATGAGGACATCCTTAAATTGCACTTCAGCCAAACCCAAAGCACCTTATTTTCTACTGCAGGAGCCACAACTCCTATACATGGCACTGCCCTACAATCCAGCTTCAAAAGCAGCTCTGGAGATACAGAAACATGATTACTGAAACCAGCACTTCTTCACATAGTTTTTTAGTTGAGGTACCTAGGGGCTACCAAATGGGGAGAGAAAAAAAAGGCCCTTACATTGCCAAAACAGTAGTTGGACAAATAGAAAAAATTTGAGTTCAGACGGCAAAAAGTAAACTTTTGTTTGCACAGATTCACTTGTAGGAATTAAAGCCTGAATCTAGAGCAAGTGTTAGTGCAAACAGATTACAGATTAGAGTAAATTTGGAACTTTCTATGGGAATTGGTCTTTTCAGTCACTAAGTCAGCACATCCTAAACATCTTAATAGGCATGAATAAAATATTTCCCTTACCAATATATTTTTAATACTAATTAATATCTGCATAAAAGATGTATGGGCAAATACTGGTAGTTACTTAGTGTGATTCATTCAGCTCTTGAAAACTGTAAGCATCTTTTATAATTTAAAAATACTCAAATGAACAAAAGCAAATCAAGGTGGTGATCATTCAAAAGCTGGACTCCATGATCATAGAGGTCTTTCCTAACTTAAATGATTCTGTGATTCTGTGAAAATATTTTAATCAAACTTAACACAGGAAAACAATGCTTCTAGTCGAAGCAAAATATCTATCTATGTAATAACACCTGCAGCTCTTTCACATAAGTTTTCACCATTCTGGAATTTTGAAAAGTATTATGTCTAAATGCTCTGGGTCTCTTTGCCTGTATGTCCTGGATAAACACAGATGTCCATTAACCAGGCATCTGCAGCAGGTTCAGCTACACTCAGATCTGTGCCTATATCCAGGATGGCAAATCCCTTTAAAATACCTGTTTTGATAAATCTGTGTATGTATCTATGCACATCCATCATATAAAAAATTTAGGTAAAATATAATGCATGGATTTAATATATTTGTCCATAATTATATATACTCAGAGTAGAGGCGCATATATAATTATATAACAATTACAATAACAACTATAGAATTAAATCACAATTGTCTGTATCTATCCATATTTGTATAAAATGTGAATACGAACATACAAAACAAACAAATATTTCTATAAATTTATACAGGTAAAGGAAAGTGACTATCCCTGACATGGAGACAGCACTTGGAATGCTATGTACAGTTTTGAGACATCACTACTTGCAGGTGTTTGGCCCAAAGAAGAGAAATCAAAGGATGATCTATTTGTGCTTCATGCAGTGTTCAACAAGTAGAGAAAAGAGAGTGCTAAACTCCCATTTGAGGTATGAAGCAAAACGAAAAGGGGCAACAAGATATAAATTGCAGCAAGGGAATTTCTGAATAAATCTTAAGCGGTAGAAGAGATTCCCCAGAGAGACTGTGGCTCTCTCTCTCTGGGTTTTCCCCCCTCTGGTTTCAGAAGGCTCAGAGCCACCTCAGTTAACTCTGAAAGCAGCTCTGCTTCATTATTAGTGTTCTGGCTAAGGGAAGAGAGAGAGGGAAAGGTCCTAGCACACTTGCTCCCATATTCTAGAAGTGAGGGAAACAGGGGAATCTTGACAATCCTACCACCAGATCACCACCATAAGAATCCAATGATACCACCCATTACAAAGCAAAGGTAACTCAGTAACTTTCACAGCATCATTGGTATTAGACCCTCACCAGAGAGACTGAATTCAAATGCAAAGCTAAACACGAGGTATGATCTAGGGAACTAAGCCAAACAATTGCTTTTAATTTATGCTGGGGAGAAAAAAGGACTCTGAAGCGTTGAGAAATAGTAAGGATAAGCAAAACACTGTCATGATGAGAAGAGTTGCTTCTATATTTAGATTTATCTGGTTCTGCAACCATCTATTTTATATCTGTTTTTTACTGCAGCTTAGCTGCTATTCATATGAGTCATTTTAATTTAATAGATCGTATCTAGAGAACTTTACTTGGACATTCCACGAATGAGAAAAAAAAAAAAATCATCAAGCCCAGTAGGATTTTTTCCCTAAATACAATCTGATCAAAACCAAATTAAGACCTCAGGGCTTGAACTAACATAGCTAAGGGTATTTTTTCCTCTCTTTAGATAGGGCTGAGACTTACAAAAGAAACTCATGAGGGTCTATTATAAATCAGAAAGCTACAAGTGAACCATGACATTCCAGATAAAGTCTTACTGGCATAGTGGATTAAAATGTGTCAACATTTGAAAGCACAACAAAGTTCTCTCTCAGCAATTTCTCTTGAGATGCAAATTCTGGTTTAAAACAGGATTCTACGTTTTCCCCAGAATCTTTCAATCTCCACAGCTAATGATTTTTTCATGTAACTAAAGCTCTCGAGTCCCACAATAATACATCTTCTCCTTATATAGTACCTGGGTTCTGTTACAATCAGCTCAACTGCTGGCCAGATTAGCTCATGTTTTTTATCAACTGCATGCTTGGTCAGAATTGATTTACATTCCCCTTCTCTGCTCCTCTTCAGAGGCTGTTCAGATTTTTGTCCTGCTAGTTTAAAAAAAACTAACCTATTTTAGTAAAACTAGTAGAGTTAACTGATAGCAAAGAAAACACCCCAGTGTGTTGTGGAAATTTAAGGGAAGTGGTATCTGAAATTCTGCCTTCAACACCTAATTTAAAATATAAGAACTTGACGCAGCCTATTAAGTATTGCAACTAAAATTGACCTTAATAATGAGTTTCCAAAATCTGAATTATTAGCTTTTAACAGGATTTCAAATGCAATAGTGCACTTTACAGAGTATTTAAGTCTGTTTCTGGCTGCAAGATGCTTTGAATGGTTCAGAAGTTGCCTAGTTAATCAAGAGAGGAGGAAGTTTTCGTGATACTGCTCTCCTGCTACCTCTCCTGGTAGCTGAATGGAAGAGCACACAGCTGAAACAAGGACTTGGTAATTCTACCTCAGAGTTAAGACAAAAATAGTCATTGTAAACCCATTTCATACAGAAGAAACTGAAGTCAGCTTTGTGTAGGTAAGAGAGGAAAGACAGATCACAAGCCTTTAATACGATGCCAATGCTCATTTCCCTGTCCTCTCATTGAGTTTCACAGTGTCACAGCCTTCCACTGCAATGCAACCAGACAACTTCACAAAGTAGGGAAACAAGGGAGAAGAGTTGCTGCCCTTCAATCTATACTTCCTAGACTAAGGGGATACTAAATCCCCTTCCATTATACTTTATCTCAGTCCCCTGCTGCTATGGAGCAGCTTAAAGCACCCATTGTGCTCTCAGGGGCAGTGCTTTGAGCTTCTTCCCAGAGCCTTGATCCTGGCTCACAGATTTAGGGAGCTTTAGAGGAGTGCAAACACGGGACTGCAGAGTCAGTGCTGTATCAACAGCAGGAAACACAGGGAGTTCCTGCTAAAGCCCCTTCTTGGCTGCAGGCCATATCACTGGCCAACCCATATGGGAATGTCCGGTTACATGATTTGCTTATAGATGGGTCAGCTCAAATCCTACATGACAAAATTTCATCCTCCTTCCCTCCTCTGTCCTTCTGTTGCTTGTCAGGAATGCTATTTCATCAATAGGATTAATTATTGCCAGTAAATAACCTCATTGCTTTGGAAATCTCTGGGTTAGCTACTACGAAAAATAGAGATAGGTGGCCTGAGAAATTAGTAACCATCTGGGACAACTTCCTTCTAGAGCAATTTCAGTGAGATGATGTGGCTTCTAGGAATGGGCTGCAGATACTCCTGCATACATTTCCACATTAACACAGGTGATGCAGCTGTCCATAGCACTCAGACCATCATGGACATTCTAACACATGCACGGTGCCACAGAGATGATTTCAGCCGTAGTCTTGCATATCATTGCTAGTAGTAAGGAGCCCAGTCAGTGTCTGACAGGTTAAACATGGCACTCAATGGTAGTCATGCATTTTTTAAAGGTTTTTTTGTATCTTTCACTGGGAATACAGTGCCTATTCCCTCATCTGATCTTAGCCTCTGAGGAGAAATAAAGAAGAGTAAGGGGGCTTCAAAAACCATAAAGATTTTTCTTTTGTCATTTAAAGCTTACATGATCCAAAAAATAAAAGTTTAATAGTGAGTGCCACAGTCTGTGTGGTAAGAGGGAGGTTAACTGCACCTTGCCAATGACTTGCAGTCACATCCCTTGTAGTGTCACATCCCTGATCCACTGGGCAACACTGCAGTTGTCTCCCACCACTGTCAGGATGTCAGATTCAACTAGGCCTGGCACCCATGTTCTCCCTTTGGGACTCTATGGCTCAGGATATGGAATGACATTTTTAAAAATAACACTTCAACCATTTTAAAAATAAAAACATGTTACTCACATAACTAAATAACCAAACAAACAAATCCCTTCAACCAAACAGCCTTTACAGAACCAAAAATCATCTTATCTCAGCACTGAAGAGCATAAAATTAACCTAAGTTTTTAACTAAGGTGCCTGTCACTTGGTTCCCTCATATCACTTCTTGAACAAATGCTCCCGCTGTCTAAGGCAATAAATAGTTTAGAAATTCAATGGATTACTTTTTTCTTCTTTCCCTTTCCTGACTCATGAGCTGGTTCATGATCATCATTGCCCCTTAACAAGCCTTAAATGTAGGTGGAGAGAGATGATGTCCCTTTTTAGTTAACAAGGCATATCTACCCATTCACTAAACACCTCGATAATGGTAAAATACATGATAACTATAAATTAGTACAAAGTAGCTCCACACCATGATATCTGGAAAATGTCCAGAATCTTGACTTAAAGCTATCACAGAATACTAGTCCGTGTCCTCACTGTCCTCACTGTTTTCATTAAGTAGGACCGGGATAATAACAGTGTGAATACAAGTAACACAAAAGCATTTGCAAACAAAGGAATTTCACTTGAAATTAGCTGTACTATTTTTGTGGAAACAGAAATTACCTGTGCAGTTGCATATGGGTCTTACCAATTAGATGTCCCCTTTAGATACTTGTTTGTGGCAATAAAATTCCAAATATCATCCAAGTGCACACACTGCATGTTCCCTCCTCAAGGGCAAAACATAACTTGCATTGAATGCAACATACCTGTGCTTCATTTGTGCATCCAGTCCTCAGAAGTAGAAGACATGAGCCCTCATGCTCATACATAATTTAAGCCACTGTCTTTCAACCTCTTGGATTTGTTCATGTCTTGAATTTTTATGTAATAGTGAAAATTTTCGTTTCTGTGACCTGAGGCAATTTCACATATTGAACTCTTGATATAGTATATGTGAGTCTGTTTGACTTTAACAAACTCCTCCCCAATGAACTTTTGAGGCCAAAAATGCCAATTTAGCAAATTCTTGATCCACTTGTTGGTTCACACTGCCTTTCTTTCCAGTTCTTTCCAGTTCCACTGAGCTTTTACTTCTGAACTTAATTAAGAACGCTCCCAATTATTCAGCAGCTTTGTTTCTTTTATTGTGCTTTCCTTAGCTAATTTAACTGAAAGAGATATTATTTAGTTCGATTCAGGAAGAAAGTATTGAAAAATTGAAGTTTTGTGTAAAATGCATCAAAATGAAATCTTTCAGCTCTGAAGCAGCTTCTGTAGTTCTTTTACTTTGTTTCAGAAAACACTCCCAAAGCTTTACAAGACTTTTAAAGATCTCCTACAAGGCACGGAGCATTAATCTTTAATATTAAAACTGCTGCAACTGAACTTCTAGTCTTCTAATAACTTTTGAGTGTTTCTGCTTTGGAAGAAGGAATAATCTTGTGGTAATGGCACTGGAAGAAGAAGAAAAAGCTCCCAAGTCAGTTACCGGTATCATCATCAACTTTTTGTATGATCTTTGACAACCCAGACTGACTTTTTTCTGTTTATTAGAATAAATATTAAAAATGGGAATAGCAACATTACTGTGTGATGTTGTAGGAGAAGGCATAATGAGTACAAGGTGCCTGTACAGAGACCATGAACTGAAAACACCCCACGTATTCACTAAGGACTATCTCAGTCCCAGTTGGCATAATAAAGCTAAAGGCTTCAAAAGAAACTTCATGTGACAGATTGTTTGAAGAAGTAGTTGCACCTAGGACAGAGCTCATGTGGACTACTCTACTTGGGGCAATAGTGGAAAAGAAGAGAAACTTCATCCTGTAATAGGTCTGGGGGAGAAAAAAAAATGACATGTACATCCAGAAATCAGCAAAAGGAGTCATCTAAAGCACATTGTAGATGGCCTTTCTGTTGTTGGCAATGAAGAACAGGGTGTGGTACAAGCCATGCAAGCCTTCCTGGGGTCCTTGTCTACAGGACATTGCTGAATCATTCAAAATGACACCTTCACTGCCCTTGGGACTGGAATCAGAGAGCCAGGGACAGCACTGCTAAAGCTGCCTATGGTGCCATCCCTCCCGCAAGGACAGAGCATCTCTGCTTACACCACAGGTGCTCTCTGGCTTAACTTCAGCTGTCTGCAAGTCAGGATTCTATCTAGAGGACACAACCATCTCAGGAAGACTGAGTGAACTGCCCTCTGGAGATTCTGAGCTGAATAGTTGTGTGATACAGTCCAAAGCCTTACTGATATACTTACTCCTCAGTTTGTTTGTGCCTTTATTCAAAACATAGTATCTGCAAAAGGACGTCTCTGTGAAGAATATGGAATTGTGCCAAATTTCCCACAGGAAAATCATATGCCCTTCTAGGTTTCTTCATTAAAAGAATAAATTTTTCAAAACTCCCCTTCAAAAATGTGATGTAATTCTCATTTGGTCCGTAAGTTTTCTATTAAAACTTGAAATTATTTTGTATAGACAACACATTCCACTTTTGCTACATGAATAGTCTAACCATAAGGTGGGAAATACATGAACATTTCCTCTATTTCTTGTTTTTATTTAAATATATTCACTCGGGACATATCACAGTTAAAATAATGAGCACCTACTGTCCATATACATTTTCATTCATATATATAAACAGACGCTGTACATAGTTTTACCTGCCCCTGTAGCCATATACATATACATCAATTACCACTCTATTCTGTTTTGAGGAATGCACAGCATGATGAGACAGTCATCCTGTTCACTATTCCTAGACACTAACGCAGTAATAAGATGTGGGTGGCTGGAGTTGGGAGGAGTGAAGAACTGCACTGCTTATTTGCTACAGTTAAGTGAGCTCTTCTAAATTGTGCTTTCAGAAAAAAAAAAATTGCATTGTGTTCCCATTTCAATAAACCACAAATATTAAGAATAACCTTCGCTTAATGGTCAAACTGTCAAAATCTGCCTAAATAAAGGAATCAGTTCTAAAGTCCCTGCAAACACTAGTTTTAGATTATTTTCAAGTCTTATAAAGAGACAACAGAAAACATAAACAGCTTGAATTGTTTAAAACGTGTGTTCCCTCTAATTAAATAAGAAACATCTGTCTTGGGATTTTGGAAGTGGATATAATCTACCCACATTGTGCCTAAATCGGTTTGCATCTAGCTTCAGTATTCTGAAACAAAACTCTTGCTTTCTGAAGAGAATTAAATAAGCATGCCACACGAGGCACTTCATCCATCTGAAAAGCCAGAAATCCCCTTGCTGAAAAATAACAGCAAGGACTAGAAATCCGGTTATTTCCATGGTTCAGAGAAGTGTGAGACAAGGCTTTTGGGGCTTTGCCTTCCGAACATGCAAAAGTGTTTTCAAAAGCAGGAATCTGCCACAAATACCTTTCATTAAAGAAGAAGAAGAAGAAGAAAAGGCGGTTATTAAGATGAACTACTGATCCTGGAGGTCACAATCCTGTTATTTCTCTGGGGAGCATTAAACTCTTTCCTGCAAGAGCACATGCATTCAGTCTCCCAGGAGTGGGACGTCTATCCGAGCGCAGATACTTGGATCAAAGGGACCCAAGTACGGGGATGGCGGAGGAGCCGCGGGGGACCCGGGCAAGGCGGCGGGACAGCCGCGCACTTACTGGTATTGTCGAAGGGGATCTGCCTGCACCGGGCGGCGGGCCAGGCGCAGTAATACACCGCTCCTCCTTCCACGATGTCTGGCTGTGTGGTGTTGGCTTTGGGAGCTCCCACCAGGACACTGACCCTGCGAAACGCACCGGGAGGTCACCGGAGCGATCGGGACAGGCGGGCGATGGGCGCTGTCACCCCGCCGCCGTTCGCCCACAGCCTTCCCGAAGCGTTCCCCGGGCCCGGGGGCGGCCCGGCCCCGCCACCCTCGGCGGCGGCACTCACGTGCTGGGGTCGGGGATGTAGAAGTCCACCGAGTACCCGAAGTAGCTGCCTGGGGGCCCGCTGTACACCGTCAGCTTCTCCTCGTCCAGGTTGAAAGCCACCAGCGCCGGCGCCCAGAGCACCGCTGACAGGAGGAGCAGCGGGTGCTGCCGCCCGCGGCTGAGGGGCAGCATCCTCGCCGCCACCGCGACCGGCTCCCGCTGGCGCAGCGGAGCGCAGTTGTGCGGCGGCCGTGCGGTGCGGGGCGGTGCGGGGCGGTGCGGAGCGGTGCGGGGCGGTGCGGTGTGNCCTGAGGGAGGCGAGCTCGAGCTCCCCCTGGCGGCCCGCAGCCGCCGCCGGGGCAGGGCCCGCGGAAACCGAGCTCCGGGAGGCGCCGCCGCTGAATTTGCCCCCAACACCGGCTAAGCAGGACGGCCCGTGACTGCCCAGCAGCTACCCGTGGCTGCCGTGGAGTGCACGGGGGGAGATGTCGGAGCGTGGGCTGGTGGTTTCGAGATTAAATTCTCTCGACTTCTGTCATTTTCAAGGGTTTGAACTGATACTTGAAAATCTCTTTTAGGAAACTGAAGTGCATTTGAAAAAATGTAAACTTCCATCAGATTGTTATTTGGTTGCTCGTCATGGCCATTATTAAATAGAAACCAAAGAACCCTAGCAACGAAAAAAACCCTTCTAACCACAGCAGAGATGTAGAGCCGGGCACAGAGTTCAGAACACATTAGAAGACGCGATTCTTCTGTTGCTCTCAGAGTTTCCCCGTGAGTGCCCGGCTACAAGAAGCTTTAATGAGCTGAAGGGGGCACGCAGAGGAGAGCCTTTAGCACAGCTCCATGCAGGCGCAGGTATCGTGCCGCTTTTCCCACTGAAATAACCAACGTGGCACGTGGAACGGTGCTTTTAGAAAGCTCCTCTATTTTACGAATTTCTTTGTAAAAGTAATTAAAAAGGATGGGGCTGTATAACTCCTGTCTTGAACTGTTCTGCCTCTGCAAGCTCCACAAGAGTTTTAATTGGTTTTGTTAAGAATGTAAAGAAAAACCTGACTGCCTGAATTGCTTCCTTCCCCTATGAAGCTAAGTGTGGCATCACACCCACATCTTGAGGGGACAGCATTGTTAATATTTTTTTTCTGGCCAGCGCAAAGGTAGGAAGAAAAGGAGAAACATTTTATATATGCATGTAATCAACTGTATAACAACAAGGAAAAATAACTGTTTTTCAACATTCATAACGCAGATATGTCCAAAACAGAATCAGAGAAAGATTAAAAGAATAGAGAACCCATTTAAAAGAACGCTACATCAGATCTACATATGAAAGCAGTTGAGAGCAGTTTGTTTTGTTGCGAGGTTCTGGTTACTTTACTTTAGTGTTTGTTTTTGTTTTAAGTGCTCTACGGCAAGATTATTCAGATAAGACTGACATTCCTTTTCACAAAAATAGAACTGTGTGTTTATTTCCAGCATTAACTGTGTGAACCTTAGCTGTCCCCACAGGCTTGTAATATCCCCTAATTCTGCTTGTCTTATATTAACGCCAAATTTATTTGCTAAATAGTGAAATGTCACTATTCACACTATTTTATTATTTTACATTGTACAAGCATCTCTTAGAGATCTAAGCACCAGTAGTAAATTCAGAAGTGAGGACTTCTGAATGACTTTAGGATTAACATCTGTCTTAAAAGTCATGCAGTTTTAAGGCAATTGAAGGCATTTATAAGTAGTGTTGTCTTATGCTAAATATGATGATGATGATAACAATAATAATTCTCTTTTTTATCACAGCAATCATTTCCAAGGCTGAGTATCACAAATGTAGTTTCTGGGGCTTGGAGAACTGCTCAGACTGCAGTCCAGAGCACTGGCATTCAAAAGTGAGAAGGCAGCATATTCTGGTGCTGTAGCCATCTTGTACTGATCCATCCAAAACAGTCAAAATTCAGTAATTAGGACAGTTGGAGACAGGTGAGTGTTCACACAAATGAAGCTAATGAGGCATAAGCAGGAACACAGGTAGTTCTCATGTGCTCCCCTTGTACCTGCCTTTCAGTTAGAAATACATGCCACCTAACCTGGTTATTTCGAGCTAAATTTTAAAAAGTAAAAAAGTGCTTCAAATGGCTATAAGTGCTAAAACCTGCAGGAAGGCAGGGCAGCATAAAAAGAAGGAACTCTCTTTCAAGATCCTTTTACCCCCAAAGTGTTAACCTACAGCAGTTCTCCCCACCCTCACCCTTTTCCTTTTTCTCTCTCTCTAAAGGCGAGACGTACGCATGCAGGATATTCCAAATAAATTCAAAGAGATAAACAAAAAGAACATAATTTATGTTTCTAAGCATTTACAATGTTTCCCTAAAAAAGCTGGACCTGTTCCGATCACTAGAGGCTTATTTCACATCTTGCTTTCCTCAGAGCTCAGAAATGTTTGAAGAGCACACTGATTCATACTGCGTAAGAGGCAAGCAGCTCCTCCAGTTGTTGCTGGACCGAAGCTTGCTCACATATGTGTTGTCTGATACATTAACTCCTTTGAATATCTAACTAAAAAGTCTTAGTAGGCTCTAGAACCACACCTGGAGCCAGGACTGAGAGCTTTTATAAGAACATTTAGCCAAGAGTCTAAAAATCTTTATCTAGCTTACAGAATAAATGAAAGGTCAGATGTGGGATTAAGTAATTTATGAAGAAAACTGTAAGATTTCTGGTGAGAATTTCTACAGCTAATATTATGTGCAGTTGGTGATGTTAGTATGTCATTAGCTCTGTTAATCAGCAGAGCTGGCACTTCTCTGTTGGATTGGTGTAATCGGGAGCAGCAGTGGAATTCAACCTGTGCATCTACCCAGAGCTGAATTTTCTTAATAAAGGCATTAAAAGGAGCAAATCTTCTGCCCAGGTTTTATTCATAACATTAATCACACAAAATCAACGTAAAACAGAGTCTAGTGAGCCAATCTACCATGCTGGTGAAAGCAGAGACTTCGTCTGTGACCCTAAAGGACGGGATGTTGCAGAGGGAGTTGTGGATGCTTCCCAGTAACTGTTCCCACTGTACCTCTGGCTATTGCCAGCAGCAGAGCTGCAGCACAGGGCTGACACCGCCGCGGGAAGCTGAAGGTGGTCTCCGGAACATGCCGGGTGTTTTGTGCTGAGCAGCCTTGCTTGCAAGCAGGAGCAAGCAGAGTAGCTGCCCACAGCCTGACTGCAGACACTCTTCCAGTTGGACAGTAAATTAGTGCATTGCACTAAGGGAGCTTCTTGTTTCTGCTTGGGAACTGATGTATAGACACAGCCATTCCTCTCCCTGCAATGGATTTTGACTCCCACACTTGTCTGCTCCACTAAGGCCCATCTTGGGCTTCTTTGACCTAAACTCATCCACACAAGAACTGAAGAGATAACAGAAAGCATACTGATGAACCAGATAAGCATAAAGTGTAAACAGATGAGCAAATAGGCATTTGTTAACCCTCACCCTTCAAATATAACTCAGCTGGGTGGTGGGGGGTGGTTGTCATACCTTTTGTTCTTTCTTACTTATGGAATTTTTCCCCACTGGTTGTGGAGAAGCCTGATTGCTGGGACTTATGGGTGCTTTACGAGACAAAGGGTTTGGCCGGACCCAGGGGAAAAGGGAGAGGGGCAGGTAAAGAGATGCTGGGGGCAGCTGCAAGTTCATCATCTCACTCTTCGGCCAGAGAGGAGGACACACTCAGACCCGTGGTAGCTCGGAAAAGGAGTTTGCCATTACCCAGAAGGAGCTCCTCCTTTTGCTGCTGCTTCCCCTTCTTCCATAGGTTGCACTCCCTCCCCTGCTGGGACATCCTGCTGAGACTGCTGCAGAGCTGCTGACCCACCTCATCCCTCTACTGCCCCAGGACTTTTGCGTTCCAGCTCGGGGTTTTTCCTCAGAGNCTTCCCCTTCTTCCATAGGTTGCACTCCCTCCCCTGCTGGGACATCCTGCTGAGACTGCTGCAGAGCTGCTGACCCACCTCATCCCTCTACTGCCCCAGGACTTTTGCGTTCCAGCTCAGGGTTTTTCTCAGAGTCCTGCCAGAGCACCCAGGATCGACTGCTCTCAAGGGGCTTGTGAAGCAAAGCCTCCCCTCCATCCTTTTCCCGTTCTGCCACAGGGTCCTTGATTCTGTTTTGTTGTTAATAGCGCAGTTATTGTTTTTTTTGTTTACCTTGTTAGACACACTGATAAAGGACTGTTATTCCTACTCCCATATCTTTGCCTCAGAGTCGTTTAATTTCAAAATTATAATAATTTGGAGGGAGGGGTTGTCCAAGGGAGGCTCATCCCTTCCCTAGCAGATACCTGTCTTCCAACCCACGACATGGGGCTAATATGAAGCACTAGAAGGAGTCTTTCCGTTATTTACTTAGATAACTTATTTGGAGCTGACTGCGAACCTCAGTATACATTGAAATGGGAATAATTTATTTTACCATTTACCCAGCAGTTGACCCCAGGACTCTTTACCCCCTCACACTTCTTTTTTATGGAAGTGAATTTAGAGACAAAAAGACACCAACATGTATCTGAACCATTTTCTGTCTCAACAGGTTTTGAGATACGGGAAGGAAAATCCAGTTTTTCAGACCAAACGTCCAACATCCTGCTAACTGCACCACGTTGTCAGCTAAGATAGTAGTTGTCTCCCAGAAGATACTGACCTTTCCTTGGCAATTAAAATTGAACAATTCTGCAATATGTAAAAACCCATAGAGTGTTCATCAAAATGTCATTAAATTCTACATTCAGCTCACACACTTTCTCACAGTTAGCATTATCAATTTGCTCTGGTTACTTACAGGATGTATTTAATTACATAGAGTGCTCTGATTTTAATGACTAGGCCTCGATTTGCAAACTGCAATATATACATACACACATAGGCAGCACTTGGAGCAGAACAACCTGTATATAGATTTCTCTAGACATTTTTCTATGAAAGCAAATC
The DNA here is from genome assembly GCA_013400315.1 of Bombycilla garrulus. NCBI lineage: Eukaryota > Metazoa > Chordata > Aves > Passeriformes > Bombycillidae > Bombycilla > Bombycilla garrulus. Next base: position 202,104 of record VXBU01012415.1, on the reverse strand, counting down.
AAATGTAGCAAACATTAATGTCTTGCATGTTTTAAGTCTGTCATCTAAATAAGCACATGCTTTTTAGGGGACCAAAAGTGAATTTCCATAAAAGCAGAATGTCACCCATCTTGCTCCCCATGGAAGAAAGGCCAGAAAGGTTCACTTGGTTGAGGCTCTCAGATGAGCTGCCCAAATGCCATAAAGCACTGTTAGTTTGCCTCCGTAATCCAAAAATAAGTGAAGTAAACCAGAATCCAGGTCTCTAACAACTAGGCAATATGAAGGAAAAAGGGTACAGGAATGAGAGTTCTTATATCACACCATCATCACCTAAATGTCTTTCTAGTACAGCAGAAGTTTTAATTCAGATTAATGCTTAAAGACAGATCTCATGTCAGCTGGGATAATTCTATTTTTTTTCCTGTGAGATAAAACATCAATTTTTTGAGAGTGGGCTAGAAAAAAAGATGCATATTCTAACAGATTCAAGCTATGATTTGGTGCAAAACCTAATGTGAGATACTCTAGTACAAGCCAAGGACAGACACCAGAATTCAAGAGAAAGAGCAAGAGAAGTGAACTTTCCCCTTCCAAGGTGTCAGTAGAATTCTGAAGACATGTATCTTAAATGTGCAAAACCAGCTAAAACAAATACCTATCAAGCTTGAGTATTTTTTGAAAAGTTCCACACTTGACAAGCAGATCCTCTTAATTTAGATATATTTTTCAGCAGTAATACCACTGTTGCACAAGTTTTTAATGTCAAGCCCACACTGCAAGACAGAATACTTGTATTCTAAGTAAAGTGAGTCCCAAGACAAATTAAGAAACCTTTTCAAATCACTGTTATCTGCAAAGAAATTATTTTTTTTCAGAAAAAGAAATCTAACAAAAATACTCTCGTAATACTAAGATACTCTGCTGCCAGTCTGCAATAAAGAAGGGTCATGGTAGTTCTGGAAGTTAGGAAATTATCTTTTGGTGTGGGCTTTTTCTCCCCAAGACACGTTCAACTTGAGAGCTGACATTTCTAAACCTGTGATCCCTTTTCATCATCTCAGAGAAGCAGCAAACAAGCCCAAGTAAACCAAACTTTAAATAATATATGATTTGAGGAAAAGATTTTATTTTAGGGCTAAGAAGTTGATAATAAATAAAGGAATATAATAATGTAATAACAGATGCTCTCATGCACTTAACACATACAGTAATGCTGGCTTACACTGCTGTTTGGACCAATTAAGAAGAGGTATTTGGCAATACTGTAAGTTTTGAATAGGTTAAAGATTATAGAACAATAAATTCTTTGTGCTGTTTTTACATTTCTTTTATACAAATTCAAATAAATATTAATATATCTATTTTTCCTCAGATTTTCTGTTCACTTTTAACATGCCCAATAACTCAGCCATAGTAATATACAACTGCCACAAAAGAGTATTTAAGAATTATACTTATTCCCAAAAATGTATCATATTTATGTCACATTATGCAAGCTCTTTAGGTAAAATTAGATTTTAGGAAAAACTGTAGAAAATTTAAACTCATTGAAACATATTCAGTGCAAAGGCCAGTCTAGTCCACACATTATGGTACTGTAATGTAAGCTAATATAATTTAAATAATAAAACATGCCTATATGATTTTGAGAAAGCTGAATGTTTTAAAGATCTGACATCTAATATGCAGATTCTGCAATATCAGAATTTTTCAAATCTTCATGAGATGACAAAATAACGGTAAGACTTTATAAGTAGGCTTTTTTTTTTTTTTTAGGATAACTCACATTAACAGTACTACAGTGGCCAAAAAAGACAAACTATTATAATAGAAATCAATCTGATTAAAAAATTAAATATTCCAATTAACACTGAAAAAGTGTTTGTAATCATTATTTACAATTCCTCAATGATACCAGTGTATAACTCCACGCAGTCAAAGTGTACCACTCACTCCCCAAGCAAATTCCAATTCTGTATCCCTGTGGAGGATCCAGCAGCTGGGTGCTGTCCATGGACAACACATCAGTTTAGGGAAGGAGATCGATCTGTGGTCCAGAGCAGTTCTATGTATGGCCATTTGGTCTGCAAGCAGCGTTTCACAGGAGTGTCGTCAGTCTGCAGCACTGGCTCTTCAAAGCCCATGACAACTGCTGTGCCTTCTACATACATGACCTGTCAAAGGAAAACCAACTCTGTCAGCCTGGTCAAAAACTGAAAGATGAGATGATTATTTTCACCAGGTCAGGAGAGGATTTGGTATGATACACACCAAATCTGGGAAGTTTTACATATTTCTTTTTTTAATGAAATGGAGTATGAAATTGAAAAACCCTAATCTTTGAATGCTTCTGCTTACATTTTGGGGTATGGAACATCAGGAGATTTAACAGGGGTAATTTTAAGGACTTAACTACAAGCTATTCCAGAGACTGAGTAGGTATATTTTCTCGAAGAAGTCTTACTTAAGACATTCTTGTTCTTTATGTCTCTTAATACCTTACAATCTTTTACTCTAAATTGTTCTTCGGGAACTTAGAAGCAGTCATACTGTGTCTGGTATACCCCTTTTTCAAGAATGCTGAAAATGAAACTGGCCATCTTTGTTTCCTCAGTAAATGGCTCAAAAAAAACCAAACAACCAACCAACAACTGATTTTTTGATGCAAGCCTGGACTATTAAAAAAATTCAAAAAATTCTAAACAATCTAATTTAGATATAGAGCTACTTCTAGAAGTTGCGTTTTGTGTAGGTTACATCTCTACTGTCCTGTGCAGTTCACACCCCCCTTATGCCAGGTAGGTGTGAGAAGTGCTCTTTTCAAAATGCAGAGTTTCAGAGATGTGGTCTGGCCAAGCAATCCAGTATAGCAGCTCAAATACGATTAAGAGCACAAAGAAGTTTTCAATACCAAATATATAACTTCGGAAGAAAATTATCAAAACAATAGATTTGTAAAAGTCTGTTTCAAGTTAGACTATTTTGCCTGTAACTATATTCAGTTTTGCTTAGTGACTGTTATTAGGGCTTAACTGTAAATCTTACCTTTTCATTATAATTAGATTGCTTCAGTCCATTGTAATGGTAAACAGTGAATGACTCTGAAACCCTGGAGTCCTAATAGAAAAAAGACAATTAATTTCATGTGGCATCCACGGTGCCTTGATTCTCTGCTCTTTACAACTAGACAGATGCATTCAACCAGGAAGATTCAAGAAAACTGTTAAAAAGTACCATTTCTTTTAGGTGACAAAAATCTTCATTTTACATTTCAGCAAATTAATGAGTAATGCCCCCAAGGGCAAGTCATGATTTTCTGTGTTCACTTGGACACTCAGAACTACAAGTTCAGCACTGACCATGGAGAAGCCATCCTAATTTTCATGTCAGACACTTTCTGCAGTAGTCACATGTATGTTGATTTATGATGCTTTCGATGCCACAAAGATTTTTACTAAGGACCAGATCCAATCTCTGGCCCTCCATCTGAGAGCCAAAAAGCTAATATACTCCCATGCCTGTCTAAGTAAACTAATTCTGAAGACCTTCTGTCAAGGTCCAACAGCAAAGGTACTGGCTCTTGGTGATCTTTACCATTCCAGGTGTTTAAATGCTGTAGTCCTCAGAGGACTGAAAGCTTTGGATTTCACTGAACCAGGAAGCACATATCAGGTGTAGTATCAGCTCTTTTATGCCTACTGGACTAGGCTCCAAACAAAAGGTTATCCCTTTTTTGAGCACATGGAAGTAAAAGCTGGGATGAGAATAAATCTGCTCAGGTTACAGTACATCCATCAGAAAATAAAAACCCTCATTAATTTTTCTACTCTAGAATGATTCACAAAATATCTCTTTATGGGTTTCCAGGCTATTCAGTGGAAGGAAGGTGATGAAAAGAAAGACAAGAGGTAATTCTACTTACAGAAGTTGCTTCATAGAGATAAATAAAATTAAGCCTTCCTGGGAAGGAAAGAGGACACTCATTTCCCTGAGGAAGCTATGCTCACACAGAAGGGAAAAAAAAAGCTGTTTCCCAGTTCCTGTCCAACAGAAGTTGAGAATTTTGTGCAGCTATTCTTAAAAAAAAGAAAAAAAAAAGGGCGGGGGGCTAGTAGGGAATTCAGGAATCCTCCTTTCCAGCTGACAGCCTTAAGTAGTAAGGAGTCAGGCTGATTAGCTTGAATAATTTTTTTCTAAGCCCAACAGCTTTCAGAAAGAAAGCTGTCTTCCTGCTTTTGAGGTGGAGTTGAGTACTTTCTAGGAGAGCAAGAATAGGGGTTTGAATATTCTCAGCAAAGGAATTGAATCTGGATCTCCCGAGTCCTAACTATACGTTCAAATATTAACAATTCCAACCATCACTGGTGCCTGCTATTTCCTCGCAGTACTTGAAAGAAAGACATTACTCTTTCTTTCTAGAGAATCTCACTTCCAGAAAGAATTCTGAGCAAGGTATGTTTTATATTCAGTATGGGTAAGGGCTACTGCTACATGATCCACAGAGTACAGAGAGATTGAAAAAATGGATACTGGCAGGTTCCAGTCCAAAAGATTCTGATTGCCCAAATAGCACCCATAAGGCAGTAACAATTCCTATGTTTTTTACTGGAGCCAGTGAAGGTTTAACAGGACAGGCAAAGCTGAATGGTGGGGAATCACATGTAGCAGGGAATTAGCACTGGACAGACAGGCATTGATTTGGAGGCTCCAACTTTACAGGAGGCAGAGTTCCTTCACCAAGGTGAGCAAGGCAGGGTTCTGCCCATGATTGCATTATGCTTTGTTCTCCAGCTTCCCTTCTTCAGTCAATGATGCCCTCATGACAGGCAAGAGAGGCAGCAGCCCCATATAACGGCTCTTCTCTCCTCCACCTCTCTATGGTCCATGGTACTGGACAGATTAGGCACGGCCAATTATGAAGAATGTTCTTTGGCATTCTGAACTTCATTCTAAGCATCTGGGGCCTAAAATTAAGCAGTGGAGTCTTCCAGATTTGCAAACGCAATATAATTGTAAGAAATAAATTCTGTTAAATTGTAATACATCTCCACTTCTGTATAAACAAATGAAAGGAAGAAGGAATAGTTGGCAAAAATATAATGTGGATGTAATTCTAAAAGGCCAGAGAAAATGAACACTAACTCCTCTTCTGCTTTCCTCCAGATGATGATGAAAGCCTCTGAATGACATATTCAGTCCCTACCATCTTTGGCAGTGCAATTCTAGTGTCTTATGACTGACCAGAATGTTTCATAGTACAGAATACTCTACCCAGTGCTGCACAAGCCTAACAAAAAGAATCTTGCTGAAGGCAATTAAAACCATCAGTTTCACATTTCCTTGGTTGTAAAATTTAAGCCACATAGCTTCAGTGACACATTAAGCTAAAAAGCCTTTAAAGAAGTACTTCTCTCAGCCCTTCTCCTGCTTCCACCAGCCATTCCTTCTATCCCCTGGTAAACCTGCTCTCTTTTTGCCAATACAAGCATGTGCATGGCCATGGAACAAACCCCCACACACCTTCAAAAGGAGCTCTTATCCAGACCAGCTCCCTGTTCTGGTTTACCACAAATCTGTTTAAAGAGGCTCCTGGTGGCAGGCAGGCAGTTTAAGAACAGTAAAATGTGATCCAAGGGAAAAGATGACAGCAGAGCTAGGTTAACACCTGCCTCTCAGTACTGGTGCAGTCTTAAAAAATATTTCAGACTGAACGTCTGAAAAAAATTTTCCAATACCCTAACTTCCACATATGTTAAACCTAAGTCTATCATGACTTTTTTGTTAAACTGTCAAAAATTTTACATTATCAAGAAATGTACATAAAATACTTATAAATATGTTTGCAACCTTTCCCTATTCGCAACCTTTTTAATATTGATAAAACCAGTATTGTCATTTATTCTCAGAAAAAACAAACTCAGATGAACTTTCTGAGTAAGGAAAAAGTTCAATGCCATACGCAAAGTTATTACATATTTCCTGAAGTTAAATTCAGAATAACAGATTTTCCTTCCAGTGTAAAGCTGACAAAATCATGGATATGTTATAGAAAACAGAAGTCTACCATTTGTGGTAGAATACACAAGTTATTTGCTGATCAGCTGAGGTGAATGAACACAATACTTATTAAAAATTACTCTTGTGATACTCATTGAAGTTTTTAAGGAATTTCAAAGCCAAACAGAATAGACAATGCTCTGCAGCAATAAAGCTATATTGATTACCTGCTCAGGGAAAAATTCTTGCAGAAAGGGACCCAGTAGTATGATGCCCAGTCCTTCTGGGTCTAATTTGGTCTTCATGAGGTTTACACTAAGATAAAAACATTGAATATAAAAGTATGAGTAAGACACTTTTATTCTTGCATGACTAAGTTATGCTGTGCTACCACAGTACTTACTGCCAAGTATAGCAAACTATTCTATTTTTAATCCTAAGTGACAACTACACCAGAATGGCATGCAAGTTGCCGAAACATGGTTATTTTTAAGTAAGAGTAATAAGTTATTTTAAATTAAATAAGTGATAATTCTGAAGGACCACCATATTTGGTAAAATAATTTGAAACCCATATAATCTCAAACTAGGTTTACAACCCAAAAGGCATTTTGCTGTCTTTAAAGATACAAAAACCAGTCATCTTTCAAATATAGCTCCGTCACTGCCAAACAACCTGTTTTTAAACAGAGATTTGAAAACCTTCCAAGATTTTCTAAGTACACTGAAATGAAATTAAATTTAACAGACACATTTCTTATTTACATCACGTACTCGGTATCAAAGAAGCCAGTACCAAACAATGGAAATACTAACAATTCTAATCTGGAAGCCTTACTGCACGACTACGGTCTAATTCCAGGTCACTGCAAACAAAGGTCAATTATAAGACTATATATCTATTCAAGCAGTATATTTCTACAGGCAGCAGATTGTATCTATTTGCATCTACCTAGCCCTCTGCTTGAGTTACAAGTTGTACCGTACACAAGAATGTCCTCATTGGGTCAAACCAAGAGAGCGTCTCGCCCAGTATCCTGCTCCTGACACTGGTCAGTAGTAGATGCTTACGATAGAGAACAACAGGGCAAACACACATCCTCAGTTTACCCTCCCCATTTCCAGCAGTCTGCTGCTCAAAGACATCTTCAGTGACAGGCAGTATCTAAAACACAAAGATATATATTTTTCTTTCCATGCATGTGCCTAAATGGCTTTGAACCCATCTATATTTCTGGCTCTTAATAAACTCTACTCAAAAAATTCAAATTAAACTATGGATTCTGGGAGTAAGTGTCTTCTCTGTTTTGAACCTGTCACCTGATTCAGTTTGATGATACCTAATTTTTGTTTTGTGTGAAGCAATTAACAGTCATTCCCTATTTAGTGTGCCAATGGTTATCTATCTGTTCCAGGTCAAACAGTCCTAAACCTTGCTTTTCCTTGCACTAATGGCATTCTGTATCTTTAATTAGCCTTGTTGCCTTCCTAATACCTTCCTACAATATTCTTTTTCCAAGATGGAGTGAAAGATCAGGCACTTATACAATGACATAACTCCTGTGAATTCCACTCCGTATGTCTGTCTATCACTATGAGTTTAAATCTAGAGATCTGCTTCCTGAACAGTAATATCTAGCTCACAGACCAACAGTGTGAATGTGAAATCAGCATTGCTTTATCCCCTGAGCAACCAATCTACATTTACTTTATTGATACTTCTTTGTTCCTGTATCTTCCAGTAACTTCTGCTGCTCTTACACATTTTTTTGAACATCTCAAACACATCTGTATCAGCAACAATCATACAAATCTCTACTGTCAAATCTTTGCTGATAAAATAACAAAATTCACAGACTTGATACAAATTCCTGTAAAATTCCTCCAATTATCTCTCTCCATTAAGAAAAAGTGACATTTTAATTCTTTGATCAATTCTTTATCTACAAAAAATGTTCCTTCCTACTCCATGTTTACACATGAAATATTTACATGTGAATTTTCCCTAGACTGGCCTTCAAATCCTTTTCTAAGTCGTATTGTTCATTTGTCACCTTTCTTATTCCTATACTATTTGGTTAACACACACACACAGTACACAGAGGTAGGTAACCTAAATTAGTTCAGCAACATCATTCTGATGTTTCTTCAGGATTTTGGGCTTCTTTTATTTATTTTGACACTTCAAAATCTTAGTTACTCTGACCACCCAACAAAAGGCTTAAGTGCAGAACCACTCTGTAATCTTCTCCAGTGATGTGGAGAACTGCTCCCTACCACCTTCTCTGGTGAATATGAAGAACTCACTGCACTTTTCTAATTGACTTTGAATACTTTTAAAACACTGGGAACCATCAGAACTACAAACCTCTTGCAAACCTCTTGGCGTTGATGGACTCAGAAGAATACTATTAGTTTTTGTTTTATAACTTCGCTTATTAGTCTACAGATTTCAGCTCTGCTTTATATTGTATTTACATTTAATATTTCATAAATCCAGATTCTTCCTTTTATTTTTTTAAGGTACGCACCGTGTTTTCTTTTCAGAAGACACACTCTTAGTTTCTCATAGATGCCTCTTTTACTACTTAGGCCTTTAACCACCCACCAGGTCTCTTTTGTTGGGGGCTGTGGGCAGGAAGGTGTAGCTTCCAAGGTCTTTTTGATTGTTGCACAGAAGCATTTTGTCCTTTTGGCTACCACTTATGTTTCTTCATCATTAAGTAACTTCCTTTCTTGGTCCTAACACAGAGCTAGTAGTAAATTATTTGGATTCTTTTTGTTTCTTCCTCAATGCACAGAGGACGTATTATGCAAATCTTAACAGTGGCTCTGTTAAAGTCCTTGGAAGAAGAATTTTAAAATTCATAAAACTGAATATGGTATCCTATAAACTATGTTAATTTATTATCTTAAAAAAATTCACTACACCAGTGAAACTATGACTGAGGATTTGCAAGATACTGGATTTCAATCAATTTATTCCTCATTCTCACTGCTCTCAAAGTACAAAATTTTGGCAATTTCAGTGGCTATTTGAAACCTGCCCAAATTCTTGAAATGCTGAAAAACAGTTGCTAAAACAACTGTATTTCTGTGTTTGCAAACAGAACCATAATAAATAATTTTTAAAATGCACTTAAAATTACGTAATAAAATTAAAGCAAGGTATATACTCCCTAAAGAAACACAAGAACTATTTAAAAATACACCACCACATAAGTTTTTAAATATGGCCAGTGTAAGAAATTCAATCAGTTAATCAGGAGGGTAGATCTAATAAACTTGGATTGTGCTACATTTCAACTGAGGTTTTTTCCTTCAGCGAATCATTGACATCTTTCAATGTTACTGGTACCACAGCAGAGCTACTGAACACGTGTGTGCCTGTGCTTCAGGCTCCTCAGTGCAAAGCCTGGCACCTGACCTGAAGAGGTTACGAGTGTTGGGGTGATGGCTTTTGTACTGTCATGGCTGAGAAGTGCATGGGGACAAAAGCCTCCACTACTGGTCAACTAGACAGAGAGCATAAAATGTTTTAAGCAAGCTAAACCTACACTGACAGATGTGTTCAAACTGGTGACCTAAAGGGCATCAAATGGTTTTAGAAACAAGCAAAACAAATAAGACAGGTGGGTTCTCAAATACATTTACTAAAAGACTAGAAAATTTTACTGAAACCACATGCAGTGGCATTTAATACTGGCTACGTCACCTTGCTAATTCATGTCTGTTCTACAGAGTCTACCCCTCTACAGTTCTAAAACTCTCATCAGGTCTGATCATTATATATTCTGAGATTCTGAGAAACTTAAAGCCTTGGATTAGATAATCACAAATTTAAATAGTACATTTGGAGGCAAGGCCTTTAATTTACCTTACGAACAACCAAACAAAAAACAAGCAAAAAAGCCTGTATGGAGCTTGAAATATGTTATTTATAGCTTGTGCCCCACACTAAAAAGACAGAACATCTAGAACCTAAACAGAGTAGGTTCTCAAGATAATAGTATTAGACAATATATTTATTTAAGGGGAGATGATTTAAGACTGCATATTCCATGGTTTGATCATGACTTTTCAATACAGAAGGTCTTTAGATTGGCTCTTTGTACATCCATTTATATTTTATGTGCTATGCACAGGGCTATGCCACAAACATCCTGGAAGACAAACAGCCAAATGGAAAAACCGCTGAATGAAGAAAGAGGATTTCTGCAGATTTATTGAGATAGCAGAGAAAAAAGGGGAAAGAAATCTTCTCAGACCTATTAAACGATGGCTTTTTTCTTTCCCCTCTTTTAAAAAAAGAAAGTCTTTTGCAGATTTCACCACTTATTGTCATAATATGAACGTGAGCCATTTGTCCTTTCTTTTGGTTTGGGCATCTCTTTATTTCAATTTTTATTCCTATCCTTCAGAGAAAAAGTCACTAAACTCCATTAAGCTGTAAACATTTGAAAGGACAGAGAATGGGCTCAATCACATTTCAGATGGCTGCGGTAAGTAAACTCACAGTCTCCATAGTCATTCCAGTTTTGATCCAACTAAACTAGACCAAATGTTTACAAGAGAACAGAAGCAACTTTTGGAGCAGTAAAACAGTTAAGTGCTCAGCTCTCATTTCTGGGTTAAGCATTTAGTCAAAAAGCATGGTAAGTTTTGATGCCGAAGGTTAACTGCTGACACTTAATATTAGTGTCCATATAAGAGCTACAACATTTGAGTTCTAACTCTAATCCTGTGAATCAGTGTGTTATTTCTGAAAATAAAAGGCAGTTATAAACACTACTAGGTCCTGAGTGTTGGTAGAAACAAAACTGTAACTGAAGCAGTTTCCAAGCTTCCAACTCTGCAGAAACATCCAGTGGTAATCCAAACTTGCCTCTGAACACCTTGACTGTTTAGCTCTTCTGTTGTACCATTTCACCTGCATTAATGTATAGAAATATAATCTCGACTATCTCCTCAAGATATAATTCAGTAGGTTTGAGATTTTTTTGCTTCTAGTTATCGCTATCAAAGTTAGAGAGATCTTTACTTTTATTCTCCTCTCTAATTTAAAGTGTAACATTTCAAAATAACATTCTGTGCCCAGAATGTAAACTAGGGAAAAAAAATCCAAACTAGGAAAAAAACCTGAAATCAAAACCAACCTGAAATTATAATAGATATGTGGTCAACTGAATCAAGAAAAAAGAGCCTTAAATTATAATTAATGTAATTAATTGATACTTCTGCAGTATTTAAAATTTTATTATACTTACTATTCGGGATCTGAAACAAGGTCCAGAGCCTTCATTACATCTTCCAGCAATGTGTCAGGTATAAACCCATTATCTGAAGAAGCAGCAAATATTCTTGTGAGGAAAAGAAACAAAATGCTTTCCAGGACAACAAATTTCACTCAAAAATATAAATACAACATATCTTTATCTGTAAAATTTGCAAGCAAATGGTGGGGTTCTAGAAGGAAAGGAGTTTTCAAATACTTCTCTCACACTTAAAAAAAAAAGAAGAGTGCAATAGAGAAACTGGATTTATCATTCATACACTTAGAAGCTTAATAATTGTTAATAATTCAGTATTTGTATAGAGTTCTTCACTAGGTATCTTGGGACAATAACTGTACCATTTTCCCCTTTTGATTAGTTAAAATAGTATATGAATACTAGACATCCTCTCTTTTCCATAACATAAAATTTTCTGTGTATGCTGCACACATTCAAGAACAAAATCTCATGAAGGATGAATCATATCACATCAGCTGTTTTAAGAAAATTTAATACAGGAGAAAAAAAATTCTTATTTAAGCTTTATGTTAATTACAAAGAACATAACAAGGTTAAAAAATGTCTCTTAAAAACCCTACTTGCTATTGCCCAACTTTCCTTACTGCGGAATTCTCAGATAATTCTTCACAGAATTATGGAATGGTTTGGGTTAGAAGGGACCTTAAAGATCACCTACTTCCAACCAGGGAGACCTTCCAGTAGACCAGGGTGCTCAATGTCACTTGTAAATTGACTCCTGTACTGACCATTTCTTAAAGACTAAGCATGTCATTCCTCACTCAATGAGTGCATTTCTATTAAAAAAGTCTTATTTCAGCACAAAGTGCAATCCTTACCCTCAGGGTCATATGTCTGGAAAACTCTTCTTGCTTGTTCTGAAGGTGCTTCAGGAGCAACAAGGGCCATGTCCTATGTGAGTGAAAAAAACCACCCCAAGAAAACTTACAAAATATTCTAACTTCAGATACAGATTGCTAAGAAAATATTTAGCCATACGACACTTAGTTGAAACATAAATTAATGAAAATTTCAATACAACAGAAGAAAAATGGAAGTAATTTGGCAATTTTGCTGATAGTGACACAAAACAATCAAGAAATATGCTAAAGACTATTCCACAAACTTCTAGACGAATTTTATGCAAGTTTTTTCGTGTGGATGCTGTGGCACAAAAGCTAATTGGAAACTACAATTACAATCATTTGTACTCAAGAGCTCCAAGTGGGAAAGCACAAAGAAGAAACTAATTTGCGAAGAGCCCCTTTGTCTTGCTAATTTCTCCTGATGAGAACAACTTGAAAATTGCTTGCTTTATGTACTGGAAATATGAATGCTAGATTTTTATATTAATTCAGTATCACAACAATGTAATTTTAAGGATACATAAATAATGGAAACAAATCCAATGTTTAACAAAAAATTCTCCTGTGATTTTATAAATGAATGATAACTAGAACATTTACAGAAAACCAGTATTTTAACAGCGTATCTTCATATTTACATATGTTCTAAATTCCTTTAAAGGACTTTCAGATAAAAAGACTACATTAGCTCAACACAGTTAGTTTCATGACGTCAAATAATGTAAGAAGTTGAGCAGTTCTTGAGAGCATACCCTGTCATAATGGGTAATGTTAATATATAAGGCACATACATACACCATGAAATTTTGTCATATGTCACCAATTCTTAAATAATTTGGAATACAAAACATACGAAGCAGGAATGAATTTCGTTATCAGAGTGTATTACAGTAAGCTAATGCAAACATTTCTCAGTTTAAAATCAAAGATGCCAGAGCATATAGAGCTTATTAGTGATTTCAATATTCAGGATTTACCTCTGAAGGAGAGATATTTTAGTGGTATTTTCTTATTAAAAAATCAGCAGCTCACAAAGCCTACGTAACAAGAAAGAACTCTTAGAATTTCCAATGGTTTGGAAGGATATAACCCAAAATAACTTCCAATGGCAGAGACGTATAATTTAAAATGTAAGCTACACAGTTCTGCTTTGGTATGCGAGTATGCAGGTCCTTCCATACAATCTTAATGTAATCCAAGAATAAAGACTAACATTTGCATTGTCCTTCCTAGCCACAAATTATCTTGTCAATGTAGTACTTTACTAAGTTTAATGTGATGCAAAACAGATTATTTAAAGCAAGTATTCTGCAACTGCCAACAAAGTTTTTGATAGTCCAATTGCAAATAGTGTGTATTTCTGTTACCGTTTTAATTTTCCAGGTTCTTAGTTTTTCAGTTCATGCATGTATACATGGGAAGAACTTAGAGATGAAATCACTAAATGCATTAGTCATATTGAAAATTCTCTCTTTTTAAAGGAACTCTCAAATATGGTAAAGTGGTAAAGCCTCCATATTGTTACACATTCGCATTTTTTATTCACTAAATGTGATTTACTGATGCTCTAAGCAAGTAACTTCAGATGGAAACTTAGAATAGTCTGCTTTAGAGAAATGACCAAAATCCCAACCTTTCTTATCTCTAAATAACTCTAACTTTTTACTGACATTGTTGTCCTATAAAAAGTTTAAAATGCAATATCCTTTACATACATATCTTAACTTACCATGTCATTCATTTCCAGTATGCAGATAACTTTAAAAGTTCAATTAGTCCATATATTTGTATCTGGGGGTAAAAATACCATAGCTCCTTCATGCAATAAAGCTGAAAATGTGACTAACATCTAACAAAAACATACTTCAGCTGCCCAAGCTGATATTTCACCATATGTGCCAAAACAGATTCCTCACCCCAGCCTTATGAATTGTATTTTGATGTAACCCATGCAGTGAAAGTTCCATATAAGGGAACCTCATAAACAGTTAATTACAATAATTATTTCCAATACAAAGTACAGCATGTACCAAAAATCATGTTTCGCTCATTGGCTCTTGTGATACACAAACAAGTCATTTTGTATTACTTTGAAAAGTTATTCTCATCAGTAGTACCAGTTATTTTAAGATCCCATGTTTAGCCTCAGAGGCAAAAATATATTCTTCTTAAGTTTTAATGAAAACATTCCTGATCTTCTCATCCTACAAATCCAAAGCAGAACATAATGGCTTAGCCACACTGAAATCCTGGCTATGAATTTTTACAAAAATCACATCCTGAAAGACCTGTTTTCCTGAAAAATGAAATCTGCTTGGCATATGACCTGCTTTATGTTCTACACTATCACTGTTGAGTGATATGTGGAAGAATTACATACTGTAATACTAACTTGCTTCTTAAAAATTTATCTAGAAAGAATATAAAAACACTGATTGTTTAATCATCTTTTAAACTTGCTGTAATATAATCACATCTGGAAAACTGAAATTTATTTAATCCAGTCTTGTATTACAGAGCAAAGTGTGTATTTGTCAATCCTCTAATCAGTGGCTTTCAAGGCATCAACTTTTCCAAAATGGCTTCCTAAGAAAACAAGGTTGATGGGATCTCTGAAACTGATTCCCATCTCTCTAGCTGACTTCTGAATCCACTGCCCAATTTCAGTTTTACAGAGGAAACAGGAGTCTCACAACTGATTGCTGAAACTGGATGCCAGGCAGAGCATCTCAGTGAGGAGTTGGTTCAAAAAGAAATTTGATTTTATGTGTCAGCAAGGTTCCTTTGGAGATTATCTTTTGAAAGAGAAAAGACACTTCACACAATCCTAGGGATGTACTATGTAACTGTATCATTGTAATTTGGACCCATAGGTCTTTCACACACAACTGGAATGCATTTCAAATTAGATAATGCTCTGAAATCAGAATGTTCAACTTCAGATTGTCCTGTAGCTGTAATAATTCATTTGCAATGAATCTCCACATCCACTATTCCCAGAGGACACCTAGAATGTTCTTCAAAAGATGAAGGGATCCTGCCACCAAAGCCAGAACTGAAATGCTCTTTACAGCCTGAGATATAACAACTCAACTAAGAGAGAATAGAATGAATTGAATGCAGCTTTATTTGGGAGCAAGGAGCAGAAGTGCCATATGTATCACCACACATACAAATGGGTTTGTGTCCTAAAGGTATCAGATAGTTTTATTTCTAGCGACTGGCTAGGACAAAAAGTAAAATCTAACACAGACTGGTAGCAGTTGAAAAGCAGAAAAGCTATCATCACAACAGTAGCAAAAATATGTTCAAAGTCTTAGAGTGATATAAAAATCCAGTTGCTGACTATTATATAAGATGAAGAATGCTTAATAGAACTTGGGGATTGTTTGAAATTAAACAACAGCTTCTTCTGTAGGTTTTCCTAGGAGCTATTTATCAAATGAAGGAAAAGAGAGTCCTTAAGGTATAAAACAGGAGGCCATTATTACCCTCATACAAAGAACTGTACAGTTATGGAAAGGTCACAGATCTTTCTTCCTCTTGGGCATCGCTGAGGAAGTATTGAGACTGCTGAGGTATGAAGTTACTGATTCTAAAAATACCAACCTAGCATCTACTGTCAATCCAGGCAGAGTATTGTGAAGGGTCTGTCTGGAAAGAGACAGTAAGCCGTGGCAACAAAGCAAGTCAAATCCTAGAGCACTTACCTGCAAAGTCAGTCCTAAACCATTTGATGTTATTTGCCATTAATTTAGTTTAAAACTCTGAGTCTAGCTCTGAACAGAAGGATGGCCAGTAAAGACTAGTTCAAGACTTGTGTTCAGGGACATCACCCACAGCAGTAGTTTTCAGGGGACAGTGCCCTTGGCTGTTGCAGTGATGGCAGTGCCCTGCACAGACTGCTTACCATGATTTTCTTGTGCTGGCCAATGGAATGTGCCATTGCTCTGCAGCATACTATCTTCCAAAAGAGAAGGCATTAAAAAATGCCAAACAACTGGAACATACCAAAAGAATACTTGAAGGACTACAAGGTTTTTCCCACATAAAGATGTATATGGAAAAACTGAAGGAAAGGTCCTAGACTTTTCTGTTGCTATAAAAGAGCCACAACTATTTCCATTTCACAATGGCAGGTGTCGAAGATCATATACTGTATCCTCCTAAGCCTTGAAGAGGGGCTACGGATTCAGAAAATGCCAAAATAAAGTACTTTTCTTGAATATGAAGAGAGGAAAGAGCCACAAAAGGAAGAATGCCATCCCCAAAGTAGCAGAGTTCTTATCAGGGGTCAGAAAATAAAATACAGGCTTTGTAGTTTAGACCAGGAAAAGACAATAGTTTATCTGAAAGGGTTCATCAAGGGATAGTGGTGGTAGTGGTGGTGGAGGAGGAATATTTACAACAAGCAACTTGTTGCAACAAGGTGGTTATAAGAAATCAAACTGGCTCTAGCTGTACACTGCCTTGCAAAAGTGAAATGACTGCATTTACTCTAGAGCACCCGGCTGAGGACAGAAGAGAGTTCTCAACAGGGAAGAACGAAAAGCTACATTCACCCATGCTACCAGACAGAAAAGAGAGCCTACTTGATCCAAGGGTGGGGTGAGGCTGTGGAAGAAAAGCAAACATAAACCAAAAAAGAAGAATTAATAACAGCAATCTGAGGTCTCTTGTCAGCCTATTCATCTGGAAAGCATGGCTTTTAACATACACTCAAGTAAGTAACAGAAACCACAATATATTCTCCATTCCCTTGGGAGAGGATGGTTTAATAACACAGCCAACAGAAAAAACCACAGCGTTGCAGTTTTTAAAAATAAGAGATACTCAAAAGTACAGCAAATACCCATTTAACAGTTACACTGCCACAGATGGTGATGGTTTAGTTTAAAACATCACAAGAAGGCAACAATTCAGTTAGTGACTCATTAAAAAGTAAGAACTTCTTCAACATGGTCCTTGCTTCATGGACAGCTTACAAGAGATGACTGTAAACCAATAAAGATTAGGTATACAGTATTTTTCTTATTCAGCTACTAACTTGTTTTGCTTATCAACACAAAACAAGGTCTTTGCTTTGAAAGTAAAAATACATTACTGGAATTACAGACCACAAGTCAGCAAATTTGAGTTTACTGGAATTCTTACCTAATAACTAAATTACATACTACTCTCCAGTCACAAGCTTAATCTGAAAGGGCAGCTTTTCAAATTATATTCACATAGCTTTTTTTTTTTCGGAAGACAAAACACAATGCTAAAGAAATTTGAAACTTTGCTCTGAAGAGGAATCAAGCTGGAAGTGGACAAATTCCATGTTTTATGACATCTAAAAACCTCCACAATATAATTCACTCAAGATGAACTTTAGCTTCTATCATTATGCTAGTCTTTTTCCATGTAAAAAAAATTAATATCCAGAATTAAATACTATTTCTACATCTCATACTATTTCAGTCTACATACATGAGCTGATTGCTATACAAAGCAGTGGTTTTAACATACTAATTCTATTTGAGAATTACAGTAAGGAGATAGGAAATGAACATGCATGGCAGGAACATTTGATAGCAAAGTTAAAAACCAGTGAAGATGTACTGCAGAAAATTAATTCCTCCTCAACACAGTTCTCACAATAGAGAAAGCTGTACCTAATGCTGGAAACCAGCTTACAGTATTCAGTTCCTCACTTAAACCACTCTCTTGGGATTATGAAAACCCTCTAGCTTGCTTCAATCCAGAATGATCATGAAATGTTTTTGAAAATAGGCTGGCTCAATTATTTTATAACTCAAATTTACCAAGAGTTTCTAAAGGACAATTACTGCATTATACAGTAAAGCCCATCTCACTTCACTCCAACTGCATGAGCTTTCTTAACTACACAGAGGCAATGACTGAATTTCTTCTCTAAATACACGTGCACTACTTCAGTATTTTCATACCACTGTCTCTGACAACTTTGGCACCCTTTTGTAGCAGTTATTTTTAAAGTACACATATAAGATAACCTAAACTATCAACTGGTACAGGAAAATGGCATTGGACTCCCTGTAACACACAAAGAAAACGGATTTCATAACCTTCTTATGTAAAACAAACCAACACTGAAAAAAAATGTACTTAAATGTTGAAATAAGGCTGCTACAGTTTTAGAAACAAAAGAATATGTTATTCACATAGCTAATCAAATGTAACTTCTTATGTAAGAGGAGAAAGATAGAAGATGAAGGCAATATCTAGAATATCACTAAATGTGCTTTACCTTTGCTAGGAGTTCAAAGGTCCCTCCTCCACAGACAATCCCTGTCCCTGCCTTTTCTCTGTATTTGTATCTTTCCACATTTAGAATTTCAATTCATTCACATATCCTAATCTGAAACTAGAGCTGCTTTACCAAAAGAGATCAAAGATGTTATTTTTATTTTGTATACAACAAAGCTGCTATCAGTATGAAAGGAGTAAATCAAGGGATGAAAAACTTACTTTTCAACGCTTTTTAAAAAGTGGTTAGAAACTGGTTGCTCAAGATCTTTGTGACTGTCCCTGAATTAAATCCAATGCTGTATTCACCTTACGTTCCTGGGGATTCCACAGCTATTTGCATGTATTAAGAACTTGGGGACCAAACAACAGCTACAATCCAGACTGATTTCAGCCAGGTTCCTGCCATTTATAAAGTGACTTAAAGCCTCCTGAAAGAGCTTTACACAAGTTCAGTCTGTCATGTCACAGGTTTATTAGGCAGTGTGTGAGTTTTGCAAAAAGCAGAACTTGGCACAAAGTTTCAGAACAGGACTACAACAGTTACTATTTTAAAGCATATTCTTATTACTGAAGCATATGTTGGGAGTCTCATTTACTGTTTCTAGTTCCTGAATTTATCCCAGTAGGGTTTAAGAACACAGAAATAAAGCAGAATAAAAAAAATATGTAAGCCTCCACTTCCAAGGATACATGGTGCCCTGCTCAGAAAGAACATCTGGTCTTCAGACATTTAGGAGAAAAAAACATGCAAAGAGACAAATGGCTACAAAATAATTTCCCTGTTGTTTTTCCCAAAAACACTTTACTTAAAAATATCTTTACTAGGCATTCACTAACTATATTTAAAACTCTCTGTCGCTAACTATATTTAAAACTCTGTTTTCCTAAGTTCTGTAATACATTAATGATTTCAGGACATTTTTTCAGGAAGAAAAACTGTAAGAATGATTCCTCAGATTCCATCAAGAACATGTATTTGTAACAAGGGAGAAAGGATTAGCAGCCATTCACAGAGATTCATTTTTCTCAAAAAGAACACATGACAGGCAGATAATCAGTTTATAAGCTGGAACAACGATTCTGTCACGTGGTGAAGACTACATTTTCAATTTTAAGTCTTAGTATTCACAGTATCATTATCTGGTACTAAAAATATGCAGTTGGTAGGCTACAATTAAAAGATAAAATAAAAGGAAGGTGCTTTGTAAAGCTAAGAATGGATGGTGTGAGTCAGGCACTATCAAGATTTATGATTTCTACCTCTTACCTCATGTGAAGGTACATGGGATATGTGGAGAAGTTGTCCATTTTATTTGCCTTCTCTTCATTGTGTTACTACAAGCATATTAAATTCCATAATTTGGAAGACAGTGGTTTAACTCTTAGGGCTCTTATAAAAAATTCTGTGTGGAAATGACTCAAAATTTCTCTTTCAAAATTCCATTTCTGGAATGACTCCATGAAGATAATCCCTGATTATGAATATACTAGTTGCTATCCTAAATTGGTTTATTTACTGACCTGCTCTGGTTTATAACCTTTGCCAATCACGCATATATGCAGTTTTTGGGGTGGAAAAACAAAAGGAAACTAAACTCAACTTTCTTCCCCTCTCCCTGTGCTGAGGTTGCATCTTATGATTAATAGCACCTTTTACCTCTGCCTTATCTCCACCATAAATACACCGTTGTGCCAAAGCCTGGTGCAGACACTGGAGCACAGCACTCTGCATTTACAGAATTTTTGGAAAGGAGCATTCTATCACTTTTAACTAACACTCTTCTTTCAATTCTTCACTTGATGCCAGATTAACTGCTAAGGAAGTTAATGTTACCTTCCTAACTGTGTGTCCTATGCAATGACTTGTAAACTACCAATAAATGAAAATGCACTAAATCTATTACAGCAAAGCTTTTGGGTTAAGACTTTAGAGGACCTTTGAGGGAATCAAGAAGTTTATGCTTCTCCTCTCCATTTACTCACAAATACCGGATGAACTACAAATTGTTTAGGGTGTAATAACACTTGCCCCAGTATCTAGAGTAAATAAAAACACAACAGTACATCCAAGTACATGCAGAAAGCTAAAATTTAAAATAAATTTGAACACTAAAAAGCCATACACAAATGAGAAAAAGGCTTATGTAAGAGTTTCACTTTTCAAGCCAACATCTACTGTGAACTAACCTTTAACTCATTCACAGCTTAGAAGCTGTAAGGTACTGGAAGGATTCCAAGTTAAGCCATATAATATTCCATAGCAATGAATCACAGAAGGAAGGTGTCTGTGAATCAATTATGCAAAAACATATTTATAAACAATACCTAATTTCAGAACACTACCAGCAGATTGCAATAGCTGCAAACATAACACATACCAAATGCAGAATGCAGTGGTAAATGTTAGTGCATTGTGTGAGGTGGATATGCTTGGTGCCCAGGAGGAAAAAAAAGGCAACACAATACACAAGAGCCTAGTATATCACAAAAGGTAATGAATTGAGTTCTCAATGGATGGCTGTATCCTACTGCATTGCTATGTGAGCAATAGCATAAACAATACTTTGTTATTTCATACAGCTGCAAATGAAACAATTGTGGCAGAATTAAGTGGGAGTTGTATGTGGAAAGGCTAGGGCAACAGGCTAGTGAAAGAAGCAAATGGTGGAGGAAAAAAGGCATCAGTATTTAGATTTTCACAAATACCCTTTTTTAATGCAACAGTTTGTTAAATGTCAATTTGATTTTCAAATACTTCAATACTATTAAAAACTGTATCTATTAATTGTATTTTAACAATGAACCAATATATGACTATTAATCTAAATTTCAAATCTAGAATTATTTACCCATTATGTGATGACTCAGGCCCAATATCCTTACGGTTGTATCAAATGTAACTGGTACCAACACTGGTTTCAACTTAAAAGGGATACAGAATGATACAGGTTCTCATCCTTCCTTTCTCTCCAGTACCTCTACTTTCAGAATTTGATAGAGTGACTTAAAAAAATTGCATTTAGAAATTTCTTTGATGTATTTTCTACTTGCAAACCACTCTGCATATACTACAAAAAAGAATGAAACAACTATTGTTTATTTTAAAAGTCAGTCTTTCCCTTGGTAAGCTAATATACCTGCAAACTAGATGCTGCTCATAGCCTCCTCCTTCCAGAGACAGGAGGATGCAATTCCTTCTAGAAGTTTTCCTATGAGGTAGGACCCAATTTGTTACCTTCCAGCCCCCAGTTTCAGTTTACATATGAAAGTCATACATGCTAATAGGAGGAAAAAGAAAATCTACTCCTAAGGACAGCACATCCTACAAACAGGCAGGAAATGCTTAGTTTTTCACAAATACTTAGTTTTTCACAAAAGGTGCTTTACAAGCTTTTCACTAAACACACAGCTAGCTCATGTTCAGAGACAATGTATCCATCAAGTTATTGCCATAATCTTGTCTCAAGGAAATGAGTACCCATTAGCCTCGAATATGTTCCCACAACCTACAGCTAATCTTTAAAAATGAGACAAAAATTTGTTTCTTAACCAACTGACTTCAGTTGGCAAACTCAGCCAACAGAAAGTTAATAGAGCACACACTTTGAAGGGAACTAGGAAACTGGAAAAGTAAATTGATGGATTATCTCTAGAATCCCTTTTCTTCCTAACTGTATTTAAAATAGACTTGAAATGATTAAGGAGACATTCTTCCTAAAAATGTTTAATGTGATAGTAATGGTCATTACTTAGGCATTTTTTCTTTCTAAGTTTTCAGATTCAGAAGCACTGCTACAATATACTAAACTGAGAGCTTAACAGTTTGTGGGAAAATCCTTCATTTTTGATTTGTGGATGTAGAAAATGTTCTCTTACTGCATGGTTTTTTATCCTTTATCCTCTCATATTTCCTTCATTTCTAAAGAGTATCTCATGCAACAAGTGGTAGTGTTTTATTTTCAGCTTTTATATCTAGACATTGCTGGACCAAAAGTTTGTATTGGAACTGCTAGAACTACTTCCTATCCCTCATTTTACAAGATTTTATCTAGGCAGGGAAACAGCATGCCCAGAGTCAGTACAAAGGCATTCTCTCATCTACCTGAGCACAGAATAGTATCAAAATGCATCATGTTTCAGGATAAATTCTTTCCAACAAGTATACCAACTCGGCTTCGCCTTCTCCAGTATTTAAAAAATTTAGTAAAGTTGAAATAGAGACTATCAAAATTATGAGCAGACAGGGAGATCTGCTATTTCCTAGCAGTTATCAGAGTTGGCTGCTCATTCAAACAATGCGGGAA
>VXBU01012415.1:150141-179285 GCA_013400315.1 Bombycilla garrulus | reverse complement strand
TTTAGGGAAGACAAAGCCATCAAGACTCTGGGTAAGCTGACATCATGAACTGGTTTCATTAGAAACAAACACCCCACCACACACTCTTAGATATGAGTCCCTTTTACTAGAATGAAAAATTTAGTCAAAATCTAAAAGCTACTGGATAAATGCTGATGTGAAAATCACTGACATGAATGTAACAAGTTCTCCCACAGAAAAAATTCCTAACAAACAATAAACAAACTGTTCAGAAGAACCTGTTCACAAAAAGGACCACACATCTGTATTAGGAACTAATTAATCTGCAAGTAAAATTAGAGTAGACCTACAAACAGCAGAACAAGGTTTCACATTAAAGTGCTGTGATTTTGCAAAGCTAGAGTAGGTAGAACCTTTCAGAAGTATTTTGAGATGTCCCCTGCCAACAATGAGACCTCAAAGCTGGCCTTTCTACTAGAAAAAACTCATTTGGAATTGCTTATGAACTTATGAACTGCTGTATTATTCAGAACAACTTAAATTCACTTCGCAATAGCATTTACACTACAAATCTTAAACCAACCAGTAGAGTAACTTCAATTCTTTTTGGGAGCCCACAGTTCCCACAGGAAACATGCTCCTACAACAATCATTTTAAAAATGGGTCTCTTCCTGCAGAAAGGAGCTCTTAAATTAACAATAGGTATATTTGAAGAGCCAATGCTGATTTAGTCTGGAGAGCACTATTGTCAAAAACAGAAGAGCATTTTCCTCCCTGCTCCTAAACAGCACACAGAAAACAGGAACCCTTCTTTGGTCCAGAAATTATTTCTGCTGTTGCCTCACACATCTGTATCTTTTCCATTTAGGCATCCAGACTGTTCCAACAGAACTGATTCCTCTTACTTCTGAAAACTTAAGACCCTAAATCCACACGTTCTGTAACTATTTCCTGAAGTGGAATCTTCAAAATGTGATTTGAATTTCTTCTCTGATGAAAACATACTTTTTCAAAATTACATTACCTGCACTTACTGGTCATGGAAGTGAAAAACGAAAGGAAGTGCTTAGGTATTTTTCACTACCATTCCTAAGTAATAGAGTTCTTAAGTTAAAGGATACACATAGGTTACTTTTGTAGAAATCAAAGTTGTTAACACATATTAATAATGACTGGATTTTTACACAAGCACCCTGTTTCTTTTCACACCATTGACAATCTCTGTTGGTGTTCTGAGCTTAGATGCTGTACCAACTAACACTCTGCCTCGGCCCAGCTCTAGTAAACAGCACTGACCCACATTTAGGCTCTCCTATAGCAGTGTCAGTGTTTGCTGAGGTGCCCCTCAGTTGAACTCTAATAAAAGAGATTGTTTAGGAAAAGAAGAGAATGTTCTTTCTTCTGAGAGACAATGCTATCAAGGATACAGAAGAAAGGCCCTGAGAATGTGTAGAATGGTTACAGTGATCTAAGTAAGAGAAATAAAAAAATGTAATCTGAAACCAATGTGGTTCCAGAAGACCAGGACAGGATATTTTCCCTCAAAAGGAGTAACTTGTAATGTATTCAGATTTCTCAGACAGGTGTTTTCTCTGCTTATCTGACTCTTCAAGTCTAGAAATGCCACAATGCTATAACTGAAAATGGATAGCCAATTCTGTTGTGGCCTCTGTGTTCATAGACCTAGAAACAAACTAAGGAAACTTTTTAAAGACCTACACAGCTGAAGTGTCCCCAGAGACAGTTTCAATCACCTGAAGTCACCATTTATTCCATGCTGCCTCTTCACTTCCAATGAGCTGAATTCAAACTTCTACACACTGTGGATTTGCATGTAACAGACAGCATTTAGAAAGCATCTATTAACCTTCTGTTGTTCTTCCTCTCATTTGCACTGGAACAATTTCTTGTTCTATTCTGCCTAGTGTTTCAACTTGTTGGTACTTTTTTATACAGTGTCTGACCACACTCCTAGAAGTTCTGAGTTGTCTCAGCTTTTCATAACTTCCCATGAGTATCATAAAAATAGTTAAGAAGTGCTTGTACAACATTTCATCCAGAACATCACAGCCATATTTAGAGCTGCCCACTTCCTATGGTCTTTTCCCTACAATGAAAGAGAAAAAAAATACAGAAAGAATGTAGTGATTAAGCTGATTTTTAGACGACATTTACAATACCACATATTTCCCCTTGCATAGTCTGACAGAGCATGCAGTGAAACTCAGTGTGTCAGATGACAGATTCCTTGTTTGCTTTTGTTGGACTGAAGCCATTTCAAAGTTTTCCTATTCACTGAAAGGAATGGTGGGCAAGGAGAGGTAGAAATGATGTCTGCTTAGATGTAGTAGCCTATGAATAATCTACATACTCATTTTTTAGGCAAAATCTACCTTGTTGCAAATGCACAGCCTATGACCATTAAGAGTAATACCACACTTTTTTCAGAAAACATGAAATTTGGACTGCTGAGCATTAAGCAGCTTTCTGACTTTATATATGGAACAGTTGTGAAGAAAAATAGTATGATGATACTATTATGGTTTTTGCTAGTAACCCCTCACTACAATAATTCACAAAGTTTTCCAACTCTATTATGACACATATAACTATCAGAGTTTTGAAGAACTATTTAGCTAATACAGACTTTTGCATGTGCTTTCTGACTTCAACATTTACCCATTTGCAGAACAAGGTGTAATATTTTTGCTCAAGTCAGTCTACTCTAAAAACGAATTTATGGAAGATGTGAGGTTTCTTTTCACATATTTCCAGATTCTATTTCCTTTCCAAAAAATCTCACTACAAATAATTATTTGGCTGATGACAGCCTGATTAAGTCCCAGACAATAAAACTACTGATATTGTCTTTAATAAAATGTGCTTCAATCAAAACTGCTGTTTCAATGAGGAAATTATTTCTCTCTACCACCAAATCTCTGTACTAAAATGAGGCTAATAACTCACTGGGTATGTACTGAAATGCTGCGACAGTCAAGATGTGGAGATGAAGACCATGCAGATAGAAGAAAACTTACTCTTTTAGTAACAGGAGAAATTGCTGACCCGCTGCAGATTTGTCTTGAAACTAGGAATTGACTCAACTGTCTTTGTTTATGGCTATTTCATGCAGCAGCAGTTACAAGAGAGCTTAAACCCACACTTCAGTTAATTAATTATCACTTCAAGCAGTAAGTATCTTTGGCTGAAGCTCATACAAGTGCTTCATTTTGCTCCTTAAAATCCATCGGAAATATACAGAGTTTTAGAATGGCAGCTATGAACAGATTTTTTATTTTACAAAATAAAACAATTCTCACAGTCACAGCTGAAAGAATGGTCCACATTCAGAGTAGTACAAATGTATTCCAGCAGACAGCAGTAGAAATCTACAATATTTAAATCAAAATGTTCTGAGATAGAAGAGTGCAGTGGTTTATAATTTATTCCACTGATAGGAGAAAAATGTTTATCATTCATCTAATGTAAAAAATTTGAGTTGAACATCTAAGTACTAAAGAACAGCAGCCAGATTTCTTTAAGTAGAACAGTATGTAGAATTTTGCTTGTTAAACCTCCATGCTCAAGGAAAAGAAGACTTTGTACTGTCCCCTAATTTTCCCATTCTAGTTGTCTATAGCAACAGTAGCCTAGGAAGGTTGCTGTTTCTAGATTTCTAGACCAAATTACTCAGCTAATGACAAAACTGACTACTGTTCTGCTTAATAACTGACTAACACTATTATATTTAAAAATAAGGCTTTATGCTCCTGTAAAATATGTGCAGTTTGAAAGAATTAAAACTTGGTTTGTTTTTTTTTAATTTAATCTGCATTGGTTTAGGCTCCACAGTTCATCTTCTCTTTCCATTCTGAACATTTCTTTCTCATATAATCAAACTCACCATCAAATTAGAGGCTACATCCTCAGTATCAAACACCAACCACACAACCACACACGCTACTTTAACAACTTGCTGATTAACCATTGGCAATGAATTCAAGTTTCTTCCTGTAGTTTTTGACATGTAGCTTCAATTGATACAATAACAGTTTGTCAACACAATTTGTATTTCCACTGGAGCTGACATCTCTGCTCCACCTGAAATGCTCAACAACTGCTACTTTAGAAAGGGTGAGGTTAGACACACAAACACTAGAGCTTTTACACACCTTCAGCTCCTGCTTTGCTTAATAACAAAAAAAAAAATTAGGAAATTCTTTCCCAAGACAGTGTCAATTCTTTATTCTGCTTTTAAATAATCACAAGATGAAGTTTTACACAGCTTAAGTGGAGTTTAGTGAAGAAAGGAAACCCAACTGGAGACACCAGATATTGATACTGTTACTCTAAACCCAGGAAGCAGCCTTCAGCATCCTAAGAGAAAGAGCATTAGAAGTGGATTTCTGTCCAGGAATGGTCACTGTAGACACTGAACTGCGATAACTGTTAGCTGTGATAACATTTTGACAGGAACACTGGGCTGATGTAACAGAGTGATTATACCTACTTGCATCACACTGCTGTCTACATGACAAGGTACTGACTTTGATGGTATCAATCAGAAAAACTGAGGATCAAATTTCAAAACTGAAATAAAGCTTTACTAGGAAAGACTGGGGAGAGGGTAAAGCAGAAAACAAATATTCAGAGGTGAATAAGGATTTTTCTATTTCACGGAGAAAGGAAGAAAGAATATTTCTGACATTAAAAAGGGACTAAAAATTTGCAAAAAAAATTTCAATGTATAAAAATGGCTAATTAATTTAAAGGATTTTTTAAAATTTAAGTTTAAAGATTAAAAAGTACTACTAAACAAAAACATTCAATATATTGGGAGGGTTTTTTTTTTAGTATGAAAAATCTAGGCATTTGTGTTGTCTTTCTAAAGATTAGGCAGAAGTTTTACTTAAAGAAATTCAACAGCTTGAGAATTTACAGTTTTATCTTTGTTGTAAGTTCTAGTATTTTTTTTTCAAGATTTATAATTAAAGTTTTAAGTAAGTTCTTAAGATATTAGGTACAGGGAAGTTGACTTCTAATATGTACCAATAAATACACTAGTAGGTACCATTCAAATTATCAATAAAATTTTTAATCAGAAACAAGTGTTCTATAAAAATAAAATTTAAGGAAAACAACTTACAATCTTTGACTAAACAAACAGAAATTGTCTCATTAGAAAATCTGGTCTAAGATTTTAAACTGAGAGTCCTCCCAAAAGCATTTTGAGTCTCACAAGCTACAGTAGATATCTGACAGAGAAGTATAAAGAATTACTTGAATAGTCCTGATATCCATTTTTTATCTAGAACAAACAACTACTGATTAAAAATCGTGGAAGTACTGTCAGGGAGATAAAACTACTGCATAAATCTCTCTTGCACTACAGAAATTTAAGACAGTACTTATCCCAAGCGTGGTGTTCCAAAGCATAAACCACCCCTAGACCAATAAATTAAGCTCAAACCAAAAGACTTCACACTGCAAGTTATGAGATATTGCTCAAGTATGGGAACAACACACCTTCAAAGAAAAGCTTAATTAAGAGTTTTAGTGACTGTGCTTTTACATCAAAGCCACATAAAACTCACATTGTAGCAAGATCTGCACTTTGAATTTATGTCATGTTTATCTGCCTGAGGTTACCAAAACCACATCTAACATACCTTGGCAAAGAAGACCGTGAGGTGTGTTTCACTGCCAAGTATCCAAATGGGAAATTTTGGAGACTTCAAATAGGAGCCAACCTGCAAAGTACAACAAAATCAGAAATACAAAGCAAACCCAGAAAGGTCATCTAGTTAGCGACCACGTTAATGAAAATTTAGTTAGTTTTCAGAACAGTTGGGACTCCACTGATATAAAATGTTCAATAAAATGTTGTGTTTAGCTTGCAGACAAGTACTATGCTTAACAATACTATAATCAGATGCTAATGAAAGGTAAAAGTCCACTTGATTTATTAGCTGGTTTTGGATTAATTAATTCAGAATTGACATTTATTTAATAAATGGACAGCCAGTTGCAGTCAATATACCAACATTCTGACAACTACATTATTCTCTTTAACTCTTAGATAAGCTAAAGGAATTTGATACAGACTCAAAATCAAAGAACAACCAAAAACGATGAGGAATTAAAGAGTATTAATGCTGTTTCAAAAGCAGTCTTTGTAGAACAGCCAGGACCTGTGACTCCACAAGAGACGCTGGGTAAGTTCAGGGAGGACTGTCTCCCATGGGTGGGATCCCATGCCGGAACAGGGGAAGTACAGATTGCCTCTGTCTTGGTTTTGAAACAGCCTGC
This sequence comes from Bombycilla garrulus, assembly GCA_013400315.1. Classification (NCBI taxonomy): domain Eukaryota; kingdom Metazoa; phylum Chordata; class Aves; order Passeriformes; family Bombycillidae; genus Bombycilla; species Bombycilla garrulus. The sequence continues at coordinate 173,014 of VXBU01012415.1, read as the reverse complement.
TCCCTTGCAGCCCATGGAGGACCAGTGCCTGGACTGCATTAATGGTGCACTACAGCAGGAGTCCCTTGCTGCAGCAAGGCTGGGAACTAGCAAAGGAGTTCACTGCAGCATCAAACCAGACAACCTGGCCCGAAAGGACCAAGGGTGGAGGTTGTAATGGATGTTCTTTAATTTGCTGTAAGCCATGATTTGACTTGCTGTTTCAGGACTTACTGTAACAGGAACCACTTGAACCAATGGAGCAGAGGCCTTACAAGAAACAATCGCAGTGCAGCAGTGGGCTGACCTGAGCTGGCTTTAGTGCACAGCAACTCCACGCAGCATCATGTCCCCTGTCCTGAGTGACCACCAGAACAGACAGAGCCCAAAGCCATGGAGTAAATGAACTCAAAGGACATTCTGTGGAGATTGTAGGGATATTCAGCAGGGGTCCCCAGACTAAGGGAATGACATATGTATTTTATATCAAAGGCTGGGAAGGAGGGTGGTGGTTAATGAGGTTGTATTGAATAGAATGGGACCTGAGCATAACATAAATGGTATGGAATAAGGGGTGGAATGTGCTGCTTTGGAATGGAATAGAGTTCATTTTCTTCCCAGCGGCCGGTCCTGGCTGTGTTCTGGATTTGTGTGGAACATGGGGTTGATAATATAGAGGTGTTTTCGTTACTGCTGAGCAGAGCTAATGCAGTGCCAAGGCCTCTTCTGCCTTTTTACAGCCACACTGGCAAGGGTGATGGGCTCCAAGGGAGGCTGGGAGGAGACACAGCTGGGACAGGTGACCCAAATTTGCTCTGAGCAAAAAGGGTATTATATACCAAAGGATATACAGTGGGAGGGAGAAAGAGGAATGGAGGGACAATAGGAGTGATGGCATTTATCTTGNTCGTTACTGCTGAGCAGAGCTAATGCAGTGCCAAGGCCTCTTCTGCCTTTTTACAGCCACACTGGCAAGGGTGATGGGCTCCAAGGGAGGCTGGGAGGAGACACAGCTGGGACAGGTGACCCAAATTTGCTCTGAGCAAAAAGGGTATTATATACCAAAGGATATACAGTGGGAGGGGAGAAAGAGGAATGGAGGGACAATAGGAGTGATGGCATTTATCTTGCCAAGTAACTGTTACACCTGATGGGGTCGTGCTCTCCTGGACATGGCTGAATGCCTGCCTGCCCTTCAGAAGCCGTAATTAATTTCTTTTTTTTGCTTTGTTTGACTGTGTGACTTCTGTTTTCTGTATTAAACCGCCTTTATCTCAACCTAGGAATTTTTCAGCATGAACCCTTCTAATTCTCTCACTGATCCTGCTGCTGGGGGGTGAGCGAGCAGGTGTGTGGGCCTTGGTTGCTGGCTGGGGTTAAACCCCAAAAGAAAAGAACAGAATTCCTCAAAAAAAAAAAACAAAAAACCCAGAAAGCAAGAAATTCTGTCACAACAGGAAGAAACAATATGGACTAAAGTGCAGATCAGCAACTTTCAAATGTTCAGAGATAAATACATAAAATATATTTTAAATTTTGAATACATTATATTTAGAATATAGTTGCTTAATAGTAGTTTTATCATTTTTGCTTATGGATATTTCTTCTAAATGGAAAACAGTGATGGCATAAAAAGAGATCAATATAATTGCAACACAACAGCAAACCATTTTGGGACTTCACAGTTTTGTAACCATCTACATAACTTTCACTAGAGCTATATTAATAAAAACATAAGCTTCTAATTAGAAATAATCAATTGGTGCAATAAAGTTCTAATTTAAAAGCATCAAACAACTTCTACTCAGTAAGATGCATTCAATAATTTTATCATACATTTATCTTAATATATTAGTCTCAGATTTAATTTTGACATTATTTAAAAGTTCTTTCAGATCCCCAATAATACACAGTAAAGCTTTCAGTAATACTGTTAAAGCCCACAACGCTTTAATGAAAGAAAACTTTTAAATGATGCAGGAAGCAGCTTACCTTACAATATCTCAGAGATTCCATCAATGTCAAAAAGCCTACTGTTGCCTGTTTGTGTATGCCAAGAAGTTCTATTCAAAAGAAAATGCAAAATTTATTCACGAAAAAGTCTGCAAATCCTATTTTAAGCTGTTTTTTCTTACTTTCAGTATTGGTCAAGTAATAATTTTAAGTTATACAGTTTTAGTAACAACCACAAATCATCAAGATATAATGAAAAACAGCAATTTCTCTCTATAAAGTAAGATCTCTATAAATATGATCTCTCTAGATATCTCTATAAAATAAGATCCAGACTCAAGGTTTTAAGAGCTTCCTGTTGATAGCCTCTTTTCCAAACCTGCTGGACTTTGTAGGACAGGAAGTACTTGCAACTTATATCACAATCATTCTCAGAAAAATCTAAGAAAAACAGCTATCTTGAAGAAGAGAAAATTCCATATACATGCATAAATGAATGTTTCTTCCTTTCTCCTTCTCTTTTTCTTAGAGTTCCTAGGCCATATTTATCTTAACCATTTCACATTCTGAATAATAAAACACAATTTTGGAAATAATGGTCTTATTAGCAGAAAAACTAATTTGATGTTCAATACTGACTTCCACTTGAAGCTCTTAAACACACAGAGCTGCCAGGAATAGCCGAACTATTTATGTAATGACTGGAAGAGCACTTACAGAGCCTTACTTGAGGTCCTCTAATATAAAGAAGAGAAAGTATCTCAAAATTCAAGTTTAAAACTTAATTATACAGATTTAGAAGAAGCTCTGGGCTTTCATATATACCACCTAAGGAGTTCCAAGTACTGTCTGCTTAGAACAGCTCTGCTAGATCCCCAAACATTGTCTAAAAAGAGCAGCACGTACTAGAAACATACACTATGATAAATTTAAAAATATCTGGATTTTGTTTTTTTCATTGAACAGTGACCTTCATATTTGGAAGTTCCTTTTAAAACACTAAATACCAACCACAATTTTTAATACCAATCATTTTGTGTACAGCATCATAAAACTGACATCTTTATCCATGGGCTAAAGCCTCAGGACTATAGCAAGTGAAAGAAACCCTTCTGAATTTAAGATCCCTGGATCTGCAGAAGTGAACTCTGCAGCAGCAAGCATGCCATACTCCTTTCACCAGCTTCAAGTTGACCTTGCTGAATTTTGCAACAGTGCAGAACAGTTATTATAGTAAGGCTTAATTTTTCCTCTACTGTTAAGCAAAAGTCCCCATACATCCAATTCTGAAAATCGCAAACCCAAAAAACTTACAAACATGAGCTTGTTCACTGCTTTTGTGTCTGAAGTACAACTTCTTCCTTAGAGTGTGAGCTATACATATTAAAAGGCTCTTTGCAGTGTAGAATTCTTTGATCTGAAAGCTGTACTTTCACAGATTACCTTCAAACTTGCTTGGAATTAAAATATTCAGGGGTGCATAGATTACCCTTTGCAAAACCCCATTATCTCACTGCTTATAGCTGAGTGGCTATAAATTGTCATATGCTGAGACAATTCATCCTTTCTTTGAGCTGGGAGAAAGAGAGCTATAGTCCTATTAAAAAAAATAGTGAAGAATCCTGCAAACTAGGGAACAGTAACATACAGAAATAGCACATTTATAAGTGCAGCGAAGGAAACAAGTAGCAGAAGTAAGCAACAGGAGATTAGAGGAGTAATTTTATGCATCACATATATTTCTTAAAAACCAGTAACAAAAATCAGTGTAAAGGTCAGTCTGCTAAACAAGGGCTTCAGATATAGGAGCCAATACCTGGGCGCGGAACAACAATGTCACATGTAAATAATATTTACTATTCAGAAAATTATTCAAAATAATTCTATGATTAAATACTTTGTTCCCCTGACAAAAAACTAGATGAGGACTCTGACTGAGATCTAGAGAGTGCTGAGATTCTGGCTACAAGAGCAGTCCCACAGCGTGAATATTCTGAATCGTTAGTAGTCAAGCTACACAGACTGTGTATCTGGAAGCTCCTAGGTTAACTTCAGCTTGTAGTCACGGGTCTACCCGTGCCTTCTTCAGAATTAGCCAACAGAGAGGAGAGACACAAAACCAAAAGCTACTCTCAGATGATTTACAAAGAAGCAAAAGGAGACTAGCTGCACTAAATCAAAGTTTATTCTGTAAATATCCTCACCCCACAAAGAGATGACTGGAAGACATCTGATAACACCAAAGATCAAGTAAGAAAATGAATATTTATGCCTCTTGTCACAAAGTTAGTTTCTCTTGCTTGGAAAAGCACTTCTGCAAAGGACTCAAATTTCTTAACACATTTCTGTTACCATCCGCATCAGCAGAGCGCCGCCCAGCGGCCACACCAACTCCACAAATCCCTGGCACTGCCCGGGAAAAGCAGTTCCAGCAGCGGCTGCACTCATAGGGAACTGCTACAGCGCACGGAGGAACAACAGTGGTAAAAATGCAGCAAAAAACCCAACTACTTCCCCGTATCTTCCCACTGTGGACAGTTGTGGCAAGAGAAGAGCTCAGAATAAGAAGAAAGTTTTAAAGGAGAACATGTAGATAGTCAAAGAAGAGCATTTTTACCACCAGTGGCCAAGGACAATACCAGTTAGTAACTCCTACCCTATTTGGAAAATATGCAATACTGTGGGAATACAATCTGAAAACATATGGTAATTCCTCAAGTTCGCAATTCAGTCTGTTCTTCTGTCACTGCTAAAATTACTGGCAGTACCTTTAAAATGGCTTACAATTAATTTTTATTATTTATTAGTTCAAAACTGCTTATCTAAATAGTTGAACAAGAGGTAAAGTGATTTTAGATAACGTCTGAATACAACAGTATTCAGTTCTTGTTATTTTCACACCTGCAACAGGTCTAGGTGAAAAGCTCATAAGCACTGACATGAAAAAAGCTGAAGTTTTACACACAAAGAGAAACTAAATCCAAGAGAAATGCTCAAAGAAGAAAAGATAACAAAAAGGATTTCTATATAAAAGAAATGTGACAACATATCCAAAATTCAGTCTTGCCTAAGAAGCTGTGAACAGTACCGGCTTCTCTTTATCTTTCTTTTTGATAGACTACAACAAATCACTTGGTAACAGATATGATTAGACTTAAGACAGTGAATAAGCAGGTTCTGACTGTAATTACACAAGGGCTTCAAGAAAATGGAGGGTTCCTAGTAGTAAAGTCCAATTACCTGACTGGTCAAAAAAACTAACAAAACACATAATACCAGACCCTTAAGAAGTACCAAAGATCATTTTCTGCTCCTCCACTCTACACAAAAAGAGACAGACTCTATGGAAGTTCTGGTTCTAGGTTTTTAGAGCAGAACTGACTGAGAACCTAAATGTGGACTGTTACAGTATCCAAAGCAAGTTCAGCATTCTCAGAAAAGAAAATATTCCAACTTGGATAACTAAGAAATAAAACCTACCAGAAAGATAACCTGAAAGGTAAATGAGGGAACGAACTCAGTTTTCAAAACTAATACATTGAATTGCAAAATAGTAACTCAACCTAATATAAAGGAAAGCCTCTAGAACAATTCGGATTGATTGATGAATCATAATCTAAAAATTCAGACTGATAAATCATGATCAAAAAGGGAAAATTAAAAATACTGAAGAGAACATACAGTTAAAACCCAGAAGGCTAATAGAAACGAATTTCAATTAGAAATAGGGGGGATAAATAACAGCAATGTCAAATAGAGAAAAGTTAGATAGAATATCCAAATAACATTCTGCAAGTCTGAAAGCATAGGCTGCAAGAAATCATAGCCAAGTGCAAGTCTAAGATGCCTCAAAGGAGATTACATTACCTGCTCCTCATCAAACCAGTGCATTTTGATTCAGGTCTTGCATGGATCTGTCCTGAACCTCATTTCAAGTAAGTATTTTCAGTGCTGACTTAGATCATTGTAAGAAACCTGCAGATGAATCTGAGCTGGACTTCACAGCAATGGAAGAGAAGATGTGAACATTTCCACAATCTGACCTGTTCCTGTTTTCATACAATCTCTATTTGTAAAATGCAACGCAAAGAACACAAAAGCCCTCTAATCACGAGCCTTCACTGAATCACTCCACTATGTCCATGTCTTTCGTGCACTGGGGAGCCCAAAACTGGACACACGACTCCTGAAGTTGTCCTGCAAGTGCCATATAGAGGGAAAGAATCACCCTCTCTTCAGCTGCTGCTACCCTCCTGCACAGCCACCCTTCTTTGCCAGGACACACCAGTGACTGAGTGCAATCACTGCCCACGAAGGCCTGGGCTCCTTTTCTACGAGGCTGCTTCCCAGCCACGCAGCGCTGCCCTGTGCTGTTCCATGAGTTTATTACATCCTGGGGGTAGGATCTGGGTGCATCTCAGGACATTACTGTCTATCCATTTCTCTAGCTTGATGCGGTTGTTTTGAAAAGTGGTCCTGTCTTCAAACTTCCCAAATTACAGAAACTGCACTCCCATCATCCAGATCATCAGGTAACTTCTACATTCAACTTGTAGCTGACAATCCTGGATTCACTGATACTAACACCACCAATTTTGTGCAAGTATGTTTTGTTTCCATTTGAGGTCTACTTAAATCAAAGGGCAGTAAACAACGAGACTATCAAAACAGGATATACTTATTCCTAAATCTATAGGTCAGTGATCTCAGAGTATGTAAAAAATATGAACAAGCATAAACTAGAATCAACTTACTCATTCCTGAACATTCTCTGTCTCCATCCCACACGTTAGAAACGGCATGTCCCGTCAACAGCAGATTAATCAAACTTTGGCTACACAACAGAAAGAAATTATGCAATACATAAGAAATTAAAAAGAACATGCCATTTATTTAAAAAAAATTAGTTATCCATAAAAATTTTTAAAAATATTGGAATACCCAAGCAGACATTTTGTAACTATTTTCCATTAACTAGTGTGCATTTTAGTTCAGACATACTAATTATCATCTCCACTCTTTCAAACGTGAACTTGATATAGAATGTAGCCCTGAATTTTAGAATCAGCCATCTGAAAATTCCATGAGGACAGAAGCATTTCATCAGAACTGATGCACTAAAAGGAGTTAGTAGTGAAAAAGACACACTTTTCAGCATTGTTTTTAGTTATTTTAAAGTTATAACTGAGTCTGCCATTCCTAAACCAGTGATCAGTTATGTAAGACATAAAAAATTAGCCAACGAATATATTTCAACTGGTAGCAAACCTACTTTGCAGCTTACCTTCCATGACCATAAACAGGATCTATCAATGGCTCAGTTGCATCTTCAATTTCATTTTTTATGTTTTCAATACCCTGCAGAAAAATTACAAACATTTTTGCTATCTCAGGGAATGAGTTGCAATATTTATACAACAACAGAATGCAACAGTAAAACATTGGGAGGCTGATGTTTTTACATGAACTGATAACTCAACAGGCTGCTTTCTCTTCAAAGGAAGATATTTTCAAACATCTTGTAAGGAAAGATGTTTCAAAATGTATAAGTCTCCCAGATCAAAAGAAAAAAAAACAAACCAAAACCCAAAAAAACCCAAAGGACTGAGCCTTTCAAATTTTTAGGCTGGAACTGTACTGCAACACAGATGAAGATACCATTTCATCCATTTATCTGGATTTGACTTACTTCATCAGTTAATTCTTCACCTTTTACAGAAAAAGGGTTACATGATCAAACTCTCTCTTGACAAAGAAATAAAACCCACCCACAAAATACGTCAAGCAAACCACAAACCTTTGTCAGTATTACAGAATACAGAAAGAGCAACACTCCAAATCTGTTTGTCCATGCTGAATATTGATCCCAAACTGCATCCTTCAGCTCAGGGAAGCTTTTGAATGCTCGTTTCCTAAAGACAAAAAACAGTAACAAACAAACAACATTAAAGAAGTACGTCTTTAGAGGAAGCATTAGAATAGTGTCACAAAGCACAACCAAGAATTACTAATACCTAACATGAAAATGTCAAAGTAAAAGTAGAACAGATCTGGTGTTATATACAGAATGACACAGCAGCTCTTCTGGAGTTACTGTAACTGCCATCTGAAGATGATGAATAATTCTGGAGCAAAATGCAAAAATGAACTATTTTTATAGGTAAACACTAACCATAAAGTTAGATTCATGTGTGAAAGAGCTGAGTGGCTTGCACCACTACTGTATCTATAAAACACTGTTACAGAAATTGCAAATAGACTGTATGTCATGAAAATAACAGTGTTTTGAAAGACATTCAGCCCATAAACAATGGAGAAATAAACCTTTGACTTAACCAGGACTATCTTCCAGGCTTTTGAAGAAATTATTATATTTCCCATAAGAATTTGACATTGTTAGACACTAGCTCTGGAAAAAGAAAATTGTTCAAAACATTGAACAGTGGTACATAAACATTTGGGATACTATCTTATTGCATTTGGGACACTATCTTATTGCATAATACGGTGACTGCCTGGATGGTAAGGCACATTTAAAAAAGGAAAAAAAAACTGAAATAAAATAGGAGGAAAAGGAAGAAGTTCAGCAACATCCCAGTGAAACAATACACTTTGAATTTCTTGGGTAGTTAGAACTAAATACTACATTTCAGAACACAAACAATAGTTTGAGTAATTCAAACTGGATCATAGTATTTGGTTATCTTACACAAACAGGTATATTATTTTCTTCCTGATTCCTTGCACGCTTTTAGCAAACTTCGTTTAGAAAAGAAACAANNNNAAACATCTACAAAAATATATCTATAGCTGGGTTTACTCGGGTTAATACATCCTTTCTTCATCAGTAGAGTACACATGGCATACAAGGTATGCAAGACAAAGCCAATTCTGAAATCCATCTGATGTCTAAAGGCAAATGCCAGAGCATTCATTCCCAGTGAGATTACAGAAAAAAAAATTAATTTGGTTTCACAAGTCCAAAGACTGAAGGGGTGAGCAGGAGGGGAGGAGGAAGGTCAGGAAATTAATGTTTTGATCACCTAAGGTTACAAAAATCTTATATTCTCCTCTTTCTTATTTCCTTATATAAAAATGGATTTTAAAAGTAACTATAATTACTACTAATGAGCTGTGGTTATTTCAGTCCTAATTAGCAACATTTTCCATCTCAGGTTTTTTTTGGAATTTTGCTGCTCTTTATTTACTCTTTGGGGATTGATTTGTTCAATATTTACCCAACTGTTCACTGTGAAAATAAAAGGCTGTTACCTTTAAATATAAACTCAATAGAACTGTGAGCTCTGGGTTTAGACCCTCAAAAAAGAACAGTGTTTAAGTATGAAACAAAAATCAGTCTTGTACATCAAACATTTTAATGAATGCTTCTAATGATATTTAAAATCAGGAAAAAGTACTGATAACATTCTATAAATATTGAGGATTAGCATCTTTAATTTAAATTGGAATTTTGATTATGTTCACAGAACTCTGTGTTCATAAATTTGAAATGGATAAACTGTCTGGTCAATTTAACACATTACTTTGCTCCAGTTTTATTTTAAAGCCTAACACTTATGCTCAAAATAATATTACATTTAAAATGGTTAAAATGCAAAGAAAAAACACAACCCGCCCCCCCAAACCAAAACTTGAAATCCAAGTTGAACCTGATGAGTAACACACAAAAAGTTCAGGCCTGTGAATATTAGTGTAACTTCAAAATACTGTATTTTAAATGTTCCAGCATATTACTTACTGAATTAATGCATGAAATCGCTCAAAGCCAAGCTCTTCGACAGCCAAGGCAGCTATGCACAAGAGACACTTTTCAGCACTACACATGGCAAAAAAATGACACAAGATACACACAGCAAGCTAGAATACTTTCAAGCTCTAATTATATTTTTAATCCTCTCCTGGCATTTAAATTTAACTGATTAGTATAAACTAATTTACTGCACATTAAGATACAAATTAGTGAGAACATTTCTATTTGGACTAATAAGTTTATTAAAAGCACAAAGCCATTGGAGTGTGTAGTCTTGGAAATATTTGTCATACACTTAGCCGTTGATTTTGTACAAAATGTGGCTACCACAAAGTCACCAAGCATATGCATACTAGAGATATAATTTTGCAGGTCAACAAGAAGTACTATTTCCTAGAAAAGCAAGGATGATTATTTGGATCACTTTATCAGTGTAGGTAAGCTGTAATTTTTTCTTTGAATATACTTTTCTGTTACTGAAATCGAGTTGTTTTTTTTTTTTCTCTTTAATGCTTATCTATTACAAACAAAAAAGTAGAATTATTCTACACAGTGTTACACATCCTGTTTTTAAATAAGTTCTTGTTTTCTTTCAATAATGGATAAACAGCTGTTCAAATTAGTGTTGCGTCCAGGACACAAAAAAATACAGCATTAGTGTCTTCACAAGTTCAACACAGGCTTTATGTCTTTCATTTTACTTTTCTTTATCTTTCTGCTAGTAGAGCAATACACAAAACAGATAGATCTGCTTTCTGACAGATACCACTCGATGGTGGATTTTTAAATAATGTCTGATCACTGAGCTACAGCATGTGCCTGCATACTATTCAGTTAAGATCTGAGGCCATTAGGGTTAGTGCTACTGACCAATTCTTCCCACCAGAAGTTCCAAAAAGGCATTTTATATGCATTCTGATTGTAATTTGCGCTACATGCAAATACAACTAATTCTCAAGTGACAGAATATTTTCATTTTCTACTTAAGAAATACAACTCCAGCAGCCTTAAGAATTTTAGATTTTGTCATTTGAATAACAAGGAATTGCTTCAATTACCAAAAGTAAAAAACTGGACTTAAAAGAATGTATTTTTAAGACATTTTTATAAAGTATGAAACAATGAATCTAAATTGTAGAAAATGCTGCAAAAATTAACCTTGCTTGAAGAACACATGTTTTTTTAAGTGGAAGGCAGAGGGACTAACTCACATAAAGCAACCTTTGAACCTGGGAACTTGCACTACTAAAGCCAACACATGGCCAACAACAGCCTGCTACACACCACAAAAGCAGATGAAAAATGCTATTGCATTCAGTATATGTGCTCGAATCCACCTTTTGTTCACACAGCAGGATGATAGGCAGTTTCATTCTGTTACTAAAGAACAGAGTGAAATGCTAAGAGAATTACTAATTGAAATAAAGGGAAATAAGTAGAAATTCTAAAGAGAAGTAGAGCTATACATAACCCAAACAAAGCTACATAAAGACAGTGCTTAGTGGAACAAAAAAGAATGAACAGCAAGAGAACATTATATTTATGAGAAATACAATTGTTTCAAAACTCTTTAAAATTATATTCTATCATGCTGTGTTTAAGCATATTTCATGGCTTTATTATAAACATATCCCCAAATTCCATTCTCAAATAGCCTGCCATATGGAACTGTATCTGTAATACTTCCTGCCCACCTAACTCATCTTTTAAGTCCTATCAACTATGACAATGCCAGTTTCTATTTTTAGGGAGTACAGCAGTCAAGCAAGAAACAAATGCATTCCTCTGCACCACAAAATTGCACTGTGCAGTTACACAACTCTGCATTACTCACAATATCTTTTCCTCAACATCTCTGTCCCACCCCTAACAGTGTTAAGAAGAAGGTTTACAGGTAAATAGCAGGATAGAGGAAGGGAAAAAGCCCAAACATAACACATATTAAATCAGTAAGCGTATAGCATTCCACATGGAAGGCAGAATACCGTACATATGAGAGGGGCACTCAGTGTCTAGCAGGAAATGTAGAATAGAAACAATGAAAGAGGTCAGCATTGCCCATGACATAAGCAGGCTTTACACAGTAAATGTTTCCTGGTCTCCCTTGAGCACATCCCATGTTACTAAGGACAAGCTAGGCAGAACTTGAAGACATGTGCAGAAACATGAAAAACGTAGTTATGTAATAGAATGGATTAGTTCATAAGTGTCAACGTTGAGAGTAATTATTAACTTGAGTGTGTGTTTTAAAAGACTGTTCAACATTTTCTACAGTTAGGAGTCCTTTGGAATCAAGCAATACATTAACAAACAGGACAGTAAGATCCTGTAGATAACTAGTCTCTGCTTCACTTTATCTAGAAAACAAACCTCCTATCATTGGCAAGAGCCTCGGAGACAACTAAAAAAGGAAAAAAAAATCAGGAATAAATGAATTTCAGAGTTACAACTGCCTTATCTTGGAAAGGAAGATTTTTATTTTTTTTTCAGAAAAGTTGCAGATAAAGTTTTCTGTATAATACTTCTTCTTACTTAAAAAAACGCTCACCTTATGAACTCTTACGCACTGACAGTGCTTCCTTTTAATTAAATGTAATTTTAATTATTATTGCTTGAGTCTTCTAAAGCACACGGAGCACTTGCTAGAAGCAGATGAAGATGACTTGTAACAAAGAGCTACAACACTACAAATTGCCATAACTAGCCATGCAATATAAACCTATTTGTACAATTCTTACTTAGTAGTTATGCCACAAACTAATGAATAACATATTCCTTCCATCAAAAGATGGCACCTCCATAAGCAACATGTTCTCATGTGAAGAGATTTTCATACTTATGGCACACATTGTGAACAAAAACTAAAAGAAAAAGCAGCTTATGTTTTAACACATTCGATTTCTCCTGTTAAAAGATTAATAAATACAACTCTCTGATCATATGCGCACAGACAACCGTTCCATGTCACTGACTCTGCAGTAGTTAGATATGACTGGATGCCTCATCTTAGTGCAACAGATGATGTCTCCTGGATCCTTGATGTCAGTAACTAATGAAGGAATGAAGTCATTTGCAAAGAGCAGGTAAATGAAAAATTCTAACCTACAAAAAATTATGGTAATTTTCTAGAAGGTGATTTAAACTGTTTGGTACTGCACAGACAAATGGAAAAAGGCGACTTCTCCATAACAGGAGATCTAGAATGTTTTAGAATAAATAAAGCACTGGAGAATTTTCTACAAAATTCTTCTAAAGCAACAAGTGACAAGTATTCTTCCAGTGTTAAGAAGCATGTAGATGTTTCAAAATTAAAGACGTATCAGGTCCCAGTAAATTACAGAATAAAACTGAAGATTACGGAAATTGCTGAAATCCTAAAGAAACCTGTATGTTAGAACTCCAGTGATAGCACATTGCTTTCAAAAAAAAGGATCAATGCCTCTAATTACAACAGACAAAAATCAGTCTTTTGCTAATGGAACCAAATAGGAAAAATCCCCATGTGTGAATTAATAACAAAGCATTAGTCCCTCAAAAACCAGGTAATACTTCACTAAGTGATGGGTAATTTAGCACAGAAATACATCTTACAAGGCTGTTCCTCTTGATGACTAGATTCTGCAGGACTTTCAGATATACTAGCAGTTTCTTCAGTTGTTTTTCCTCTTATCCATGTTGCCAGACAGTATGACTCAGAATTACCAGAGCAAGCCATTTCCAAAATATCACATAATGTGTGACAGAGAAGGTTCTTCTGCTCCTCTTCTGAAAGAAGAAACCTACGTGAGTCTGATTGCTGAGAACCATTGTCATATATAAGCTACTAATATCTCTTTTTATACATTAATGCTATCTAAATACCACTTTTATCTCATTAACTACTAAAGTTAATTGCTCTTTGACTATACTGGACCAAAGATTGTAACACTGTCTTTAGAATAATGTGGTTTTATAGGATTTGCAACCCATTCCTTTTCTTGATAATAGATTTCAATTAAACATTTATAAAATACAGAAGTATCAAGGACTAGCACAGACCTCATAAACAAGAGTTCTGAAGCATGTAGTATACATACAGTATGCAAGGACACAAAGAAAAACCAAAGTGTGAAATATTTTAATTTTTTTGAACTAAGACAAGCTTCACAAATAAATAAAATGGAAAAATGAGGGGAAAAAAAGAGGTCTCAGTACCTGGACAGTCTCTCCAAGTAGACTTTTCACTGGTAAAAAGCCTCTTCAAAAGGAATGCCTTTGTTATCAAAGAATAAAATATTATTAAAATACAAGACAACATCACCTTTTACATTATGTCACAAGTACACCAAAGTATTTTTGCATGTTTTTGGAAGAGTTTGAAGCTGCTTACCATTCAGAACACGACTCTGAGTGTGCCCTGTTTACTGCCTTTTCCCCATCAAACCAGCTCCAAAGGTGGCCTCATAACTATGTTCAACACCACTTGAACCTCAAGTACCCTTCAAATACACAGAGTGCATACTGGCATATACACCTCCAGACTCACAGAACTGCAGGAATGGAGGCACAAATATTTTTCAGTATAACTGATCAGTAGTACAAGGCATCTCTACTCACTAACACAAACCCCTTCAATAGTTAAGAAGCCCACCTCTTTTAACCAGTGCAAATAATAACCTGCAGATCAGGTTAAAGAAATCCCATGCATCTCCATATTCTTGCTGTATCATCAATGCTAATGCTGCAATTAAAAAAAAATGCCCTAAGTTACAGAGAAGGAAAAATGAAAGAAGAAACTTCATGAAGCAGAGTCTTGGGTTTTCTAGTCACTTTTTAAGATGCCACTCCAGGCATTTTCAGCACCTCAGAAACAGCTGGTTCAACTTTCCCTGCTTTCCTGACACACTCTCTTCTCCCATTGCAGATTTTTTTGTACACCCTTCTAGTAACTCACAGCAGCAGCAAGCACTGCAAGATTTGTTTGATCCCTTCCTCCTTCCCTAGCTGGAACTCAATCCACTTTTAAATATGGTTTAATTTCTTAATTTCAAGGAAGTTTAACTACATCACCTAAAACCACATTTATCTACACAAACATTTCATATGTTAAAGACTTGGCACTGCCGGTAAAGAGCTAGCCGGTGCTATTCTTTACTCTCTCCAATCCCCCAAATAAAGGACTTGTAATTCTAACATCAAAGACCAGACACACTGCATCTGGGTATTAAGCACACAGAACTAGAGAGAGCCATGCTATGGAGTACAATTCACAGTAAAATAGTTTTTTATTGATTGTTTGCCACTTAAACAAATGGTGCTTCTTCCTGTGCTACAAGTCTTTCGGTGGGACCAGAGTTAAGAGCAGCAGAGATTATCTGACATTATGCACACCAGAGCTGCAAACAATTCCACAGTGTCAGTTGTTTGACCCAGTTACCTTCCAGCTCACGATCAGATTCTCTGCTACACGATTTAAGTACGTCCCATATCAGTGGAAAAGGCCTCCAATCAGACTGAGACATATCTGCAGAATCTGATCTGTGTTTAAGAGGGGTCACCAGCAGGTTACCAGAAAAAGTAACCTGCTCCATGATTCAAAGCCTGCCTGTCGCTACAAGGTGCTCCTGAAGAGCGACCACAGTTAAACAAACTGCTCCAGCAGAACAGATTCAGGCTACAGATCCTATGTCCAGCCAGTAGTCAGAACTGCCCTGAAACAGCATTGTGAAGAGCATGCACGGCCTGCAAGGTACAATTGAGTAAGGAAAAAAAAATATAAAAAAAATAAAAATCAACCACAGCTGGTTTAGCATATCTGCAACACAAGTGAAATCCTAAGCATGTTATCAGGAATAAAATATATTCATTTGACATATTTCAATTATTCTGCTAATTAGGACTTTAAAAGCACAATTTTTCTCCCTCTTGTACATAGTAAACCTTGTTGGATGTGAAAATCAATTACTTCAAATACTTCTAATATAGAATTACAGAAAAAAAACCCCAGACATTGCGACACAGATATTACCCTTAAGAGCAGGGAATTCAAGAGATGTGAAAGGATTATGATTAAATTTGTGTCTGATCTCCACTTTATAAAGCATTCCTGATTTTGAAGTTACTTCAAAACTTGGATCAGCCTGCTGCATTTCCTCAAACAAATGTCCTCCTGCAAAATTACAGCTCAAAACCAGCCCATGCCCACCCCTGCTTTGTTACAGATATTTTGCCTCCTGCACACTTTAATTATGAAATCAAAATAAAACTGATCTGCATTTTTTTTTCATATTTATTTTAGCTCCAAATATATAAAGAACAAATTTTGGGCTCACAGATTTTAAACTATTCCTATAATAAAGGCATCTTACCTGTACAGGTGCTATCACTGCACAAGGGCCACCTTCAAATTGTTCTAATGCAGTTGATTCAGAAACACTAAATACAAATCCTGTCAAAAGAAAAAGGATTTTATTTAATGAAATACATAAACAGGTATGTATACTCCTTCCCTAACAGAAACAACATCTGATTTATTCACCTTTAAAACTCAGGCTTTTTTTTCCCTTGATAATGTAACTGCATATGGTTAAACTGTCTGAAGCAAAAAAGTCATGAGTACAGATGAAAGGATAGAAATTAGTTCTTTACACCTGCAATTAAATCATGATCACAAAGGTCCAACAGCTAGGGTTTTAAACAAAAAAAATTCTTACTTAAACCATGGTTTTATTTTATGACAGTTTATTTCTTCTCAATACATTAAAATTTATGTATTATTTAATCTACACATATAATAAAAATACATCTTAGAACCTTCACTGAACACATATAATACAATTGTATTCCTGATGAATGGTACAATATGACTCCCCCCACTGATCTCATTTTTGACCTATCAGTGAAATATGCTGAGTGGTTTAAATATTTACTTGTAACCCCTGAATCAAACCTCTAAATGGTGTTCTTTCACAGAAGATACACTACATTTACTGAGATGCAACATCACCTACTTTCCCCCTCCAGCTTTAATGCATCTTTATTTCAGAATTATCTTACAGTCACATAAAATAAAGCAAATACTGGAGCAATTACTGCAAAATTGTTTCATTATCACCCCGCCCTTAAACCTGTCTTTAAGATAAGGTGATTCATAGCTTTCATTTCTCATGGATAAATGCACATGCAATTACCTTGATAAAGCTGACACATGGCAACTTAGAGCGAGCGGTGTTTTGCATTATTCTTTTAAGTAATGATCAGATTGTGCCAAAGTCGTTCTAGCTTGCTGTAATCTAGAAACCATGCGACTGTAGCCAGCAAGTAACCAGCAAACACAAGCAAGTGGGGGCAGGCGGAAAGGGGATACACATGCATCTTATCACCGACTAACAGAGTCAGTCTCAGCAGAAAGTCCAATGCTACTCTCCCGCTATTTCTCCTCTTCCCAATTCTCTAGGATTACATGCTCCCATAAGAAAAGTACCTCTAAGCCCTGGATGTGAATTTGAACTGAGGAAATGCATCCCCCAACTACAGCACTGCAAGTACATCACCCCAAGCAGCAAGAGATAGGACAACCGCATGTTTTGAACACCACACTTCATCACAGAATAGTTGGGTGTTCCACAACAATGTGAATGTTTATTTTTAAAAAGTATCAGGGTAGCTATGGGGTTTCCACTGTGTCTGAGCAAAGGCTCCAGGTTTATTTTTAACCACGTGTGCAAATGTGCATTACGAAGATGTATTTTATATCCAAAACCTAGGCGCCTAAGTCAAGCCTACATACTTGGACCTGGCATCACTCACCGTAGCAATGAAGCTCCATTAATTCATACTTGAACCAAAGTTTGTAGTAATGCCATTTCACTGCCCTGTTAATGTGCCCTACTAAGAAATATCATCAATCCTTTCAACTTTCTGAATTGGTTTGTGCAAGCTTAGAATATTAAAAGATAAGTCCTTCTCTGCTTTGAACGTTACTGCATGCCATCTAAGCACACTTCCACAAGAGAGCTTTTTTAGTTGTTTTAATGATTTGTTTCTGCAGGAAAACAACATACTTGGGTGCAGTACCACTAAACCACACTTAAGAAATCTTAAATTTGCTTCACATTCTTCAGGCTTCTTACAGAAGGTATGAACTGTCTCAGCTTAACTTTGCCCTGTTTTTCAAAATTCTTCCTAAAAACAAAGAACATAGAGTGATCCACCAGAATGAATACAAATTTGAGACAAACAACGTAAAATCAATACTACACAGAATTTCACAGAATACAACCATAGGCAAAACACATACAAAATACCTGAGGAAACACTTATTACTTAAATGCTACCTAATGCTTAATAAATATTAAGATTCTAAAAGCTGTTAAGCAAATAAATGTGCTTCAGGCAGTATGGTCTTGCTCTTTTTAAGAAGTTCTACAGAACTGGAAGTCAGCTCAGGTAAAATTTCAGAAATCAGCATTCCAAACTCAAGTCTACCTCAGCCTGAAACCACACCTACTTACCTTTTTAACCCTCCACAATAGTCACATTTTGGGCAATCTCTGTAAACACTCATCAACCCCATACTCTTCCTTATGACTTGTAAGAATGGCCTGGTCACCCTTTAAGCTATCAAGACAAGCATCTCCAATCCAGAGTAACTTGTGCTTACTCTGTCTCTTAACCATTCATATTTATCATACAGCTCTTTTCACTCAAGATAAAATTCCAAAAAGAAAAAAAGATGTAACACAGCCAAAATAAATTTTTAATTAATCTGCCTTTTATCCATAAGTAAAATTAGCATCATTTCCCTGCAAAAAACATAACATAATGTCACTACCATATATCTTCTATGTTATTTATAACCCTACTAATAGTGCATTAATTTTTTTCAACATCACTACTGCTCTGCTGCTTTAACCTTTTGGGGCAGTGTGGCAGGGAGACGGAGTGGATTTAGATTCCTGTTGGTAGCCAGTGCATTGCCCAGTATTTTGAGTAATGACACTGAAAAATCTGTCTTTATATCCTTTGTCCACTATAATCACACAACACAAATTTTTATTCTCCTTATTTCCCCATTTGGCATTTATGAAGGTCCATGTTTCTTTCTTGCATATAATTCATAGCTCTTCTATGCACAGTTTGCCAAAATTACTGTATGACTTAGTTACCCACTGTTGTCTTTCATCTAATATGCCACATCATGGTCCAAAGTACTATAAAACCCATTCATTCTTCTATTATGACTACTCCATCACTTTCCTGCATCTTTTTATTACCAGCCTATTTCTAAAATATATTTTTTCCATCCAAGACACCATGGACATAACTGTCATTTCACAAAGGATGCTGTATCTCTTCAGTATTTCCACTCTGTACAAAACCCAGTTCTACCTCAATGAAAGAGCATGCAACACTAACCAGGTTAGAAAAACTCTTGCTGATGCAGCCTAGCTATAAAGATGCCGTGCTATTAATTTTCTGTCCTAGAATCATAGAAAATGTTGCGTTGGAAGGGACCCACAAGGATCATCAAGTCCAACTCCTGTCCCTGCACAGGACACCCCAAGAGCCATACCATGTGCCTAAGGGTGTTGTCCAAAGGCTCTTCAATTCTGTCAGGCTGCTGTAACCACCTACGCGGGAATCCTGTTCCAGCGCTCAACCACCCTCTGGTTTTTCTGATACCCAACCTAAACCTCCTCTAACTCAGCTTCACTGTTTTCTCAAGTCCTGTCACTGGTCACAAGAGTGAAGAGATCAGTATCTGTCCCTTCACTACTCCTCATGGGGATGCTGAAGACCGCAATGAGGTCTCCCCTCAGTCTCCTCCAAGCTGAACAAACCAAGTGACTTCAGCCACCTCTCACCATGGAAGTGCATTTCTTTTACTCTTTTGGGATACAAGAACTGCCTGATGGAAACTATAATAAAACATTATTACTCAAGCATGAGGTTTACAACATATCTTAATGTTCCATTCTTTCTCAGGCGCTGGGAATAGAATGATACACATTTTGCTTCTGGCTTTGGGTTTTCCAAGCATACCTTTACAGTAAAATGAACTTCTGAAATTTTCTGTGGGGAGAAAAACCTCCAACAAACAAAAAACATTTTTCTGCCCACATAAAGTAAAGAGCATTTACTACAGCAATACCACAACAAAACTCCACTGAAGGGGCTGTGGATAGAGACAGGAAGTCCTGTAAGGGACTGAGGAACGTATACAAACTACCTGGTAGGCTACCACTAAATTGGGCAACTGGAAGCTGGAAGAGAATGGGGATAAAATGGACCTTTTTAAACTATATGTTATCCATATACACATAAACTGTACTTCTCACTATGCTCATGCAGCTAAATGCTTGTTTGAGAAGACCATTCCATATCTTCCTTTCCAAAGACCAGTGAGAGCACAGTTTATATAATTCCAAAAGGACACTGTGAGCAAGTCTCCCAGACATTTATAGTGGATAGACATGATGCCTCATGCCTAGGGGTGATGGGAAGAGCACTTTTATGCATGAAATTTGTCCCCTGGATCAATGGCAAAATTTAGTCCTAACATATGTTCCTTTAGGGTTCAGTCATCTTCTCAGCTCCTTCCCAAGTCCTCATAACTATGCCAGGAAACAACAAAAAGCAGACTGAAAGCTCTGCACTACGTTCCTGTGTCTGCTTTGAGGATTCTGGTAAATGGAATCCACAAGGTTCTAAGTGCAAATTCTGCTGCAATCATAAAGAAAAAATTCTGTAAAGAACTCCACACAAAAACCTTCACAACAACTTTACAGCCATGCCTTTGTTAAGTCTGGAATAAAACAAATATACCTGAGGGAAACCTGAGGTAATTACTGCCACTAACTTCCAACAGCACATCCACATGAGCTGGGTCAATTCTCTAAACTGCTTGAAAATCAGCCTGTCTTCAAATGAGTATGATGGTCAAAGAGTCTGGGCATAACAGGATTCCTGCAATGTGCTGTTTCCATTGAGAAGCTATCAGTCTAATGTTCCTCAACACCCTCCCTTACTGCCGGCTTTTCTTTCCTAATGAAAATCATAGTTCTCAACTTCCAAAGGGATTGAGAAGGGATCAGACAATGTTCAGCGAGTATCCAAAATAAATGCCAGTGCTGGCACTACAATCAAAAGAATAAAAATGAACAACAAAAAAAATCCAACACCAAACTAGTTGTTGGATGCTTTCAGCATTTTTTATGTGGAACAGGGCCTATCTTTTAAACTTTCAAGTCTTTGGAAATAATAAAGCTCGATGCATTTGTTTGGTTTCTTTTTTCTTTTAAACCTTGATGAGTCAGTGCTGACAGGCCCCCTTTGCAGCAAATAAATCCTGCAGAACTTTTTCAACAAAATAGAAACTGAAAGCTGGGTGAAAATATTCTGAAGCTACACAAGGAATTGACTGGAATTGACTGTTTTGACTCTCAGCACAGACCTCCAAACAGTCTAACTTAATGTCATGGGGTTTTGCTACACAAAATTGATTATACTGAGAAGGATATAGAGAGGGGAACAGATGCACTACACATCCAGACACAGGACTTTCCCTAAAGACAGATTGGAAATAGCAGCTCCATTGCAGAAGCCACCAAGAACTCCAGAGACTTTTTTCCATTAAAACCTCACTCAATCACAAGTACAGTGCATTATAAGACATATTTCAATTTGAAACTGCTAAAATTTCTCATACAAACTATCTACTAAACTTCAAACGTGGCAATCCAACATCACCAGTTAAATAAATAAGCTTTTAAACACCGATTCTTCTTTTCTGACTTTGCACACATCTGGTACTGAAACCGCAATATTACCAAAACTTAAAGAGATGTTTCAGAAAGTAATTATATGTCAATAATTGATTTTTTTAGGAAAAGCAATGGCTTTGCTGTGGCTGCTTAAATTCTAGATCTTAGAATGAATTTGGCTTTTTTCCCTAAATATTTTTTACTGAATTTTCTGAAGACAGACAAATCTAGGGAAAAAGAGATGAACCTGGTAATACCTTGTGTCCAGTAATGGGGAGCAGCTACACAGCTCTCAAATCTACTCATACTATGTAGATGACAATCCAACTGCTTAAAAAAAAATAAAAAAAAAAATAAAAAAAAAAAATAAAAAAAAGAAAATCATGGAACAGAGAACACTAAGAAACTTCTGATTCATGCAACTTCAACCTGAGACCTGTATGCCTTTTTTTTTAATCTACAAATTCCACGATGACTTATGAATTTTCTCCAGGGATCAGCAGTTTCATCATGAACATGAATCATTATTAAAATTCCTCAAAGCCCACAGTAAACTATAGTGAAAGCTATTATTCCCATCTTTCAGTGAGGACAGGTACACAAACTGATTCCTTGCATATAATTTTTATAGCTAAGCATTGCAATCGCACTTTTAAGGATCACCAGCAAGCCTCCATCAAGAAGAAACCATACATTTGCCGTACAACTCAAAGCAGGTTCCAGCGTGGCTGCTGCTTTATCTCTTGACATCTCCTAATACTGGCATGCACCTGCCTCCATGGCCAAAAAACCAGTTTAACAAACAAATCTGTGGGTCTCTGTCCCAAACCTGGTCCTGCTTTTGCTAAGTCTATTTGTGACTCACATTCCTCACAAAAAACCCAAACCCAAAGCACAACTTATGCTCGCTCCCACAAGCTATGTAAAATCACATGAGACGCTGTTGCTGTTGAATTTAATAAATTCGGATCTTTTTCTACACAATTTTAAATTCCTGTGGAGATGTCTGGCTAAAAAGGATCACGCTGCAAAAAAATAATTATTTAGCAAGGGGAGTTGCCGCATCATTTTCCCGCGTGGGCCAGCGCCGAGGTGTCGCTGCCACAGGAACACGAGCCGCGCCCAGGGCACGGCGCCTCTCAGGCACAGGGACCCACAGCGCGGAGAGCGGCGGGGGAGCCGCGCGTGTGCCCGGCAGCGAGGCGGGAAGGGCCGGCGGGGCACGGCGCACGCAGGTACCTTGCGCCCAGCGGCAGAAGATGGTGTCGGCCAGCCCGCGGGGCCCGGCCTTCTTGCCCCACACCAGGTGGACGAGCTCCTGGCCCGCCTCGGACATGGCGGGGCGAGCGCGGCGGCCCCGGCTCCGGGCGGGAGCGGCGGCTCCGGCGGCCCCTGCGCAGGAGAGGGAGGGCGGGGCCGCGCGGGC
>VXBU01012415.1:29905-148887 GCA_013400315.1 Bombycilla garrulus | reverse complement strand
GGCCGGGCCGGGCGGGGCGGAGCGGGGAGGAGCGGGGCGGCTCTTCCGCTTCCCCAGCAGGCCCTGCTGCTTCCGCGGAGACGGGGGCGTGTGGGGTTGGGCATTGCTCTGACAAGGCTCCGGGATGGAGCTGGTTCCTTCGGGAGCAGCCTTTTTACCTGACAGTTGCCCAGATCAAACTGTTGTGTATTCGCACTTGGAATTCTTCTTGTGATGTGCAGCCGAAATGGAGCTGCGGTGTTGTGCTCACTTTCTTAATTACTGTGTCGGTAGGGTTGGAAGGGAGCGCTGGAGTTAGAATTACGGAATCATAGAATCATCGGCTGTGTTGGAAGAGACCTCTACGAGCATCAAGTACAGCCATCACCTAGCACTGCCACTGTAACCCCTAAACCACATCACTAAGCGCCAGCTCCAGACCCCTCTTAAACACTTTGGGCTGGTGACTTCATCACCTCCCTGGGCAACCTAATCCAATGTATGACCAGCGTAATGGTGAAAAAGATTTTTCTAATAATCTATTCTGAATCTCCTCTTTGATAATCTCCAGATCAACGTATCCAAGCCCTTCCTAAAGTAGAGTCACCTAGAGCCTGTGACATAGGCGAGTGTCTGGGTGGGTTTTGAATGTCTTCGGGGAAAGAATTTATGACCTCCCTGGGCAGACTGTGCTAGTGCTCTGGCACCCTCAATGTAAAAAAATTCTACTTCATGTTGAGATGGAACTTTATGTGTTTTAGTTTATGGCCATTGCTCCTCATCTTGTCACTAGGCACCACAGAAAAGAGCCTGGCACCACCCTCTCCTCTTGGCACCCACCTTTGAGGCATTTATATTAATTGATGAAATTCCCTTTCAGTCTCCTCTAGACTGAATAGGCCCAGTTCCAGCAGTCCCTCCTTGTAAGAGAGATGCTCCAGTCCATTAATAATTTGTGTGGCTCACCACTGGACCCTCTCCAGTAGTTCCTTGTCTTTCATCATACACTTAGTGTTTTTGTAAAGATTGAGCACATATTCAGGCTGTTACGTGTGCAATCATTCTGAATTAGCTATGAAAATAGCAAATATCGTGTGTGTTTCCTGACCTGTCATACCACAAATCGATCAGAAGATGGCGTGGTTGTACTTCTGATTTTTAAACATTTTCAAATATTTGCGCAGTTAAGCATTTTCTGAATAATTACTGACAACTGATCAGTTATCTTCAGCATCGATTAACAGAATGGATTCTGGGAATAAATAATGCAATTATAATGGACACCTTTGATTTTAGCATAGATAAAGAACTTCAATCAATGGGAAGTAAATTAATTAGAATTAAAGGCATTATGACAGCAAAATCAAGTTCTGTACATACAATAACAAAGGCTACCATGTTGCTATGTTTTGTGTCTTTCTAATCAATAGTGCAGTATAAAGCAAATTTTGTTACAGTACTTTGAGTTTAATACAAAGTATATCAGACTTGAAATTGTAAACATCCCATGAGCAGGAGGAAAACACCAAACTACATTTATTTTAAAGTGTGTTGTTGTATATACATGTGAAGTATTTCAGAAAAGTAATTATCAAAATAGTGCCATGGTGCAAGTCTGAGTCAGCTCAACAAATTTCAGACTATATCCATTAATAGGAAGGTTTTACATGGCAGAGGAAAGAAGTACAAGTTTTAGGCCAGCTCTTCAATTCCTGGGCTTGTTGTAGGGAAGAAAATTTATATTGTCATGGATGCTCAGGGTGCAGTCTGAAAAACAATTCAGTAGAGAGAGGGAAGAAGGCACTGTAAAATAAGGATGCTGAACCTGCAATGGGGTTATGGCCACTGAGGTATGGCAGAGGAGTTGTATGGCACCACCCAGAAGCACCAAAAGGCTGGAAAAGCTCCTCCTCCATTTTCATCTCTGGTGTCCTGGATCATCACTGCAAGAAAAACATTGTGTGTCTCCACAGAAGGGCAATGAAGATGGCGAAGGGTTTAGAGAGTGAGTCATGAAGAGTGGCTGAGGGAGCTGGGGTTGTTTAGCCTGGAGAAGAGGAGGCTCAGGATGGGCCTTATCACTCTCTACAGTTGCCTGAAAGGAGGGTGTAGCCAGGTGAGGGGTAAGCTCTTCTCCCAGGCAACCAGTGACAGGATGAGAGGACATAGTCTCAAGCTGCACCAGGATAGGTTCCAGTTTGACATCAGGAAGAATTTTTTATGGAGAGGGTCATCAAGCATTGGAGTGGACTGCCCAGGGAGTCACCATCCCTAGAAGTGTTCAAGAAATGGCTGGACGTGTCACTCAGCATCATGGTCTAGTTGACAAGGTGGTGAGCAAAGGTTGGACTTGATCTTGAAGGTCTTTTCCAGCCTAAATGATTCTATGACTCTACAATGATTGTGGAAAGCAAGTTAATGAGCATGCCATTTGATTTCATAGGTACAAATAGGTATTCTCAGTGAAACATTTCAACATGTAAAGAAAAGCTGAGTCACAGCCTGGAGAGCTCTGAGCCAGAAGAGATTCCACAGTTTAATGTGCTCTAAATTAAAGTGCAATAAATTTACTTTGTCACCAAGGAGTTGAAGAATGCTTATCAGCTTCAAATCTGTGATTACAGACTTGCAAGTGACCTAGCACTCATATCTCCCATAACATCGCAATATAAAATTAAATCTATACTTCTAATCTGAGTTAGAATGACAAATTGCCACAATTTGGTGCAGTAGCAGCATTTTTGTGTAGCAGTGACTGGTTTACAGCTAATGCCTTGTGTTGTGTAAAAATGCTCTTACCAGCAACTGATGTGAACTCTGATACTGCTAATTTGATCTGTATAATTTGGTATGAGAAAACAAAATTTCAGAGTTACTCACAATACTGGCAAAAGCAAAGACAATAATGAGAGACACAAGATGTTAAGTGATTTGACCCATCTTGATTTGCTTGGCATACAGCACATGGAATTCAATATAGACAAATTAAAATTAATAATCTAGGAACAAGGGAGCAATTCTGGGGATATGTGCCAACTGGAACAATCTGTCATGTGCTGGTTAGGAAAAGCATTGGGAAATTATTTTGGAAATACCATGAAATATCACTGAAATAATTAGCCTTACTAATGCAGATGCTAAAAATCAAACTATATATCCGCTGTAGCAAACAGCACTGAATTCAAGCAAATGAGACTCTGGATGTCATCAGTTTCTTATAAGTAAAATGTTGCATATGCCTACCAAAGATTTGGCCAGGAAACTTTGTGCGGATTTATGTAGGTAGTTGAGTTTCAGTTAGTGAGGAGGAAACTGAAAAGGATGATTAGGAGAAACTGCAAGCTCAGTTGTACAATAGCACATTGACAGCTATGCTGGATTTCAGAAATTAATCTAAAGTGAAGTCAGAACTCTGAACAAAGAGAGTTAAAATCTGCATACTACTACATCAAAATAGTATTTTCTAAAATTATTATACTGGTATTTAAATCTTTTTTTCTGTGGACTCTGGGATGTAAAAACTGTACTGTGAAGTCAGGGCTTCATGGAAGATAAACAGCAGATTTATCTGCATTTTGGGTCTTTAAGTCTAAAGTATTTAGAATTGTGCAATCAGAAAGATTGACAATTACTGCTCTGCAGCATTATTTGGTTATATTATGAATAATATGCATAGACTTTAATCTACTTCTTCAAATAGTTTCTCTTAAATGCAGGTGTTTTCCTTTTCTTAGTGTTGGACTGCCATCATGTGGTTGGTTTGGTGACTTAAGGTGTACTTTCTTTTCCTTTATGCAATGCAGCTAATCCTCTCTGCAGGCTGGTGTGGTGGGTTTGGGGTTCTAGGAAAACACAGCAGATATTGTTCTCTCCCTTCTAATCTCTAATCCAAACTCAGATTAATTTGATTCTGTTGGTTGCAGAATGTTACATCTTATAACAGTTCTCCATTAGACAGAAGGAGGAGGTAAAGAACATAAGAAGTAGTCTCTAAATGTGCAGTTTCATTTGGTTTACTTAATATATTTTTTAAGAATTAAATCTCTTCATCAAATTTTTTGGATTAATAGAAATTTATGGGTTTACTGCTATGAACTGTTGACAGACAGCAGCACAATTTAGAGACATTGTAGATTTTTGCCAGACAAATCTCAGTAAAGTTCTCCGACACTGAGATAGTTTTGTCTTACTTGTCTTTAAAAAAGCTGGCTTGGGTGGTGGGACAAACAAATATATATACTTATTCCATATAGACCTAAAGGGAATTGCAGTGGTGTTGTATTACTAAATTGTTCTGAGGAGGTAGAAATGAGTATTTAAGTTTTCCACAGTTCCCTTTTCTTCTTGCTCCTATCTTTTAATTACCTCACCCTGTCCTTCTGCCCTCTCAGCCCAACAAAAGAAAAATCAATCTGTAAATCATGTCTGTATAGAAAAAAAATGTTATTAAGAAGTTGAAACATTGCAGTAGGCTAGAAAATGCTGTTGAACCAAATCACGAAAATGTTTCGTTGTCTACCTGTTGGGATTGGATGCCTACTTCCTAATGGTGTGAGTATGTCTGGACATTGTTTATAGTGAAACATGAAGTATTACATAACTATTTGCTCTCAGGGTAATCTCTGAGAAGAAATTTTAATATCAGTTGTCATGCTCAGAATTCCATTGTGTGCACATTTTTGTCTGAGGAATGATGAATGTCACCAGTTTACAAAATGCTGATTATTCCGTCTCTTGTAGCAGAGGCAAGTTTGGTACTGGGGCTGGCATTGATTCTTCCAACTCGTTCTCGGTGAAGAAGTAAAGGTTATTGTAGTAGCAGTGATGGCAAAGTGGCGGTGGGAGGAGATGCTGATCCTTGTTTTGTGCTGAGATCAGACAGTGGGACACTATATGGAAGAGACAAGAACATGGTCATGCTTATCTGCCCAGTGTACCCATCCTGAACTGGGGTGGCCTAAAAAGGGGCTTTTGTCTGGCAAAGGAAAAGGTCCTCTAATCTAGAGCAGAGTAAGGTGCTTTCGGCCAGGAGAAATGGGACCCAGAATTTAAATTCTTCAGGTGTCAAGGGACATCCTATGACTCTGACACTTTCATGGTCCCTTTTGTCTCTCCTGTTTCTTTGTTTTGAGAAGAGGGTAAAACTTTTATTTTGACCTGTGTATCAGGACCAGATTCTCTGAGAAGATAGAGTCTGAGTCTAAGAAACAGAAAGCTTTCATGTTTCTTATTTTCACTTTTGAAATGATGAAAAATTGTTAGGTGGAAAATTTTCTTAGTTTAATGGCTCCTGCTGAAATTATAAAAGAGAGCAAAAGGGCAATTTCATAGTAGGTATTTGCCCTCAGAATCTGTTGACGAGACTAAACAAGCCAGTGATTGTCCTGGGCACATGAATTCTTGAGATTGACATCTATGTGGAATGGGAAGGAGTTTCTGGAGAGTGACAATTTTTTTTGATAGCAAGGTAAAAAAAAGAGGTATTTCTTGTGTATATACCATATATATATATAGTTGTTGCCGTTTAGTAAGGAACAGCTGGTATGGTGACAGTAATTGACTCGAATGCATCAGAAGGCAAGAAGAATTTATTGAGAAAAACTCGTCCTTTTATACATAAGTTTGTGGACTAAGACTGTATTGGTTATAGCAAGTGACACCCCTCAGCCCATTGGTGAAAGGATAAGAACTTCTTGAAAACATCTTAGTACAAATATCACATAGCTCACACACAGCATGTTCACAAATAACAGGTGCAAGGCATTTTTTTTAATTCTTTCTCTGCATTTCTCCACAATCTTCCACAGCCTATGAAAGTTGTGGGCTCCTCTCTATGACCAGGCTGTCAGCAACCACATATAGTGTCTTAATGTTATAGACAATAGATTAGCTTTAGGTAAGCTGTTTAAAATTGCTGGAGCTAAAACTCCTCATTTGCAGAAACACTAGTGGGTGAATAGCCCTGTGCTTCTAGTACGATCTACATCAGAACTCAACCATTCTACTCACTGTTGCATTTCATTTAGGATTCATAAGTGTGTGGAAGAAGAAAATGGACTATTTCAGAAACAGTACTTTATTAATTTTTTGCAAGTTACCATGGCATTTTCATGTTGTTTAAAGACAAGAGTCATCTTTTCCCTCCCAAAGCATACTGAGATTCTCTAATATTTTCAGATAAAATGATCTTACAGAGACAGGTAAATTTAAACATCCGTTGTCCTTACATAGTCACTCAGTGTGTAGCTCTCAGCAAATACTTTGGATTATGGACTTCAATTTTTTGGGAGAAAAAGAAAAAGAAAAGACATTGTAATTGGCAAGGAAAAAAGTCTGTAATTATTAAGAGTATCAGTAGTATAATTAAATTAAGGATGTCAAGTTCCAACACAGTGATATTAATACTATATCTCTGGCATTATTAGTTAGAAGTGGCTCAGGCAAGCTTAAAGCCCAATTATGCAGTGGGCTAATAACTTGCTGTGCAGTCAGTATCCTCTGGTTAATTGCAGAGATCACTTAGCAGTGTCATTGCACAAAAGATAAAAGGTGTTTAGATTAATCAAATTTAATAAGATGAATTTCATTTCAAATTAAAAAGTTATTTGATACAAGGGAACAGAATTTTTGATTTGAAAAAAAAGCTGAATTGAAATATATTAATTTCACTGAAATGTTAAAATAATTAAATATGCATTATTTAGGCAAAATTAAACAGGAAAATTCCAGCCTTCTAAAAGAGCTGGTTTCCAGCAGAAGTTGCCATCATCATGTTTAGACTAGCTTAACATTGTATCTTGGAAAATTGGTTTAACTGGGGAAGTCTTGTTTCCAAGCAGGTGATGTGTTGGGAGAATGCAGAATGAAGAGGTAGTTCAGATGGCTGATAGGAGAAAACAAAGATGCTCAAAAAGTGGTCTGCACTAGAGGGATAGACACCTCCTCCTCTAGGTGTGGCAATCAAAATTATTTACCCATTTAAGTGTCTCGCTCACTAAATTATTTTTCTTACTTTTACATGTTTTCTGTTTCAATTGCCTCTTTTTTAAAAGTCTGACACACTGGTTTTCATCTTGCCTTCATCTACAATATTTCTGTTTAATTATACTTGCCTTTTCCATAAATTTTCTATCCTAAACCATTGTTTTGTTTCTTAAGTATTAATCTAAATGTTTCTACTTTTTTTTTTATTCTTGCAACAGTCTATTTCTTCCTGTATGACATTATGTCCTTCTGACTTGTGATGAAAATTAACTATTTAATCTCTTTTCACAGAGGCCGCTGAAAATCCTGTCTACTTTCACATTAATACTCTCTGTGCAAGAATCTGAGTTCTTTGGGCCTGTGATGTGTCTGCAGTGCAGCCTTAAAAAGTATCACATACTTAGGCCATTTTAAGAATACATAAAGAAGAATGCAAGATTCAAATTCAAAATGAGCACCCATATTGGGAACACTGATTTGTTCAGTGGAGATGCTGGGCAGTACTGAGAAAAGCACCCATGAAATGAGAAAGATCAGGGAAAGGGGGTTCATGAGTAACCTCATTATTGAGTTGAGATGGTCTTTTCTTTCACTAAAAGATGAATTCCTACTTTCTCTTTATAAAACGTTACCATCACGCCAAAATAAATCATAGGATTTATACATCATTATATTTATATATAGCTTATTAGTATAGACTGTCTGTGTGTGCGTCATGCGCTCAAGCTTGACCTTTGGAAGACTGCAACCAGTGCTTACTTTGGATCATTAAAATTAACTGGTTTTCTGTATTTGAATGAAAATTCTTTGCCCAATAGGGGGTGTTGTAGTTCTTAGAATAGCTAGAGTACTGCTACTTAGCTTGACTAAATTCTGTGGAAAAAAAAAATCCTCAGCACATTCGTGTTAAGAAATTAAGGGTCAGGGAGTTTTGCTGATTTATAGCAGCTGAACATCTGCTTTGGAATACACAAATTGAAGGATTCAAATTTACAGTTTCCCATAACAACCATGACTGGTCTCTGTTTAACATACTGTTGGCATTTTTACTGACAACTTTTATTCTGAACATATAAACTGTGGTAGACTTTGGGTTGTTTTTTTTTTTCTTTTAAATTTCTCCCCAAACAAAATTATGGTGATATTTTTGTTTTCTTTCCTTTTTTTTTTTAAACCAGAAGAATAAATACTAGTAAAAATCTAATAACCTCTCTCCTGTCATTCTAAGCAGCAATTGATAGACATCAAAGCTTCAAGAGATGACTGTGGTCTAGAACTGTCTGGATTAATTAGGAACATATGCTCAATACCACATTCCTCTTCCAGTTAAAAACTGAATGTAGATGAATAGGAGCATTTCCTCAACACTATTTTTTATGCTACTTAAAACCATCTATTCCTGCAATAAAATTTTTGTAATGATTCACAGTCCCTACAGACCATAAATGCAAATATTAGAATTTTTCTTTTTTTTTTATTTTTTAATTTTGCCATTAGATGGAAACAAACAAGTTGCCTTGTTTTTTGAAAATTCAGTTTTCTTAGGGTTTTGGTAAACTAACAATTCCAGAAACTCCTCAGCCTATTAAGAGGTTTTTTTCTTCTCTTCTTGCTTCTCCCCTGCCTCTTTGAAATATACTAAGTAGCTTTGGGTATTACACGTTCCTAGAAACCTGAAAATTAAGGCTAGAAAGAAAACTGCTCATTCAGCACAACAGTGGGGCTGCTGCTGCTAACACTGCTTTAAGAAAAATAATCAGCAGATAAATTGAAAGTACTATGGCAGCTCATCTTAAGATGGCTGGCTGTGGAAAACACAGTAGGCAGTTTGATATTCAAGCATCTTGTCACTTGAGTCACTAGAAATGGTTGAAGTTTAAATGCTTGTTATTAGATTGTATGATACTGGTAGTGTCAGAGCCTGTTCTGCAATTTGACATATGGTACATCCTGCATAGTGTTTTACAAAACTTAGCATTACATGAAGCGCATATGGACAGGTTTCGAAATCCATTCGCCTCTCCTATTGCCTCAATAATTTTTTTGCTTTAAAAATCTTCATAAGCAGTCAGCATTAGTGTATTTCCAGCAGCATCACCTATGTGCAGTGAAATCCTAGGGCAGCTTTCCTCTCCTCTTTATCATAGCTTCATTCTGTAGCAGTGCAACTGAAAGCAAAACTAAGCAGCTCACTGGGCCATGTGAATGTAAGTCAGTGCTATGATGACTCACCTGACGAGAAATGTTTTTGGCTTAGAACATTTTGCATATGACACTGAAAAGAAAAATCAATGTGTGGCTTAGCATGGCAAAATTTTTAACAATCTTTGTTTACTTTAGTGAAAAAATCTGTTCATTTCAGGCAATGAGTGAGAAGGATATTTACTCTAGATCTTGCATTTCTGAGCATTTCTGGTGTTGTTGCATTTGCCTGAGAACTTGCTACAAATGACAGAGAAAAATGAAAATCCTGACTCTTTTTTTTGGTAATTTTTGAGGGCATCATGCTTACAATGAGCTGAAGACTTGGGAAAAGAGAGGTTTCCCAACAAAATTTCAGAAGAAAATGCAAGGCCAGCAGGCAACTAACTGGTTCTGGCTTCCTAGATTTGTGGATTCTTATTTTCTAGTTTGCACTAGTTGGAAACAGTTGCTGTGGAACTGCTTCCTGTGTACTCTGGCCACCTCTCATCTCTGATAAACTTTCTTTACCTATATATCCTCTGTTCCACTTGGGAGGGTCATCTGCCTTCTGTTCTGTGATGAGATTACCAGCTAAGCCATTAAGAGTAATGGATGCTGTATTGAAAGACCTTTAAGAATGTACATAGTGCTTCTACAGCCAAACTTGGGAGCTGAATAAATAGACAGTACAATGGGTAGAAAATTAGCTCTTTTGAACTCTTAAGGCAGTGATCACTGGTACAAAGCTCACCTGGCAGCACGGTATAAGTTTCGTGCCTCAGGGATTGATGCCAGCCATGCTTGTTCTCAGTAACAGCTTGGATGACTGGATCAAGTGCACCCTTTGCTGGTTTGCAGATACATGAATAGGGAAGGGTTTTCAGTACACTGGGATGCAGGGCTGCTGTTTAAAGGAACTTTGTCAAGGTCTAGAAATGGGCTATCAGGAACCTCAGGAAAATCGCCAAAGGAGAATACAAAGTGCCAGAATGGAATAAACCCATGGAACAGCACAGGGCAGCACTGGAAGCAACTTTGTAGAAAAGGACCCAAGGCCCCTGTGGGTAGAGTTGCACTCAGTCACCAGTGAGCTGCACTTCTGGTAAAGAAGGGCAGCTGCATCGTGGGTTGTGCTAGGAGGAGGGCAGCCAGCAGCTGAAGAGAAAGGGTGGGTCTTTCCATCTGTCCAGCACTTGTGGGACCACATCCCAGTGCTATGTCCAGTTTTGGGCTCCCCAGCATAGAAGAGATATTGACATAGTAAAGCAAGTGCATCAGAGAACCGTTTTGATATTTAGGGGGCTATAGCACATGATGTAGAAGGAGAGATGTGTTTTTTCTGTCCCAAGTAGAGAATGCTAATGCTCTATATGCCTCCCTCAACAGGAGAGTGTTGAGAAGACAGAGCTAGATTCTTCTCAGAGCAGCACGGTGGGAGGAAAAGAGCCTGTGACCAAAAGTTAGAACACTGGAACACTGGAAACCCATCCCAGCGCAAGCAGAAAACCTTTGCCCTGAGTGGTCAAATGCTTCAATAGATTGCCTGTATAAGTTGTGGAATCTCCACCCAAGGAGACTAGCCACTCTCAACTAGCCACTGCCTTCAGCATTTGGATCTGAATAGATTTACGCTGAATAGGGTGTTGGTATGTTTTCCAGTGGTTCCTTACAACTGATCTGATTCTGGCTAAGGCAGTCATTGAATGCATATGGACTGATGCCAGTAAGAGAGATTTCTCTTTCTTCATTCATATTTTTGAAGTGACAAGTACAGGTCAATGGAGTTTTATTTTGCAAGGAACAATATAAAAATGAAAGAACTAAAATGAAAGAAGAAAATGTCAGTTGTGAATTTTCATGTGTATAGTATGTTGTTTGTGTCTTAGGAGTGCAGGAGCAGTATTATATGTATTTCACTTTCTCAATGTCATCTTGATATTTCATTTGATAACTCCATAGTAATTGCCTTCACTTTCATGTTGCAGATAATCACATCATGTAATTGTTTGCTTACACCAATGGTGATCCATCTGAAACCTAGACTTCTTGCTTTTCTTGATCTGTTTTCTTTTTTCCTGTAATTTCTGATTCCCAGGCTAATTGTGCTGATGATTATGATGATGTGTATTCCTTCTGCTGAGAGAAGTTTATTAGTACTTTTGAAGTCTCATCTTCAATGGAGAGGTAAAGTGATTTTATTGTAGCAACAACATACAAAAATAATATTAATTGTATACCAAGTGCTTTGATTAACAGCTTAGCAGTTTCTTATTTGAATTGAAGTATCTTCGTGCTTTCCCACTATGTTACTAGCTAGTAAATTAACAGGCTTTGAGATTTCCCTAACTGACAGTCCAGTATTTGAAAGCTTAAAAGAGAAATGTTTTTATGTAAGCTATTAATTAGTTACAGGATCATCTTTGTTGTCTCAGGCTAGTACTCTAGAGAGGAAAAGCATCAAGACAAAACCAGTGTTCAATGTATGCTCAGATTGAAAGTATGACTTCGGACAGCTTGGCTGTTGAACATTGATAATGAATCTATTTCTAGGCTTTCTTGGTTTTCTCTCTTGTAATACTCCCCCCCTTCAACCTTATATATTTCTGGTATCAAATAATTTTATTCAGAAATAAATAGTAGTTATACAGACATTATAGTCTCACTATGGGATTAAATACACAGGCAGTTCTGGGTGAAGTTGTATAAATCATACCAGTGTACTTCATCATCTTCCATTTTTATACCCATAAGATGAGGCATTAAGAACAGTGTTTACCTTGTAAAATGAAGAAAGAGAAATAATAAGAATTTATTACAGCCCATAAACAAAAGGAAAGAATTTAAGGAATAATGTGCTAACTCAAAACAATCCAGAGATTAATATTAAGTATATATGGTATATATATAAACTAATTCATTGTNAACAATCCAGAGATTAATATTAAGAATGTATGGTATATTCATTGGAATAAATAACATAGAAAAAACATGGTAAATCTTTGGACCTAGTTTAGTTTCCACACAGTTTGTTTTACGTAATGTCAACCAGGCTTTATAAGAAACCATAGAGCATAATTTTACAGTGCATTCCTTTGAACTGGGTTTTTCTATGTAAAGATTGTGAAATAATAATGTACCAAATGCTTACCATGTTACTAAGTGTTATAGTAACTTTGCTGTTTGCCTAGAGATTCTGTTAAAGCTGGGTCTTTTGCTCTCTTCGAGCTTCTTAATAGACATGGTTTGAAGTATTTGATTTCTCTTCTTGACTCTTAAGTTTTACTATGTCAAAATTAATATTTTAGATTACTGAACAGAATTAGGATGCAGGGCAAAAATTTGTTATTGTCTTGTTGGAAATTAGGTCAGGGATCTCCTGCAGTATACTTTTGAAACATTTTTAAAGTAAAACTGAAAATAAATTTTATAAGTATTTTCAATAAATACCTTATGAACATTTTTGCCAGTGAGGCTTTTGTAAGCACCAAAAATATATCATCCTCTTATATATAATTCTGAGCATCCTCTTGTATATAACTCTATATAGTAAAGAGATACATTAATGCCAACTTATGTGGTTAGAATCTTAAGTCCAAGATGGTCCAAGTTTGGATGCATTTTCAAATGGTTTGGAAGGGTTGCAATTTTTCTGTGCTTACTTATGATTTGTCAACAAAGCTGTGTTATAAAGCATCTTTCCACAAACAAGCAAAACAGAATAGGGGAAGCTATTTAAAATTAGGTCCTATATATCCACTTTTTGTGGCAATCCCACAAATATTGGTAGTAGTTCCCTAGAGGACAGTCTCTTTCCTTTCTCAGAATAAATGATACAAAAATCTTGGTTAGGATGATGTTGGAAATATTTGATGTTGATTGCCAAGTGCATCATAAAAGTAATCTTTAATATCTGGCCGTATTTCTGTTAATATGAAACTTGGCACAAATGCTGTTACCAGACCTTCAGCCTTGTGTCAGTAGAGTCTGGCAAAGATTTGCCAGATAGTCTTCCAGCCGTTCACCTGGAACACTGAAGGTAATAGAAAGTGTATTTGGTCTTTTGAAATATAAATCCCATTCTCTACATCTCAAGTATGGATTCCCAGTATTGAATGCTGTCTTCATCTATAGAGATATTGAATACAAATTCTTCTTCAGAATCATGAACTGTTGAAAAATAGGAGACAGATCTGTTTCATTTTGCTTCTAAAGCTAACTGAGAAGCTTTACCAAAATAATTGATATACTCAGCTCCAATTAGCATGTTTAACAGCTTCTCTAAGCCATATTGTTATGGTAGGGCTAAAAGGAAAAGCTTAAAGATCAGTGACCCAAAAAACATAATCACCCCAAAGTGGTAAATAAATGCAAATTTCTGTTTCCAAGCTGAAGAAAACAATAAGCTACACTACATTAGCTTCCTTACATATTTGTAAAATGTATGTTTCTAATGCAAAAATGGATAAAGAGTATAAGGTTCACTGTAAAATACAGTGCTCATTAAATCTCATTTTTCCAAGTTTCTTACTAGGTGTGAGAGAAGAAGTTATGTACCTGTGAAATGGAAAAATCTATATTAAATGTGAGTTGCTCCCAAAAGAACTTCTCCAGTGTGAGCCCCTTCCCCAAGGTGCAGTCCTTCAGGAACAGGCTACTCCTGTGTTGGTTCCCATGGAGTCACAAGTCCTGCCAGCAAACCTGCTCCAGTGTGAGCTCCTGCCTTCTCAGGGCCACAGGTCCTGTCAGGAGCCCACTCCAGTGTGGTCTTCCTGAAGGGTGACAGACTCCTTTGGGCATCCACCTGCTCTGCTGTGAGGTCCAGCGTGGGCTGCAGAGAGATCTCTGCTTTGCCAAAGGGTCAAGCACAGACTGCAGGGGCACAGCTGTCTCACCATGGGCTGCACCACGGGCTGCAGGGAATCTCTGTTCCAGCACCTGGAGCACCTCCTCCTGCCACTCATTGACCTTGGTGGCTGCAGAGTTGTTGTTCTCACATATTTGCACTTGTCTCTTCTGGCTGCTGTTGTTTCACAGCAGTTTTTTCCCTCTTTTGAGTCTGTTATCCCAGAGGTGTTACTGCTGTCACTGCAACCCCCCCACTACCAAAAAACCTTGTCACACAAACCCAATACAAATAATTATGTCAGTATATTCTGGAAATGTTTTAAAATGTATGTTTTGTTCTGGAGATAATGCCTTTTTTTTTTCTTTTCTTTTTTCTTAACCTGTCTCGTGTGATTTAGGGTTGATAAAGCATTCCTCATCCCAGCCTGTAAAGAATCTGTGAAGCAGGGCCATTGGACATATTAACAAGTGCCATGGAGGCCCAGGCCATCCTCTGCAGTGTCAGAAGTCTGCAGACCTGCTCCCTCTGCAGCAAACAGGCAGAAATCCATCACCACAAATGTCGGGGGAAGCAGAAGTATTTTCTAGTGACAGTGAAGGGTCTCTGACATGCAGTAAAGTATTGCTGTGGAAAGCCAAAATGTAAAGATCATCATCACTGTGTATTTATATTGCTTTTTTAAAACTTGAATTCCTAAAGAAGCAAAGCATATGTAATTATTCTTTTGGCCTCTCTGTGTATCTTTCCTTCCAGCTATCCCTCAAAACTTTTGAATCATTAAAATAATTTCAAATAATATGGACAGGGTGGATCTGAGATTTTAAAAGTAATGAATTTTGAGAAGTTTTGTGAAAATCGGTATTTGCATAGCTAATATCTATGTCATTGAGGAAAACACAAAACAACTTGTATGAGTCAGGACATGTGCTGAAACAGCTGGTCAGTCACCATGTGTGTGATACCAGCCAGCTATTCCACCTTTTGCCCAGACAGAGGGATAGGATAAAATCAGGAGCTGTGGCAGCAGCCTCTGTGAAGGATGTAGTCTGTAACCTGTTGGGAGAAAAGGGTTCATTAGCTCTGTTGTTCATGAAAAAATATTTATTTTGTAAAATTCTTGCTGTATTTCAAAATAAATATTTATTATCACAGTTGAAAATATTGATATAAATGGTCTAATAAATTCATTCATTGCTTTTTAATTAATTTTAACTAATATATTGTATATTGATACATACATTTTCATTTTAAAAAACTTTTTAAAAATACAATGTTTACAATGGGATTGTGTCTGTTTCAGCTAAGCACTTTTAATAAAATAGAAAAACAGCTTACTTTTGTTGTTTACAAGTCATATGGTATTTTCCTTAAGTAAGTCACAAATGCTTTCTTAAAGGGACAGTTTTGATCTGGAAAAGTTTGGTCTTATTTTTTCTAATCAATGCAAACAATGAAACTTACTTCAAACATGACTACAATTTTTTCTCTGTTTTTTGTAAGGATTATTTTAACAGAAACTTTTAAAATAGATGTGTACAGAATTTAGTTCTGTCACTGGCAGTGCCATAAACCACATTATCCTATATTCTAGATTTTTGGTAGATGTACAGTGCAGATTTAAGGCCAGTTTGAAGAATGTATTTGTCTAGAATAAAGTTAAAATATGGAAAGTTAGTGCAGTTTGTTGATAATTTTTCCTACTATTAAAAAATGGAAGGAAAAATCAAGATGTTCTGATGTTGTTCAAGTGATTAAATAATTTACACTGCAGAGATCCATTTCCAAACTTAAGCCCTCAAACAAATCCATTGTTTTGCAACACGGGGAGAGTATGTACAGCTACTGGCTTTGTTCTATTTTGATGAAATGTGTCATTGATAAAAGAGAGTTCAAGCTTCCCTAAACCAATTAAAATTTTCTTGCCTCAGGTGGTAAATAAAAGCACATGATAGAACTAAAGCAGACTGGGAGAGTGGTAATCAGTACAGTAGTTCGGTATTGAACAATATTGAACACTGTAACAATAACACATAATAAATCATCTTGAAAGGTACATTGGATATATTTTTTTCAAGGACAAATAAAGTATACTCACAAGGATCAAAAGGACACCTTAGTTATTTTTATGCTTTGTTTTAGAAATTATTGACAGTTTCTTTTAAAAGTAGCTCTAGCTTGCTTGACTGCAAAATGTTTATGAAAAAATACTTTTGGGTATTGGCCAGTTAGATGTAATATTTTTTACACTGTAGATACTTTATTGAAAGCCTTTTTCATGATAACATCATGTGGCTGTAATGTTTCATTTTTAAGAGCACAGTCCTGATTTTTATACATTAAATATCTTGATCTGACATATATGAAATGTGTTTAACCCAATTATATAATTCATGCCAATGTGTTGTTTCTGTACCCTCTTTACCTTTATAAAACTGATTCAGTAAAAGAAACACTTACCTATTAGGGGAAGATTTTTTGTCCGTTCATAAGAATTGCACTGTTGAAGTAAAAGCAGTGCTATACAGCGTTCCTATTTAGAAAGAAGCTAGAATGGGATAAAACCCCTCTCTCCTATTGGGAAATTTCTCTTTGGTCCAAAGGAATTTGACTGTTCTTTATTATCTAAAGTTTACTGTAAAACGCCAGGCTATCCGGATCAACTGGGATGCAGAGGGTAAATTCTGCAGGATGCCAGATTAGCTAAAGAAGTGTTGAAGTTGACACAGAGTTACTTGTGTCAGGATAGCCAGAGATCCTGACAGAAGCGTCTTTGGTTTGTGCATCAAAAGGCAACACAGATGGTGGAAATGGAAGTGCAAGTGAGTTTGATTAGCATTTTCTACTGCAGATCAAAGCTGAGACCAAATTTCCTCTCCTCAATGGACAGTCATGGTCAAAGACAGTAAATAACCTGAGGGAGGAGAATTTGAAGAAGTTCTTGGTGTAGCAATTTAGTGTGTGGAATACCTGCTGCTAGTATGCATTAGTTGACCTCTCAAGATAAATATTTGCCTTCACTAGAAAGAAAAGAGCAGTAACAAATGTATAATGCATATCATCTGTGGCTTTAAAATGTGCAAGATAATACCCTTTTTATTTTTTTCTTTCCACTTTTTTTTTCAGTGTCACTTCCTGGAAACTTAAAAAGGATCAGAAGTTTTGATATTCTGTGCATTTTATTAGTAACTGTAGGAGAAAATCCTTGTTCCAGAGATTTTACCAGAAAATTTCTATGTCATGCAAAATATGGCAAAAGACAGCAAATGTGATAGACCCAAAAAACAGTAAGTGAGAAAAATTTTGCTTGAAGCTAAAAGACTTACTTTTATTAAATTATATCTGTATTTTAGCATAAGCCATGGTGCCTTCTGTATTATTTTCTTTTACATCTGTTTTCTTTATGGATGGTATAGAAAGTGATCAAGTGGTAAAAGAGAATGCCCAAATGATAGAATTTAGAGGTCTTGTTTCATCACTGTTATTCTTCAGTACTCTGGTCTCATTCTAAAAGAACTCCGTGTCATCAAAGCCATTACTGCCCTTCTGTGTCTATCTCAAACCCTTATGATCACTAAGGGATTTCTTGTATCAGTTCCATATTTTTTCAGACTTTAAACAGCTTTGTTCTAGATCATTCTGGAAAAATGTACTTACTATCCTCCAGATATTTATGGCTATTCTTTGTAACTGCATGCCAGATTTGATTTCTTAGACCACAACTGTTGCCCACCAAGCACATGCACAGTGTATTCCTGTGCATCCTCTCCAGTGAAGGATAAGGAAAAGATGGTGTTGTGTTCAGAGCAGTTACACAAATGTGCAGTCCTGAAAAGGCATAAAGCTTACACGAGATTTATTTTGCTGTGCCATATTTAATGTGTATTTCTTTCAGTAGCACTCTCAGCTTCTCAGTTGCCACTGTTCACTTGGCGCCATTTGCTCTGTCACGTGCCTCCCCCAGTGCTATGCCAATGGGTCCAGTAGTGGGTTCCCACTGGTAAGCCAGTTCAGGAAACTAATAAAGGCTGAAGTTTTTTGGGGGTTTTTTTAGGTTATTTTTAGGATATAATCTATCTCTATAGCACCAGCAGGTAAATTGCTATTTCAAATGCAATTCAGGTCTTCCATGAACAGTTTTGTACAAATTGTTTTCTTTCAGCTCATTCCAGTTCTATTTTGTCTACTAAAAACTGTAAAGATAACCAACACAAATCTTAAAAATCTTAAAGATCCACAACTAAAATGCCAAATACAGGTACATATTACAAATATTTAATCATTGTGACTTCTTTCTGTGCTTTGCAGTATAGGTATTTTTCTTTAAGGGTGATGATCTTAATAGTGCTGTGTTTTCCGTTTTTCTTTGTTCCTAGTAATGCTCTCAGAAGACTGAAGAAATATTGCTACTCTTACTATAATATATACACTTGAGAAAACCCCAAAAAGTCATGTTTTTAAGCATTCCAGGCAATAACTGAGCATTGATGCAACTACTTTGGCAATTCCACATGCTCGCTGATTTTGCATCAAAAGGTAAGAAACAGAAACTTAATAGTGAAGTGGTATTAAAAACACATCCTAGTGAGTGCACTCTGAGCAGATATTAAACCCCTAACCAGAGTTCCCTCTCTACTGATCTCATTGTTTCTCAGAGAGCCATCCTATGTAGCTAAGCTTTAGATTCTTCCTCTTTGATCATGATCGGCAATTGCTTCATTATTTTGTTGTACATAGGATCATAGAATCGTTTGGATTGGAAGTGATTGTTAAGAGGCATCTAGTCCATCGCTACTTCAATGCAAAGTGACATCTTCAACTAAATAATTTTGACCAGGCATAGGGAATCTAGCGCCTCTCTGGTCATCATGTTCCAGTGTTTTTCCACCTTCATTGTGGAAAGTTCATTCTTTGCAGGTAGTCTGCTTCTACCCCCTTTTAGTTTAAAACCATTATCTCATGTCCTATTGCAAGGGTCTTATTAAAATGTTTTTCTCCATTTTTTTATAAGCCCTACTTTAGATAGTGGAAGAACGCTCTGAGGTCTCCCTAGAGTCTTCTTTTCTCCAGGATGAATAATCCCAACCTTTTTAGTGTTTCTTCATAGCTGACCTGCTCCAGCCCTCTGATCATTTCTGTGGCTCTACTCTGGACCTGCTTCAGCAGATCCATGTCCTTCCTGTGCTGGACACTCCAGAGCTGGATGCAGCATGCTGGGTGGGGTCTCACTAGATTGGAGTAGAGAGGCTGAATCACCTTCCTTAACCTTCTGGCTGAGGTGCTGGTGATGCAACCAGATACAATTGGCTTTCTGTACTGCAAGGACAGATTGCCAGGTTATGTCCAGCCTCTCCTCCACCAGCACCCCCAAATCCTTCTTGCCAGGGCTGCTCTCAGTTCTTTAATCTCCCAGCCTGAATTGAGATTGAAGGTTGTCCCAACCCAGGTGCAGCACCTTGTACTTCATCATGATGGACTTCATGAGGTTCGCACAGACACCCTTCCTGAGCTTGTCTAGGGCCTTCAGGTGCCACGTTCAGGTGTGTCAGCTGCACCACACAGCTTGATGTCACCTGCAAATTTTTTGAGGGTGAACTTGATCCCACCGTGTGTCATTGACAAAGATGTTAAACGCTACTTGATTCACTTGATTCATACAGAGCAGGATGCCCTTCCATTTGCAGACCTTGGTATACCCAAGTTTTGAGATGGGAACAGGGTAGCTCACTACTATCTTCCTGTTTCTAGTCTCTTTCAGTATTTGTCAAATATGTAGCAGTTTTAGAGCTGCTGAGTCCCTTTGTGGATTTGACTTCTGAAGAAATATATTTCCATCTTGACATATCTAAAACTTTCTTGTGCTTAATGAAAAATAGAAAATGACCAAGAAGTTTCACATACTTCTGGAATACCTTTGCAATCATCTTTACAGATATCTATATTTAAGAGCAGTCCAGATGTGTCTTTGCATGTTCTTCACGGAATTATGTGATTTTTATGCTGCTGACGTCTTCACTCCCACTTTTGCTCTCCATTCTGCTGCTTCTTTCGGTTGTCTCTGACCAAACCCACTTATCTCCTTCTGCCTGGAGTGCTTATTTGGCATGTAAGTGAAGATGACCTGTGAAAGTAGTGGAAACAACACTCCTACAGCTTTTTTGTTGACCTGAGCAATTGGTCAGTGAGATATTTCTTCTAGGAAAAGTTGTTGAGGGAGTTAGGTATCTTGGTATCATCCTTTTTATTTACAAAGAGTGCTCAAAATGACAGGAATTATAAGCCTCTTTCAGGTAGCACTTGGCATAACTCCTGCAGGGTTTTTTCTAGGGCTATAATCCCAGTGCTGTTCAGAGCACATTGTTGATTTATTGATTCTTTCTCTTCATGTCTTTGAATTGCACAAAATGGAGTTTTGCAAAAATCTCTCCACCTGCATAATTGATGTGCCTTTGTTTGGCTGTCATACACGCTTACTCCTGCATTA
Source organism: Bombycilla garrulus (assembly GCA_013400315.1). Lineage (NCBI taxonomy): Eukaryota > Metazoa > Chordata > Aves > Passeriformes > Bombycillidae > Bombycilla > Bombycilla garrulus. The sequence continues at coordinate 128,413 of VXBU01012415.1, read as the reverse complement.
ATTCAACTATTGCTTCCCATTCTGTTGTTCCATGGAGGAGTTCAATTGCATATTACAACTCACTTTTTCTGCCTAAGGAAGCACTCAAGTGACCAAAGAGCAGCCGTTCCTAGAATGGACAATGATCTAAGTACATAGCGCACAGTGAGGTTCATGGCTGGTGTGATGGGTTTGAATGTTTTAGAGTAAATTAATTTTACCTGAAATACCTGATACAAAATTGATAGAGTACTATGGTTAGGGAAAATAGAAAACAATGGACAAATTAAGTGAAATAAGTAGAATAATGTACCTTTTGTTTGTAAGGGAAAGGTAAGGAGAGTAAATGAAAGGAAAAGTCCTATGCCCTTAGGAGATCATGGTGGATATTAGTCCAGGCCTAATAAATGGAGGGACTGAGACACTTGGGGTTAAGTGACCTGAAAAACTCTCACAGATCTAAGTTTGTAAGTAGAGCATCATGTTCCTTGTATCTTCCTTCAGCTGAGAGGGAAATAGGTGAACAATGAAGTTTATACAATTACTCAGCTAATAAATTAATTACTATATTATTCTGGCTCCAGACATTGTAATGCAAACTAATTTTTTTGAGCATTTGAAGCCACTTGCCTCTGCCATCACCTCTTAATAATTTTTGCCATTGCTATTTAGTTATGAATTGTGTTTTCCAACAATTAACCAGGAATGTGTCCTTAAAAGCCTGAACTTGCAGCATTGCAAAGTGTAAGGGACTGTGTGTTCTTAAGCTATGTTAGTGTCTTACCAAAATAAGTATGTCATCTGGGGAAACACAGCTCCTCAAATGTTATTTCATGGTGGAATCTTTGTACCTCAAGTCATACTTAGTTGAGAGAAATAACCTGGATAACCTGGCTGGATAGAACCTGAAGTCCCTGCATGTTATTAGAGAGCTTTTATTACAAAATTTTTCTACCTCAATTTTTTTTCATAGAGCAGTGTTATTTATGAAGTGGAGGGGAATGAGAAGAAAAAATATTAAATATTATTAGGGTGTTTTCGCCATCCACTTTTAATTTCATGTTCCACAAACCCAAGAAAGATTAAGAGTATCCCTCTGGCTTTAGTCAGTGATTTTGGATCTAAAACAACAGATGCTGACAAAAACACAGCTCTTTTATTCCTCTATAGGAAATTATGATAATGAACTTAGTTCTGGACTCAAGTATTGTATGCAAGCTGAAGATGTGCAATAGATTTAACAAAAACAGTGACAGCAAAAAGCAGCTAGAAAAAATGGGAAAAACATGGCTATGCCTTTGCCTAAATTAACAGAAATCGACTTTTTTTTTTTTTTCCTATTTACCAGGAATGTCAGGAATATTGAATACTATGAGATTTTAAGAACAAAGAAAATTGATGTGATCACTGGGTATGTTTGGTAAGAACAGTAACACAGAACTATGCTGTTTTCAATTAACAGTGTGGCAGTACTGAAATATATTTCATTAATACACAGGTAAAAGGACTTTACGCTAATCAGAATGAATTGCTGCATTCAACAAAGAGCTGCTACAGGTCTTAAAATTACTTTTGCCTTGCTGCATGGATACAGCTGAACGTAGTTTAATACATTTTTTACATGATGTAATTTTGTCTAGCTCATACAATGTCAGGGTAATAATAATGATATTCTAATATTAATGCAAGCACAAGATATACATATTGATGAATAATGGTCATATGTTTTTGGATCTCCTTGCCAAGTCATATTAAAATGACAAATAATTGCCATTGCTTCAGAGAAATGGTACAGACTCTGTAGTCAAAAAGCACATTAGGGACCCACAGCATCCATTTGTTATCCTTTGTCAGGAAAACATGGTTCTTTAATGAAAGTGAATGAAAGGACACTGATTGAGGACAGTGACACTAAACCTCTTTCTCAATAGGAGCCATGACATGAGTATTAATAAGCAGATTGAAAGGTTAAGACTCAGCTTTGAAACTGTGAAAGCACAGTAGAATCTGAAACAACTCACCCCTTATAATATGGGGAAAATCACAGTGTAAAATGGATTGTATAAGCCTTTTGGCCACAGGAGGATAGAGCGAGTGGAAATTGGTTCCCAGACAATTCGGGAAAATGCCATTTAAAATCTTAACCCGAATACATTTTTGTTAAAGTTTTGCTTTTAATTCAGTCTTGATAAATGATTCTTTTCCTTTTCATTATCCCCTCCCTCTTTTCTCCCACTACTATAAAAATGCTAACAAAATCAACCAAGGCATTTCCTGAGCATTGGTGAGGGCAGCTGAGAAAGCAAGGGCACGGAGACACAACCCGAGTCAAGTATGAAACAGTCACCTAGAGCAATGTATTTAGTAAGAATTCAACATGCGTGTTACTTGGGAAAATGAAGAAATATCTATATAAAAAAAAGATTTTTGAATGCATAATACATTATGGTGATCACTTATGAATTACTGAGAGCCCGGTGGAGCCAGCCAGGGTCATGGAAGTGTGAAACAGGCAGTCTGTGATCTTGCTGAGCTCTGTAGGTGTGTGTGGTGTCACTCTGGAGTTGGTGGTGAATGCAAGGGAGCAATACAGATGTGTCTGTCTCTGCTGAACAATGGCTGGAGCTGCTGCATCTGTATTGATAATGTTTTTCCTCTGAGACTGTGTGATCTGCACAAACTCTGTATAATCACAATCTCTGATCACTTTTGTAGGTTTATGCTCTTTTTATAGTACCACTTTTCTATGGACAGAATTAAATGATTTTAGTGTTAGAGAAAAAAAATGCCCCATAATACTTAAGTACAAGGTTTTCCATGCCAGTAACTAAGCTGGGAAAAATGTGCCAAGATTAGAGGTATTTGAATGGTTCTGTTCATCACAGAGATAAAGTGACCTGGGTTATCTACAATTAGATTTCAGAATATTGAAACAAGGTTACATGGCACTAACTGAATGTCTTCCTAAACATCTGTCAAAATGGGAAACCATTGCACCCATTGAAGAAATGCATTGAAGTTCGGATTTAAATGTATTTAAGATTTTGCAGTAAAACCAGATGAGTATTTTTAGGCGAAGCCAAAAATGTTGTCAGCCAAATCTACACCAGAAAACTAAGAGGACCTGGGACTATTTTCTGATTAACAAGCCAATGGCATGGCATAACCCATGTCCATATTTTTAATTGCTTTTCATCTTCAAAGAGGTTGCCTCCATGCATGCTGCTGATTGAGACTCTTCACCAGCTTGTGGTAAGTCCTAAGTGGTGCTTAGGAGTCAGCTGAGATAGCTGGTTGAAATAGGGGAAAATTATACCATGGACTTTTCTAATATATGCATGATGGAGGAATTTTATTGTTCACTGGTGCTATTTTGTCTTATTTCTTCAGTAAACAATCATTGAATCAATGCAAATTGACGTTTGATATTCAATGTAGGGGAACAGCAGAGATTTTAAGGATGAAATGGCTACAGAAAAAAATTAAAAGGAGATAGTAATATTTTTGTATTAACTATAAAGGAAACTTGAAAGTCACGTGCATTGTTCTAGTCAATAGAGAGCAGTAGAAACACTTTTTGTCAAGAGAGGGGTCATGATCTTTTGGAAATAACAGAGGAAAAAATGAGTACAGACAAGTGTGCAGGTGAAATGATGGAAATTCTCAGCTCATTTCTTGCTCTTCCCCTGCTCTACATGTATCTTGGAACTCACCATTAATTCCTTCCCATGTATAGCCATCCAATCCTGTTTAAGCAAACACAGTATCTCTCCTGTATCACCCACATCCAAACAATTTCCGTGGTCGGCATACTCAGTTTCCATTTTATTTTGGGCACCTTAACTGGAAAGCCACAGGGGAATCAATATGAAATCTTAGGGCCACAGGAGTGTCGTGCAGGCACCACAGGGGACCGAGATCATTTGTGCAATTTAGACCCAGATGGTGCTCAATAGAAAAGGACTGGATGTCCCAAGCAGGGTGAGCAGGAGGCATTTGGCATAATTTGTGGCTGTGGCTTCTGCTGTTGCCTGTGCTTTAAGCAATGTGGACACAGTCTTAGTTGGCCAAAGGATAACTGAAGCTGGTTGGATGCAGGATGGTGAAAAGTAAACAGTCTTAGGATATATCAGGTGAAACATTTCTAAGAGAGAAGGAAACGTGAATGCTGTTTTATAAGGCCTTAGTGAGATCTCATCAGGAGTACTGATCAAATTCTGCTCACTTATATGCAATAAAGCTGAGATCAAGTTGGAACAATCTCAAAGAAAAATTTCCTGGATGATCAAGGACCTAGAGATTACAGCATGGTTTTATTAGTCTTGCAAAAAGTAAGCTGGAAGAGGATGTGATTGCTTTAATCACATCAGGAAGTGGGACAAAAGGAATTGAGAATTGCTTAAGCTCAAGCACATTGTTGACTCAAATGAGCACAGATGAATAAACATGAATAAATAATGTCAGGCTAAAATATAAAGAAATATTGCAACCTTTACAAGAGAGAGCTTGTGAAAATATTGTCTGTGCATGTTGTGGTTTAACCCCACCCAGCAAGCCAAGCTCTCCTGCCCACCAGTGAGGCTGGAGAGAGAATCAGAAGAGTTAAAGCAAGAAAACTCATGGCTTGAGGAAAAGATAGTTTGATAGGAAAAGCAAAAGCTGTGCATGCAAGCAAAACAAAACAGGGATTTAATTTGCTGCTTCCCATTTCAGGAAGGCATTCAGCCATCCCAGGAGAGCAGGGCCCCAACACCTGTAATGATGACTTGGGAAGACAAACACCATCATTCCAAATGTCCCCCTGTGGGCAGCAGTACTAATTACAAGAGGAATAGAAGCAGCCTAACCCTTAATAGGCCACAGGTGTAACCAATAAGGACAAACCCTACAAAAGAGGAGGTTGGCTGAGGCTAAGTCTGCTGGGGGCTGCCTGCTGAGCTGTGAAGATGTGCTAGAGTTGCAGTGTGCTGGGGAGGCTACGGGGCTAGGTGGCCAGGAGAGGAGCACAAAAGGTAAGCTGTTGAACAAGCGATGGACCAGGATAGGGTCATGTGAGGAACAGAAAGGAGTTAGCTGGTCATGCAGAAAGAAGGATATGTGAAAATGCTTGGGTATAGTTTAGGCTTCAAGAAGGCTGTGTGGCCTTGCCTAGGGAACTGGGCTGAGTGATGCTGCCCTTAGAAGAAAACAGAAAGCTGGGAGAAGCTGCCTGAACAAAGTTTAGTTCTCTGGAACATACTGTGTTTGTCTAGACAGTGACATGTGATTGTAACTGTAACTTATGGTTGTGGGCAACTACAGCATCTCCCCATTCCTCCTTCTTCCCTGCATTCTGTATACTGAGCACAATGTCTGGGCTGTCTCTTGGGTCACTGTGGGTCACCTGTCCTGGCTGTGTCTTCTCCCGGCCTCCCATGTGACTCATCTCCCCTGCCAGTGTGGCAGTGTGAGAAGCAGAAAAAGCATTGGCTTTTGTAAGCACTGCAATAACAAAAACATCTCTCTGTTATCAACCCCTATGTTCAGCACAAATCCGAAACACAGCCCTATACCAGCCGCTGTGAAGGAAATTAATTCTACCTCAGCCAAAACCAGCACAGGGGGCTGTGAACAGAAGACACCTACATTTTCAGATAGTCTGATGAGTGCAGGAAGGGAATTATGTGACTTATGGTCCAGAGGTCACGGTATGACTATTTATTTAATGCATCCCAAATACCGTAGAAATGTTGTTCATAGAAAGCATTCCAGTATTATGGTTTCTTAGTTGCTTTTTAACATGTAAGAATTGAAATAATTTTCATTCTTGAAATTATTTATTGTATTTACATTGAGCAAATTACCTATGTGATTTCTGTGTCTAGCTGTATCAAGTAGATGATAAACTACAGCTTCATGTGCCTTAACTGAGAAATTGGATGCATAAATCACAAATGCTTCACTAATGTGTATATGCATTGTGCAGTTTCATAGAAATACGGTGTCTCATGATTTGAAGTTCACAAATTAGATGATTTTTTTTGCCCAGATTTGAACTTTGAAAATTTAGCCCTTGATATGTGGGTTGTTTGAACAGACTATCTGCTGTTTGAAGTTTTTTAAGGTTATTCTTTTGTTTTGCTTCCATTTCTGATCTGCAGTGATGCTTGTTCTGGCAATGACAGGACGGACAAATTGTTCATAGATCTTGCGTGCCATTCCTGATACAGTATATTTTCAGCACTGTAGTTCTTATGTGTGGTGTTAGAAGTAGTTGCATGAAGAGACAGAATGTCAATATCTTGGTAAATAATAGACTTATTTTTTCTTGCTGCTAGTCTGATCTTTGTGGAGCTCCCTCCCAGAGTCCCAGGCCCTAATCAGACTGGGCTTCACAATCCAGTAATGGACTTATGTTGTGACTAGTTATATTTTTACATGGAGAGAGGAAATTCTGAAGGAATTTAAGAAATTAAAGTGGAGCATCTGGCGCTGGTTATATTGTGTTGAAATTCATGGCAGAACACTGTCCATATTTTCTTATAGTATAATAGTGTATACTTTTACAATTTTCCTTTAAGAAGCAAAAGTTATCTTTACAGCTGTGAGATACTCATTCACCAGTGAATTCATTTCAGTTTTCAAATAGACAGTAGCAGATGCCACAGACATTCATAATGCTGGTTTTATATATACATAATAATACACATGTAAATGTGTTCTGAAATCTGATGTTGTAGGAAGAAGTGTCAAAAATTACTGTCATTGAAAAGAGTGAGATAGAAATGCATTCATTATTCCTTTTTCATAACTGGAGGTGTAAAGAACATTCTTTTCCTTAGCTAAGCAGGTAGTGTTTAACAACACTGATAGTTCCCCTTATGGCCCTCCATGTAGTTAGTGCTTGCTATTATATTTATCCTAAATAGCAACCTCACTTGTTGTAGTTCTGTTCAGACATTTATTATTCACAGCTTATCAGAGTGGGAGTTAGACAGATTGCTGTCTTTACATTTTTCCTGGAGGTTAAGGAAAAAATGCTTCCTAGCATAACATGGAGTCCTGCTACAGGAGATGCCATCACCTTGTAAGGCACGGGTGCTGCAATGAGACAGCCCCTGGTGCTTCACTGCAGCTTGGGATTTCTCTGACAGCTGGAGAGGTAGGTAACAGCATATGCATACCCATACACTGTCATCTTGGGTATCATGTCCTGTGGTGACTGTACAATTTTGTTGCCCCAGAAATAAATGAAGCTATGGGCAGAGGCTGTCTTTGACTAAACACTGCTAGCTTCCACTGAATTTTGTGGATGGGCAGGGCTTTGGCGCTATGGAACTATCTTTATGAACTTCATAGCAGATTACTAATGCTTCTTCAGCAGAACTGTGTTACTCCTGCAGCAGAGAGCTAATGAACCTTTCTGTGTGATTAGAGTGGGAAATTGTCTGTTTATAAATAAATCAATATTTCCAAACACTATTTTCTCAGTGTTATTTTACTGTCTTAATTTTTGCACTAACTGTACAGTCTGGTTTAAAATTCATAAAAAGGTATTTTTAGAGAAAAATTGCAAATAATCAAAATCAAGACTTGATAAGTTTAAGTACAAAATATTAGTATTTTTCTTAGCAGGTTCTTCACAAATTCTTTAAAATACTGTCTTGTTACAGCTTTGTTTACTGGAGAAACATGGTTTAACACCTCATAAGTACTGCTCAGTTTTTCAGAGATATTGAAGTGTCCTAATGGGCTTTGAAATGTTGGGACTATGTGCCTTTGTTTAAACATGGTAAGAACTGAACAGACAATTTTGCTTATGTTTACCTCCATTTGCTTTAATCTTGCTGTGTCTGAAATGAGACTGCTTTTGCAGGTGAAGTAAAGCCTGTACCTAGATTATATTATTGCCTGAATCAGGATCAGTATCTAGAAGTTTTATGTGAAGTCAGATTCTTCCAGTTTCCAATCTTGCTCCCACCCAAGATATGTTTTTACCTTTGATTTCGGGAGGAGTAGAATCAAATGCAAGTAGAATCAAGTTTGACGCTGCTTAGCAGTAATTTTCAAGGCAGTGTAGGAATGTAGGAAGTGTAGACGCTTTTTACAAAAAGCATTAATTCAGTTCCATAACTGGAACAAACACAATGGGGGTTTTTGTGTGAATTTTGAGTGGATGGACAAGTCAACAACTGTCTCAATTTGGCAATGAAAAGAGAATCCCTTGAACCTGTCTGTAAACTTGCTTCCTTGCACAGTCTTTGTTCCAAGTTGGAGGATGCTCTGAAAGGGAAGATAATGAAGGTGCCGGCTGGGCTAGATGGAGATGAATAATTAAAGAAGCTTTTAAATTATGTTGCCATCAGTTGCTGGAGGATATGATCCTGCTGCAAAATAATGGGCTCTCATATGTCTGAGGCATTTTTGGAAGATATTAAGAATGAATATTGGATGCATAATTAGGTTTTCTTGAAGGTGTATTAGTATATTAAAGGTAGAACATTCAATAATTTCGATTATCCCATATTATCTATACTTTGAGCAGTTGTGTCACTGCTTGTAATTCTGTATCTCTAGTTGACATTTTTCTAGAATAAATTTTAGAAAATGGAAGATTATAGTTCTCTACATGCAGCATGCTTTTTTTTTCTGTATTTTATTCCCTTTACATATTTTCTTTCCCCTTTTAATTTAATAGGAACCATACACAGAAGGCAGGCAGATAAATGTACTGAAACCTTGTTAGCATTTAATCTCTTTTTGGATAAATGCAAATATTTCTGTCAATGGTACTGGAGCCCTGTCCACCAGTCATCTGAGGAACTTACTCATCCATTTTTCACAATGTGTCCAGTATTATTAGTTGCTGAAGATTGTGATCCAGAATGTTTTTCCTGATGAAAGCAATAGAATTAGGCCACAGGGCTTCAGAAAATTGCTTTCATATTCAGGCAGTGCTACATGTGTAGAGACACCTTGTTGATGATTTTCCTGCCTGAAGAAAACATATTGCTGCTGCCACAAACCTGTCTTTTGGCACTTTGTCACTTACAAGTGATGATAAAATTGCAACAAAAAGACTTCTTTTTAATCTCATAGGTCATCGTTTGTTCTCTGGATGGTTCTTCCTTTGTCCTCTCATTTAGTTTAGATAAGGTGTAAAAATCCTTTTAGTTGCCCCTGAACTTCTCTTAAAAACACAAAATCCAAAAAGTCAGCCTCAGTGTACCCTCAAATTTTTAACATGACAACTTCTTCCTTCACATTTCTCATTTAGATTAAAAAGCTCTGTGTGTATCTTAAATATGTGTTTCTTGGAATGCTGAATTGCAGGCAGGCATTTGAGTCACAGATTCACATCAAACTGAAAACCTTTAGAGAGACTTTTAATCCCTTTAGTTTTGTGAACCACCCAGAATCATGTGATAATTGCATTACTGAAATGATATCCATTTGTTACTGCTGAGCAATTAAACATTTTTTAATAAATTGTTATTTGGTCCAACAATTCGGAGTTTCAGAAATGTGGTGATGGATAGAAAGACAGAAAAACTGTGAATAAATCCATGCATGCATTGAATATTTTGAAGATAGGTTTTTTCACACCATTAGCACAAACAATTAATCTGGCTACCTTTTTATCCTACATTTTCTATACTTTCGGGGAGATTTTTTTTTGTCAGTTTCTTCAGCTTCATGCCACAATGAAACCCCAAACCCTGTCTGTGACATAAAAGGGCTACAGGCATGAGATCTTGATGCACCATATGCAGTATTTTGCCTCCATTTTCTTGCACTTTGAATCCCCTCCAGTTGGAGATATGGAAAGAGTAAAAAAAGTTTAAAATCTCCTGAGAAAAGCAGCAGAAGGTACCCCTGGAGTGTGCCAAGCAGAGGCTGTGGAGGTGTCACACCTTTCCTAGCGTGGAGGAAGAGTCAGGTCCTGCACACTCCCCATTACACACAACAGCTTGTGTCCAAAGGAAATACAGAAATGCCAAGTTTTGTGTTTGCATTAGGAGTGCCACCTCCAGAAGCCCAGGACTTTCTCAGTTCCTCCTATGAGAAAGCCAAGCATTAAGAAATACAGAAATGGACACTTAGGTGCATAAATAAACATTGAAGGCCAAGCCCTCTGTAAGTGCCCAGGGGAAATAAGACTCATCTCTCCAGATGAAGGGATTCCTGTGTTCAAACCAATCACTACTACAGATAATGAACAGATTGATCATTTGTATGGATTTAAGACCTATGAATAGAGATGTCTTGGGCCTCTGGCCTGTGTCACTTTCCTTTATGTCCTAAAATCACTGCCTATTCACCAATAGGAACTGGCAAAAACAGAAATAGCCACAATGAGCATTCCTGGTTCTTTATGGAATTCTTCACAATGTGGGCTTAATTTGAAGATAATGAACCACCATTTTCTACTTAAATTATACAGCTCAACAACCTGTGCAATAAATATACAAGCCTAAGTAGTCAAGGTCAGAAAATTATTTTTTTCCCTAGGTAAAGTATTCTTTTAGACTTACTAGTTATTCTTTTTCTTCCTTATACTTGTTTTCTTAATTTTATTTTTAGTAGAGTTTTGAACTTCAGGTGCAAAATGCAGTTCTTCCAAGAAAAGTGTTGTTCAAAGTATTTTCTCAGTACGATATTGTATTGCAAATAATTGAGATATTTATCTTAAGGTTTCTTTCAAACTCTTCTATTACATGTCACCTGTTCCTGATCTTATCCTGGTAATGTAAGATTTTGCATGCTTATCATGAAAATGTGTGTTTACATGACAAATTAATTACATTAAATAAAGCAAGGAAGGCAATTTCTTCAATGAAATAATATAAAAGCAGAAAAATATGGAAGAAATCAAACCAAAATGATAAAAAGCATTAGCAGTTTGAAGTCTCTGATGGAATTTTGTCAAAATGTTAGGAGGCTTTTGAACTATTAGAGCATTTCACAGCAGCCACTGGTAGTTTCTGAACTGATATTTTAAGTCTGTGTTTATACCAGGAGCTCAATTCTGTAGTCAGGTACAAGATGAGTAATTTTGTAATAATGAGGGGTTTTGTAATAAAATTAGCCAGACTCTTGCTGTGCTTACACAGGGCTGCCCATTTGCCCCTGGCACACTCAGCAGCATGGTTTCATGCCTTTGCTCTGGTCTTCAGCCCTGGGTACCCTGTCTCACATAGAGCTGCTGTGCCAAAAAGGGACGATGCACAGTAGCTGTCTGATTCAATTGCTGCCTTACAATTGAACATAGGATTAACTTGTAGCTCAGTTAAAAAAATTCCTGGATGAGACTCATTGCAGCCAAATGCAGGAGGAGCTGTGCTGAACTAGCATAGATGGCTGGAGCTGCAGCTTCATCTTAGCCTTCACCAGGCACAAGACGCCTCTGTCTCGTGTTGTTATAGCTGGGATAAATGTGAGCCTACCATGTGAGTGGTAAAGGGTGGAGCAGAGACAGGGATGTTAATGTAATTGTGCAAAAAATTTCCCCAAGTTTATCAAACACTTTTAAAAATTAATGTGTAGTTCAGGATTTAGCAATCATTTTGTCAGCTCTGGAATTTTGCCTGTATATAGTTGTTAATGTTTTCTTCAGTTTTATTTATTTCTGCAGCAATCCTCTAGTATTTACTCATCTGTTTCTGGGGTTGTTGTTGTTGCTTAATGAAGCAGAGCTTCTCTATTACAGTCCTGAATCTCCACGCTCAGATCCTCGTGGTAACCCTGGCAACCCTGCTGGCAGGGTGGGCTCCAGCACCTCTGACTGGGCAAAGTGCAATCCTTTCCCCCAGCCCTGCGGACTAAGCTGGAGTGTCACTGCTGCTGATGTGTCACCCCATCTTTTGGTGTTGAGGGCAATAAGGTGACATGGTTTAGTTCCTTATCAAGAAAGAGGTAACAGGGCTGAGCCTAAATATGCTCTTCAGGTTTTGTTGTTATTACACTGGAAAATATAGGGCAAGATCTTCTAAATTCTTTTTTAATTCTTTAACTGAGCAAATAGTTCTGTGTTTGCTGTAGACATTTTCTTTAAAAAAAGCAATTTTCTATCCAATTCTATGGAGTCCACAAGCACTCACTCTGTTAGCATAATCCATAACCTATTAACATAATCTATATTATATTCTCTGGTATCATCTATTAAATTATATATCTATAGGACATGTGAAATTAGCATGCATCCAAATCATCCAAATCTTAACTGCTTAAACTTAGGTGTTTCACAAGAATTCTTCTCATTTCCTACACGTATACTTGAAAAGCTTTAGGAAGGAGATTTTGAACTGATAGATGTAAAATATGAGTTGTTCCTCTCTTGAGAGATGTTGGCATTTACTGTGGCATCCCTTCAGAGGGACCAGGCTACATAGTTAAAACTTGTTCAAACTGAACTATTGTAAAATTTAAAATCATAAATTCTTTCTGCAGTCCTCTGATTCAAGCAATCCTTTGAAGTGTTTTATGGCTTCTCTCCAATGCTTTCTGTTTTACAGGTTGCTTCAGTTTTGTTGCTTTTAAGGGTCCTAACTTTAGTGTGCTCATATTTTGGAGAGGCAGTGTAATAGTCTTTTTTGTTTAGATCTGGTGTTTCTTGGAAAAATTTCTTGTAGATGTTTGCAAAACAACTAAGCATTCAGAATAAATGTAGCTTCTAGAATAACCTAACTTTTGAAAAAGATCACTTTGTGTGTTAGTGTCTAGCTTTACTCATCATTAAAATCCCAAGGGATGAAAGGTTGCTTTTAATTTTAGCCTTCAAAATTCACAGTATGGAATACATTGATTTATTGATATCAGTTTAATCAAGCCATTTATTGGGACTTTCTGCAACAGTTGAATTGAAATTGATGGGTAATTTCTTCTTGATCCGTTGTTGTCTGTGGGAAAGGCTGAAGTCATAGACTTACTGTTCAAATTTTTTCTTTGTACAAGCCTAGGACAAAACCGGAATGAGCAAAGGGCAAGAAGATTTTAGGCTCAAGATTATAGTTTGAGTTAGGATTGAGAGTGGGACTGAGGTTTGGGCTAATAATTTTACACCTTAATCCTCTGATACCTTGTCCATGTTGGTTTAAGTGAGTGCTGCTGGTGTAGCAGTATCTGTAGGGCAGCAGGTAGGGTTGTAAGTTTGTTAGATTTGCTCAATGTTTGGATTCTACTTATCTCCTCCAGTGAGAATGAGGGCTGGGACACACAGGGTCCTACACTTTATGTGCCTGTTAAGAGTGGGATTTTGCCATGCTGTTAAAGGTAGGGTTGCTTATGGGTTAGTTACAGAAAATTTTTTGAGCTAGAGTTACTTTGGGCATGTGGAGTATGCAAGTCATGGAGTCACAGAATCATAGAATCGTTTGGGATGGAAGGGACCTTAAAGATCATCCAGTTCCAACACCTCTGCCATGGGTGCTCAGAGCCCTTGCCAACCTGGTCTTGAACACTTTTAGGGATGGGGCACTGACAGCTTCTCAGGGCAATCTCTTCCAGTGTTTTGCCACCCTCTGAGTGAAGGGTTTCTTCCTAATATCTAATTTAATCTAGTTTAAAACTGTTCCCTTTTGTTCTATCATCACCTGCCCATGTAAGTCTGACAATCTTCCTTATTCTTGTAGATTTTTTACAATTTATCATGAATTAATTCTGTACTGAGGATCAGCAGGCTGCAGTTCAAGCTGCCTGTGCTCCTGGCCCACTAGTAGACTATGCCACCAATGGCTTTGAAGAGTTCTTTCCAGGAAGGTCTGCTTAGGAGCCTCAGGCAAGAATCCCTTCTCAAGTTTAGGATTAGGCACAATGCTGAAAAGACAGTGGATGGCTCATGGCTGTGTGGGGCCGCATGAAGGCTAGTCTGACTGAGGCATGGTATGGATTCTGTCTTTCAACAAAAGAGCACTTCAGGTTAGTGTTAAGTGTTAGATAAGTGGCTTGATACTGGTGATGGTATTAATACTGCACACAGACCTAGTTGAGGGCTTATAAGAAAACAAAAAATGGTTTTTATTCTGTTCTGTTCTGCGATAGGTAGAAGAGGCCAAGTGGAGTTAGGTCACAGGCAGGCAGAGGGACCAGCACATGTTGATTTTATTGCTCAGTACCTGAAGGTCTTTGTTGTGGAATTTAAACTCTTTTCTTATTTTCTGTGAAAATGTCTCATGGAAAACTGCAAGCTGGGATGACTTCACTGACTATGCCGTGCATTTGGCAAGGTAGAGAAATAAAACAAGCACTTCAGGCACTGCTCTCTCTAATATGTTTTTGCTAGCCTTTGTCCTACTGTTAACAATAATTCTTAATAGTAGTTTAGTCACTTTTCCCCTGGCCAAAATCAAACATAACTGGTTTTCCATTTCACATCAATTGTTAGCCTGTTTTTCAGGTGTTAAATTTCATATAGTTGTAGTAAGAAAAAGGTCAGTTCCTGGTGTCTATGGCACTAATCAGACTTCATCCTTCAAAATAATAGAAGCAAAAAACAAACAAACAAAAAAAAACCAAAAATAAAACCACCAAAACTTCTTGCTCTGGCCCAGTCCTGTTTCTGCGTCCTCTTTCTACCAAGATCATGAAGCAAAAGTAATAATTTATCTACATTTCCTAAATCTAATCAGAACCATTGCTGGTGCTAACCATTATCGAGACAAAGTTAATGGGAACAGAAATTGTTCCCAAACTGCAATTGATTTGAGCATCAAGCTGTATAAATTAACATGTTTCTGTGACCATGACTCCAAATCAGTCCTAACTGTGAACTTAAAAATTATCTGGGACACCTCCCATATAAACTGTTTGTTTTCCTCCAAGTGTCAGCATTTTTCCTAGTTCTGTGGATCTTGAAGGAGCAATGCATCTTCTTTTGTAATCACACCCCCAAAGATTAATTGTAGCAATTTTACCTTTACTGTTGAAGTACAATGCAGATCAAAACAGTCTCTGCAACTCTAATAAACTGTCAGGCACTAACTGTCATGCTTTAGTCATACTACTTTTAAAATTCATGTGGTATTTTTTCTTTGTTTCATTCACTTCTAGGCCCTAGTTCTCAAATACTGCATAATAAGGAACTCTAATAGGGCTTTGCTTCACATTATTAAGGAGCACACATATGCGATCTTAAATGACGTTACATATGGTAGGGCAGCAGCTTGCCTAGCAACAACAGTAATATTACAGATAAATGTAGTCAGAGAATGTCTGAACTGTAAAATGTCTCACAGCTAGAAACTCCTAGAAACAAAACACTGACAGGGTAAAGCATAAATTAATAAATACAAAATATTATTAACATTCTAGTATTATAAAATTCATTGTGATGGTATCCGGTAAATACTTGTATTGCAGTGTTATGTTTATAATGAAGAGACCTTTCTTTGCGAGCCATTGATCTGACAATTAGTGGTTATGTGACTGCAGTGGGATGTGTCTGCTCTGCACTTCTTAGTAGTCTAGCCAAAATGACAAGTAGAGCACAAGGCAGAACAGGCAATCTTTCGTGAGATATCTTAAAGAGTTTAATTATTGAGAGTACTACTGAAAATTTGATCTAGACCATTTTGCGCTTCACTCCTCCAGTGCGTTTGATTTCCTTGCCAGGCTTTATGGCATGAGCTTTGTTCCAGGGTAAGCATTTTAAGCCTGACTCAATGTGCAATTTTCCTACTGTTTCTTTCATATTGAATGTTTAGCTGTTTGGAAACCTTCAACTCTCACTGTTTCAGTAGGAGCATAGGAAAGTTCAGCTGACAGTACAACATCTATAATATTGTAGTATTACTGGTTCCTACCACAGATTTAGTTTCCCCAACAAAGATGACAGTCATTCCATCTCCAATCATTGGCGTATCAGGACACTTTAGTATTAAGAGAGAAACTTCCTGCAGTATCCTATTTACAGCTAATTTGTCTTCTTAATACTTTCTTGAAAAATTGATGATGAAATTTGGTAACAGATTGTCATGCAGGCCATAATATAAAATCTGTAGCTTGCAAGTTTTCACAACCATCAAAGTGGGGCGATCCAGTATACTGATACATCACAAGGTCTTTCAAAACAGCAGTGCAAAACACATTGTACCAGATATATCTGTTCTCTGGTTGTAAAAACCTGCAGCAGTCAGCCATGGAAAAAAATGATGGAACTCGTAGACGTTGTGTGTATCAATGCGTAGGGAGTTCGTCATGAGCAGATACTTTTAGAACACAAACTGTGATATACAGTCATTGCTTTGAAATGTTAGAGAATAAGTTGGGAGGAAAAATATAAATATACACTGTCTTGAGGTGCCAGAAGGCATGAAAAATCACCACCCGAAAATCTTGTTGGGTTAAAAAATGAGTTCTTGGCACCTCTAGGACTGAATACACAGGATTACCTGATTTATCAGAGTTATGAAGTTACATGGTGCCACTTGAGAAGCCCAAGGCAGGGAGCTGTTTAGGTGGAAGGATAAATAGTGATTATGCTTGATTTTCAACACTGAGGTAGGAAGGAAGAAAAAGTTCTATCAAGCCTCAATCACTCTTTGAGATCTTGTTCTGGAAATACCTTTCTACCAGATACAACAGCATTTGGGCAGCTTCCAGCATCACATCAGGGTGGTCCATTTCTCCAAAAGGAGAAATAGCCAGAAGCCAAATGTTTAGTGGGGATGTGGATTTTCAGGTAGGCAACCTGGGAAAGTTTTTTCTTCTGCAAAAAGAGGATGATTAGATTCTCACATACGAGCAAGCAAATTCTCCAAATGCACAGTTGGGCAGCTGAACAGGGGGAGAATTAGTTTTTAGATTTTGAGTGTGGGTACCTGGGACTGTTGGAGAACTATTTCAGATTTGACCAAATCCTGCTTGTATTACACTTGAAAATAGTTCTAGTATCTAATTAATGTAATAGTATGGAAATTACAGTCTGTGCAAGTAACTTAATTATCAAGCTGACAGTGTCTAAAAGGTGAGCACTGTTCTTATTTCCTTTTTGGTTTTTTTGGTACTGTTTGTCCACTTTCTTCACATTATTAAGGCTCCAGTAGCATGAAGCAGTAAGTAGATCATCTGTTGGAGATGATCTAGGTGCTCATGCCTTGATGCAGGGAATGGAGTGGAGGATCTCTGAGAGTATAATTTTCTGGTTAGAAGAGCACTGTAAGTACTGCTTGGTTCTGCTGAATGTCTGTTTCTTTTCAGAACAGATATGCCTGGTGTATTACTGATTGAGAGGAAAAACTATGTAAGGACTTAGGCTTATTTACCAGAAAGAAACAACATGATATTCTGCTTGAACTTAGGAACCTGGCTTGTAGGAGATGTGGGCCTTAACTCCAATGGGAATGCTGGAGAGATTACTCATAAGGGAAATCAGTTCTGCTAAGATTCCTAGCTTTAGGTAACAGAACTTGTTCTTTTCCTTTTTCCATTTTGCCATGTCCCAGAGCTGGAATACTATGAGAGCCTTTGACTGGAATTGTGAATCATTTATGCAAAGCTACTGATAATAGCTCTATTTCAAGTTCTTTCTCATCACGAAGAACTTACAATTTCAATTCCTCAAAAACTCCAGTTCTTTGTCAGATATAAATTGCAGGTGCCATAATTTCCCTCAAAATATTTTTCCTTCATTTCTTTTCTTCTATATTTTTCTTCATTCCATCGGCAGATTTGTGTTTTTTCCTTTTTCCTTTTCAATAAAAATATTTCTCTTACTTTAGAGAACAATAATAGAAATAAAGAAATTGGTAACTCAAATATAAAAAGGTAGTTATGGGGCTTTTTCACTGTAAATGTAAAAGTCTGCCATGTGTTAACATGGGCCAGGTATTTTGATCTAAGCTTCCCAGATAACAGAAACTTAAACTTTGCGAAGTAATTTCTTTAGGCCACCAACAGCATTTTCTATCAAATTCTGTCTTACTGGATTTTGATGAGTGGGTGAACAAGTCCTGTGTGCTGGGCAAAGAGCACACACCCACACCACCTCACCTCCTAGCTGGGTGACTGGCCTTAGCCTGTCTGGTGCTGTTGCCACTAAGGACTTCCCCTGCAATTGTCCCCTTCCTTGGTGGGGCAGCAGCTTGCCAGCAAATATAAGAATAAATAGCTCTTGGGAAATGAGGGCTTCCACTGCTGTTACTTGTGCTAAATGTAGATTAATGAAGTGAGCTCTGGTTTGCAAAGAGCTGGATAGGCTGAGCAGAAGCCACAGGGCAGATGGAGAAATGTTTTATTTCACTTTCCTTTCCAAACTCTGAAACTTAGTTCACATTTAGGAGAATACCTTGTTTAAACTCTCCACTGGCAGAATAACATGTGATTTTTTTTTTTAATCTGTTAGATGTCCATGTAAGAGATCACAATGAATACATGAGTTCAACCAGGAAAAATCTGGGCTGTGACTATAAAATTCTTCTTCTTGCTGAAAAATTATTTGGGGCCAGAATGATTATCTGGCAGAACTCCCATTCATGCAGGCTGCATTAAAAGAATGTGAATATGAAAAAAAATCACAGAAAATTGAAGTGAATATTGTAGTTGCAAAATGCATTTTATTGGGCATTCTTTTCATCACGTTTTCACATACAATTTTGCTCTAAAAAATTCTAGCTTACCCTACCTGTAGTATACACTTAGGTACATTTACTGGTTAGCTGTTATGTAGGTTTTTAAACCAAGCTAGAGGATTAAATTTTCTTACTAAGTGGGATTAAATTTTCCTTTCAAGACGAACTAATTTGCTTAACTTCTTGAAAACACAGCAGGAACCAGGCCTCAGTCAAAAGAGAGCTTCATGAAAAATGAAAAACCTCTTTTATTCCTGTAATTTTATGATCAAGTTTAGTACTAAACTTTATTAAGCAATGTTTTGCTTTTATAATTTTATACAGTAACAATTTAGAAGTCTGCTCTACTTCGAGAAGTGGTTAAGAAATCTACTTGTGCATTTAATAAGTAACTCTGGCAGGTAAGAGCCACAGCATGCTCTTTCTATGTGCACCTGTGTATAATTGTGTGGTGGACCTTCACAGGAACAACAGGGCACTATTGAAGATTTGTCTTGAAAGATTTATCTTATTTTGTTAAAACAAGTCATTAGATTTATCTCTTTCAGTATCGTAGGTCTTCATTGAGTCAAATAAACCATATTTTGTTTACTGCCCTGGAAAGATATAAATGCTAAATACTCTTTAACTTTATTTTATAGAGGGGAATATTATATTCCTCTTTCCAGTGACCTTTTATTGCCTTGTGAATAAAAAAATAATTTACCAGACAGAAATAACAGCCGGAGGAAGGTGGGATTTATGAGTATGCCAACTCCACTAAAACCAAAGGATAAACATAGTAGTCTCAGTATAAAAATGGTGAATTATCTAGTGCTCTTGTTTCAGAACTTGAAAGTAACTTTTCTCAGAAAATTAGAGGTTTACTTATGTCATCATGGCAGAAGCAAAGGAGTGCAGGCTCTGGGGTTTTTCTCCTTTTTTTAATTTTATTTTTTAATTTAAAAAAATGATTTTTTGTTACTTTATCCTTTTGAATCTAAGTAAAAAATAGATATTCTATTTGTAAGGAATTAGAATATGAAAATTTTCATTCTAGTCTATAGTACATCATTATATATATGAGCTGCAGAACATTTCTAAATTCTGGACACAGCTGATTTTTATACTATCCCAGCAGAGTTAATTTTCCTGTTATTGCAAATAGCTGTATGAAGTTTAGAACTTTGCAAAATGAGGCAAAAATCAAATTTCCATGCTGGAATCTAGTTGCTCTATAGGATCTCTGTTTTTGAAACACAGTTTGTTTTAAGAACTAAAATGGAAAGTTTTTTTTCCCAGAGATCAGCTCTCAGAACTTTGTTTCATGCTACCCAGAAATACCATTGAGGTGTAATATGCTGAATTCCTTTCTGAAATCCAGGCAGGCTAGTTCTTCTACATTTTAATAATCAGGTAATCTTCTCAAAATATGTGGTTAAGTCTAGTTCAGTAATCTCACTTTGCATTTTAACTCATCACCCATTTATAGCTTAAATATGATTTTTATTTCATTTAAAATTCTCACTGAAGTCTTGCATATGGGCAGGTAAGACTCACAGGTATTAAGATCATTTTATAATGTCAAGTCTTCCCTCTTTTCTTAAAAGAAAGAAGCTTGCAAATATTAGTTTCATTATTTTTCAAGTCATAAGATGCTTCATCTGCTTTAACAAATTAGTAAAAACACTTGGCATTAACTTCTGCAATTGGAAACAACTTATTTTCCCAGCTTAGATACATTTTGCACTTTCTTTCCTCTTGGTATTTAGCAGCTTCCAAGTTTCTATCCCATGCCATCCTCTGGAGAGGAAGGTGAGATGGAGAAGGAAGAAAGGTGGGGATCAGCAAGGCATCCCTTTGCAAGGTGCAGCACATCCCCCTGGCACAGGGGGCTTCAGGTTACAGATGGGATGTGAGGGGAAAGAGTGAAAGGAGGAGGAGAAAGGAACCCATGCCAATTTGAGGAAAATTAATTCTTTCTGTGGATGCAGGAGAATAACAGAGTAGAGTCTGGCTATGCTAGATCAGGGCAGGAAGTAGTAGTCAAGTCTTCTATTAAATGGGGTTCAGGATGAAGTGCTGTATAAGGATGAGATAGCTGCTTTCCCTTGAAAAGTGAATGGTTGAGAGGAAAGCACATAGCAAAGTACTCTTTGCACCCTGTCACATTTCACTCTCCAGGTTCCCACCTGTCTCCTGTGGAAGATTTTGGGATGGAGTACAGGGATATTGCATGCCAGTATGGTGAGTCAGGTCGGGGCTTATACCCTTTTTTCTAAAGCTTTTAGTTTATATTGATTTCATTCTTATTTAAATTTTGGTCCTTATTTCATGTTTCAGTTATTTTTTTCATATTACCAGCAAAGTAACACTGATAAAATGTCACACTTGCATGTATTTCCTAAGCAACATGTTCCTCTGTAAAAAAAATTAACTCATTCCTAGTTATTTGTATTCTGGAGAAAGTCTTCATCTCTAACTGAGGAAATCAGTGAGCAGGGTTGCTGGAGTGGGTGATCCTAGTTTCCTCATCATTTCAAGGGAGCTAGAAGGGATGCCCACTGCTCTCTCCTCAGGGGAAGACTGAAGTGAAAGAGCTGCTTTGCATATTACCTATCCCCAAATCAGGCACATGCACCTCTGAGCACTATGAAGAATTTGGTAGCTTTTCAGCTGCACAAAATAAAAAAAAGTGGATTATGATATGTCTTTTTGCTCATAAAACAAAATGAGTATTCTACTGCCCTAAGATTTCATAGATTTCTATGCGAAATTAATAAAAAAAATCTGAAGAAAATGTCTATTTTGCACCTGTAATAGTTTTCTTGCATCAGCAGCAGCTCTGTCTGCTCCACGTAGGTGACAGCCTGACAAATGGAAAGATTATTTCTGTTCCTTCTTTCATTTGAGAGTCATAAATCTGAAAAATGCAGAATAGATTTTTTTCATGCATCTTATAAGATTTTATAGGGAGATTCAAGATGGCAGAGAGGGCACAGTTCCAGAATATAAATTAAGATTTGTACTGGTACCACAAGCAGTCACTCAACGTGATTTGACAGTATCTTTGTCAAGTCGATATACAATGCTCTGTTGAACTAGTGGAGTAAGTGGCTATGTCTGATAAAATAAACATTGTGTTGTCCATGACATTGACATGAGTGCTTATTTAATAAGATTGTTTTCATTCAAAGTCAATTTTCATATTTATACTATTGCAGATCCTGCAGAAGCAGTTGTGTCACTCATGTGTATGACCTCATATTCCTTAGAGATGCAGATCTGCTCCACTTTGTCTTGACATTTGTGCTACTGTATCGATAGCAAATACTGTGATAATTTATATTCACCCTGCATAGGCAGACATGAAGCTTTATTCTTTCTCAGTGGTTATACAAAGATCAAGCTAAGTGGGTGTTGAGTTATTGGTCAGCTCAGGAGCTCTTTGTCACAAGGTATTTGACTCTGTACTGCTCTGGAGCCAGCAGATTTGGGGGCAGTAATTACACCATGGACTTATTCTTCCACAGGATTTTTTTGTCTTGGTTTTTGATGCTGCAGTTCCAGTAAAAAAATTTCTTCACACAAAGAGCTACTATATTTTAAGAAAAGTATAGATCCTTCAGGTCTTACAGGTTCACATATCTCTGGCAATTCAAATGCAGTGGATTAAGATGTATTTCTGCTTGTGAACAGCTGGAGCCAGGAAAAAGTCACCCTTGGCCACCATCATACAGTCTTCAGGGGACGTTGGTGTCCAAAGAAACTGATCTCTTACATCAATGACACAATTAGATTGCAAAACCCTTACTAAACCTGAAATGACATACCTCATATATAATTTTATTTATCTTTTCTGTTGACACCCTAAACCAATTTTTAATGGTAAGCCTTTGCATTCATTCTATCCTTCTCCTTTAGTTTTTTACTCCTGTACATATATACAAGCACAGGTGCCCTTTTATCAATTGATACATGCAGATTATATCATCAGTGAGCACTTCAATGTAACCTTTTAGTGCATGGAAGGACATATTGCAGTAAGAATTTATGGCTGTCTGATTACCTCAAGAAGGTCCTTTTGTTCATTGTGTAAAAATGAAAGCCTGGTGGTGGCAGGTTCTGTTCTTTAACTGTGTGCTGACTTCTTCATCACTATAAAGCTTATTTCTGGTAGTGTAAGAGATACTAGTTGCTGCCTGAGCATGAGTGACTCAAATTTTTTTATGTGGGATATTTTAATGGACAATTAAATTTTTTTTTAGTAGATGCAACAGGGCTGATATGTCTTTCTCACAGTTACTGTTTCCAAAGAGCCGGGCATGTCCCTTTCTACCTCAAATATCCTGAATCCTTTACCTTTCCTTTTCATCTTCACTGGCAACAAAATCTGCCTTTTATAGGAATCTATATAAAGACTGACCCCTCACATCTGAAGCTTTGAGCAGGATTCAGGGTTTGTGCTTAAGTTTTGCACACAGAGCGAGCCACAATGTGTTTGAAAATCTAAAACTATAAAATAACTGTTTGAACTTGAATGTAGAATGTCTGTTTCAGCATGGCTCCCTGGTCTTCTTTAATATATGAAAGAGCAGCCTAAAGCAGAGAGGGCAAGCCTGGGTGAGTGGACTTGGTGTCTTCAAATGCGATGAGTGGGAGGTACAAAACTCCCTGTGTGCCTCCCTTCTACCTCCTACTCCCTACGTTCAACATCCATCTGCAGATGGAGTAAAACAGGGAAGAAGCAAAGAGGTTGCTCTGTTCCTCCTCCATAGTGTTGCTGCCTTCGTAGGATGATTCAGGAAATTATCCTTTTCAATGCATTCCACCCTCTGGCATGCATCTTTCCTATGGAGGCTGTCAGCGGCATTTCTGCCTCCAGGAGGAGGAAGACGATAAAAATTGTAAATAACATTTTAGAGTTAACTATTTTTGGCAATGGTGCATAGGCTGAAAGTCTATGATCTCCTTCAGAAATTTGTTTTGTGTGATCTGATCGAGGCAAATCAGGGAAAGAACAGAAAAGACAAAATCACAAACCAGTGGTTTTGGGCCATGGCTGTTTGTGGTTTTTATCTTTGCTCACTCCAAATTCTGTATACTTCATTGTTTGTGGGGTTTTTTTTTTAAGTGACTGTATCTCTGCTGGCTGCTACCTCTGGTTTCAAAATAAGCTTCCCACTCACAGGTTCCAGTTGCTTCTGCATGTTCTCTCCAGTTAAGCCTAGCCTGCTGGGGTAGCACTGCTACACTGATGTCTCAGCTTATACCATGCCACCCTCTGTGCCTTGTAAAAAACCGAGGCACACAAACCAGTAAAACCAGATTTGTTTGAGCCTGATGTGAACTGTAGACTGTGCTTAATTGTGTAGTCTACTTATAGCCTCTGAATTGCTTCTTGGGCTCTCAGGGACTTAGGTGAGAAGGAAGAATATGGTAATCAATGATGGGCAAGAATATTTTGGAAAGCTTTCACTCATTCACAACATTTTTTAACAGAGCACTTCACTAGACTTCTGTTTACAAAACCGTAAACAGCACTAAGGAGTTTTCCTCCTCCACCGAAGTGAATGTGAAGAGAGCAGCTCCTGTCACTTGAGGCTGCATCTTTGGTAGATAATGCTAAACAGCTTAGTACAAGCCTAAATATCAGGGATAAAGACTACTATTTAAAAAAACATACCTCCAGAAACTAAAGTTCTGAAAAAATCTTGGGGCAGATGATCTGATTCTCAGTGCTGAAGCATGAAACCACTAATGAAGATACAGGATGATATCACGTAAGGATGGGAAAAGGGAATGGCAAATTCAAAACAAAATGAGGATTTTTTTATGCTCTATATGTAAACTACTGAACTCACTGGCATACAGTATTACTTTTTACAAGGATATGTAGTTGTAGGATGAGGGGTAGTGACTTTACAGAGGGTAGGTTAGGGTAAAATATTAGGAAGGTATGCTTTACTTGTGAGGGTGGTGGGACACTATAATAGGTTGACCAGAGAAGCTGTGGATGTGTGCAAGTGTTCAAGGCCAGGTTGGATAGCGGTCTGAGCAACCTGGTCTTGCCCAGGACAGGAGTGTTGGAACTAGATGATCTTTAAGGTCCCTTCCAACCCAAACTTTTCTATGATTCCATTATAATGGATACCAAAAGCTTATGCTAATGAGACAGATTCCCTTAACTATCTTTCACAGAGCACTCCCGAGCACAGAAGTGTCTGTATTTGTCATAAAGCTGGAGGCTGCTAGAGGAGTTCAGAAAATATCACTCACTCCTTTTTCTCTTTTAAACTTTCCCTGAATCATCCACTGCACACCTCTGTCAAAAACAGGACATTTATCTAGATGGTCCTTGGGACTGACCTAATACAGCTAGTCAGATGGTGTTGCTCCTATTACTGATATATTTACCATCCTGATGTATGATGGGATCTCTAGTTCTGATGCTCACAGTCCAAGAATAAAATGGAAAATTAGACTGTAAGAATATTTTTTAATATTAGGAAACAACTAAAATAATAAGGGACTGTCTTTATTCCTCCTAACAAGGGCAGGGCTAAGGGACAGTATGCTTATAGTCCAAAAGTATCTAACTGAGGCCAAACTCTTCAACAGAAGGAAGTCATGCATGATGGTAGGATTCATCTGGCTAAATATAGATGACTGTGCTTGAGCTGGTCCATCTAGAAGCTCTGTGTGTCAGTACAGATCTAAGCAATACTCTCAGTAGATTGTAAAGCACAATTCATCTCAGTCTGAAGGAGATGTCTAAAACAGTTTAGATGAATTGCTCTCTTAAAGTTTCTATTTGTTCTGCTGTCTGTGGAAGGCATCCAGTGTGACTGGCACAGTTGCAGACCTCTACTAAAGTTGCTCAAAGTTGGTTAAGTTTTACTGTTAATGTCTGGGAACTGATTGGTAGACATTAGGAAGAGTAGTAGAGTATAGTACTGCTCAGTGTGATTAGCAATTGGGATACATTATGAAGGACTGAAGTTGTTCTCTTTCAAAGACTTACTAAAAAATAAGGCTGTACTTTATTTCCTAGAAAATACACCCTAGAAATGTGGCTTTTTGCCTTCTGTCGGAGGATTCCTCTGACCTGTGTTGTACCTATCAAATCATAATGAATCCTCCCAGTCTTAAAAATCTGTGTTTTCAGTCACTGCCAATAAAGAGTGGCATGTTTTCAATTCCTTTCTAAGTGAATCTTTGTCAATACAGATGTGCCACTTACCTGCAGGGTTATCCCCACAATTTTTTTGCCATTGCTGCTCTGTTGCTGTCAAAGGATGCAATGTTACAAACCAGAATCTCAGGCATTCTGATCAATGTTTTGATCAGAACTAATCAAAGCTTTCTTATCAACACCAAGGGGCAGATATAGCAGTGGCTCAGAAAGTGGTAGACTTCCCCCTAAGCTCCATGCTGTGCAGCCAGAAGTGAAGCTGCAGTGTATCACAGACTTGTCTGCCAATATCACGGCAACATCCAGTCCCACGTAGCCAAGTTTATTCTTGTATCATTTAGTTTGCAGTGAAAATGGCTGAATTTAAAGCTGGCAGTTTAAGGAGGGTCTTTCCCTACTCAGTCTTTCGTGTCACTGACAGGTTTATCTGTAGTGCAGGATGTCTTTATGTCTATCAATGTCAGAAAGAAAAGATAATGGTGTGACCATAGCTATGGCATGAGCGTGTTCTATGCTGCCCTTGATTTCATTAAGTACAATGGTGAGCAAACAATTAATCTTGGTCTTCACAAATATAGTTTTATTTGGTATTGCTGACATTTATGGTGACTCATTAGGACTTGCACACAGTAGCTGTGTTCTTGCGGTAGCTGGTGTGAAATCACGTCGTCAATACTTTGGACTGGCCTGAATACTTTACCAACTAAAATTTTGTCATTATAGTGCCTGATACTGTCTCCTCATTATTATTACTGTTTTAAGAAATTATGCATGTTAAGTGTTTAATAAAGGACTGATCAGGGATGGCATGGGGGGAAGGCAATGTTGAAGAATATTATAATACCAGAATGATCTGTTTTTCATGGGCTGAACAGTGATCAGTATCACTGGTAATAATCACTGTTGTCTCATCTGATTTGTTTTCATCTCACAAATGAGCACAGCTGGAAAAGCTATACCTGAAGGGCTTTAATTTGTGGTTCCTAAAGCTGGATCTTCAGCTGCAGGTGCTCAGACATCTCTAAGGTACTATCAGCAAGCCCAGTCATAAATCACAGAGACTAGCTGTTTACCACTATGACTGATCTCCAAAAACAGGATCAATGCAGTTCATTCCTGAAACCTGAAAACAAGTGTATATATATAAGAGAAAGTGTCGAGAAAGAAAATTTTATAAAAAGGTCAAGCTTTAATTCACCTTGGTTCCCAGAAATATTCCTTGGAACCTCCTGATGAGAGTAACTTCACAGCCTGTGAGGATTTCATTACGCCTACTCTTAAACTGAGTCCTTTAAAGATAGTTACTGACTCATATTTATTCTAAAAATATTTACAGTGGTGGCATCCCTTCTTATCCAATAAGGTAAATGCAGATTAATTAAATGTAGTTTTCAGTGGTATTTTTGCTGCTAGGAGGCTCACACCAGGTTTTGCCCCAGTTTGGGGCAA
Organism: Bombycilla garrulus; assembly: GCA_013400315.1. Lineage (NCBI taxonomy): Eukaryota > Metazoa > Chordata > Aves > Passeriformes > Bombycillidae > Bombycilla > Bombycilla garrulus. The sequence goes on along the minus strand of VXBU01012415.1, from coordinate 101,266 downwards.
TGGAGGGGAATTTTTTGCGCTTTTCCAGGAGAGGCTTGGAGAAAAGGGAGCACTGTGAGGCGGTGATGCATGGAGCAGTCTATATCTGCTAGCACAGGGAGCTGCCTTGTTGTGGGGAGAAGGCAAAATCAAAGCTTCTGCCAATGTAATTCCTTTCTCCTTGCACAAAGTAAAGTCATTACTCTGCAAAGAAAGATTGTTCTCCCTGTCACAATCTGGTCTTTAACTCCAGCATTCAGTACTGAGGCATAGGAGGAATTTTCACAGCCTTTCGCTTTTCTTTGCTGTATGCCAGCTGAACCACAGTTTGCTCCTTCCTGAATACATCCTGCAACTGAAGAAGCAGACTGTGCAATCATCATACTCATATAAGGTGAGTTTAAAGATCCTTCCAGCCCACTACCTTGTTTTTGAGAGTGGACAGCAGCAGTTGTTCTGGGAACAAGTAAGATAAAGGCAAGCTACAGTGACACTTTCATGGTGTCTTTGCCTTGGTTCCAGGGGTTTGTATTTCACACAGTTTCTCAGCTAGAGACAAATTATGCCCAGCATTTTCTTCAGAAAACTTTTGCAAACAATACTTGTTTTTCTCCCTGTAGTTGATCCTCAAGACAGTGATTCCACTGTAAATCCAAACAAATTCATTTGTTGCATTACATTCCTCACCAATTGCAACAGAATAAGGCTTGCTCCGGCAGGTTGCCTCTTTTTCCCTGGTACAACTTGAAGCAGGAATCTGAATATGTGGGTAGGCAAACCGTTTTCTATGACAGGACTCACCAACAGCATATTTATATAACTCTGCTGGCTCTCTTGGAGTTGGACTGCATTTTCAATGGACTGTTCTGTTTAAAAGCCGCGGTAGAACAAAAACCTCTTGCACCTCTCACAGCTTTAGAGTAGAGCTGTGCAGGCGTGGCTGGGTAGATGGGCAAAGGAAACATTCACACAATGTTCTGGTGCCAATTTGAGCATTCAGCAGTCTTCTGCAGCCAAGAGAGAAGGCGCTACCTCAGTGCTACAATTATCCCAGAGAGATCAGCAGCCCTGTCTAGATACTATATTTGGAATACACATGAAGAACGTTCCCATTACTCCAATGTTTTCCAGTCACATATTTACTCTTAGAAGTATAACTGAGTGACTAGGTCTCTGACAATCTGTAGTGGCCCAGCATCTTGCCTTGCAGCAGTTTCAAGTCTGACAACAACAACAGAACTTTTAGGAATGAAAGCTGTGACTGATTTTCTAGTTAACTTAATTTATTGTAATTAGCTTTACTTAATTATACATACAGCTGTTACACACCCTCAACATAGCCCAGGGGACTGTTTAAAGTGCTTAAGTCTAAATGTCATGTTTTAGCACAGTGTAGAGCACATTATTGTTCTTCTCAGGATTTGGTGGGAAAAAAGGGCATCCAGCTGCACCTTTTTCTTTCCTTTCACTTTCTCTATACACTCCCAGCACACTCTCCTCCCCTGCTCCTTTTTTTTTCTTGCAGGGAAGCGATGTCTGCTCCTCTGCTATACCTGACCTGCACTCGGTGCACTGAAGGGTTGTGGAGCTCACCACCTTTGCCCTCTGTGGGGCACACACTTGCTGTCCTCAGTTAAGTTTCACCTGGTCTTGCTGGGGAGGAATAAGCCTCAATGACAGTACTCATTTTGAATTTTCTGCTGCCTTTACACCACTGGGATGTAGAAGTGTTCCTTTCTTCTTATCACAGATAAACAGTGGAAATATTTATGGTATTGAATCACATGTTCCAAGTCTCATGAGACCTTCTTTAAAGTAAAGCTTCATAAGGACTTTCAACCCTGTTCACAAAGCATTCCTATGCCCCTAAAAGTGATCAATAAATTCTCTTTCTAAATCACCTTAGCAAAAAGCCAGCCCAATTTCAGCAAATCAAGCATTTACTCATGTAAACAATCAGCTGGATTCTTCCACTAGGTTCGTATTATTGATTGAAAGTAGTAATAACAATATTTGAGATAAATACAAATTTTAATCTGCTTTTCTATGAGATGAGACCATGCAAGGTCCCCTTCACTGTGGTTCAGATACTTGCATATGCATACCTGCAACCCAGATAACCAGAGCTGTCCAATTTTGTTTGTAATGTCATTCCACTTAAAATAAGTTATTTTCATTTTTTCCCCTTATTAATCCAACAGAGTTTTATATCCTTATCTTTATCAACTCCTTCCTGTTTTGTCAAACTTTTGGAAGCAAGATGTAGAAGGTGCTGGAGCATCTTGGGGATAATTACTCTTCAACTAATTTGAAGCAGTAATGATGATATTCTAGATTTTTATGGCACAAATGTTTTAGTAATTGCACTTGTTCTTTCCTTTGGTATTTTTCTGATGTCTAATAGCCTTCCAGGTTTACTGTCTAAACTACTCCTATGCTGTACATCTTATACCCCAAAAGATAGGCTTTATGATAGCACTGTAAAATTCAGATGCTGCCCTTTGGAGAAGGAAAGTATTTATGAAGAAAATTTTAGTCAGAAGCATGTTCAGCTCATGTGATAGGGAATGTCTGGCAGATTGTGCCCTTTCACAGACTCAATGTATAGAATCTGTTTGTCTAACACTATCACAGCGTGTACAATAACTCTATCCAGGTACCTCAGGAAGTCTAACAGGTATAATCAACAAATATCCCTATACCTTTTCTCCACACCCATCTGCCTCTTCCTTGCCCTCTTTCATTAACCTTCTCCTCACTGGCAAGATCATGGGAGTTTTCACCAAACAATTGGGTAATATTCTTTTGTGTTGGAAACATCACATCAAAGGTTTGAGGTAGAGAAGGTGAGCTGATGGTGAGCCAAATGGTGTCCTGGTGCCTGTCTTGGGGTAGTGTAAGGGTGGGACTGGGGCAGAGCTGGTATCTCCCTGGCAAGGAAGCTGTCCTGAAATTCTGTAAGTCCATATAGGATTTTGCAGGTAAAGACTAGGCAGTGTTTAAGGGGGGAACACCTAAATTTAAATATATTTTATAGGAGATTTTTGTAAAGATCATTCAACATCTGAATGTGTTCTGAACATAAAAGCACATGAATCTGCCTTTCCAAGCCTTCAAACCAATATTCAATGGGAAACTTGATGCTGTATCCTATTTTTTATATGAATCGTCCCTGTTCTTCGCGAGTTGCAAAACTCCAAATATGTCAGCAACTTTGGCTATGACATCTCTCCTGTAGATTAGGGAAACACCATGGAAGAGATGGGAATAAAACTCAAAGCCATGTGATCTTTCAAGATATTTCTGGTGGTGCACAAACTAGGGTTTTTTTGTGACTATTTTGTCTTTTCAGTACTACTGGTTGGTGAGGTCAGGAATCTCAAGCTGTAGCTGCTTAGGCAAACTAAGGCATATTTTAAGTGATGGTCAAATTGTGTTCTCCTAATGAAGTGTTAGTTGTTTCTTGTGTATCTTGCAGAAAAAAAAACCCCATAGCTCTGCACAACAGATGGAGGGCCAGTTGCCCTGCTGTGTCCCTGTGAGTTCCCTGTTCTGCAAACAAACAAAACAGAGGCAGATACATTCCTGACCTCTAATCACAACACTTTTCTATTATTTAGAGAGGTTGAGGATGCAGATGATGCTATTGTCCATGAGTTTGGTTGGTGGTTTGTCAAAGACAAGTGTCCTGGAGTCAAACAGGACCACCCTTAGCTTCTAGAGTGTTTCTGGCACAGAAATTTTTGATGGGACTGTGTGACTGTTGTGATGATATATGAATATTTATGGGCTTCTTACTTTAGGGATATCTTTGTGCAATTTCTTCTTGAAAAAGCTGTTGAAGAGTGCTTATATTTCTGACAAATGTGGGTTTTTTCCATCTCCCTTTGCTACCCACAGAAAACTTAGAAAGCTTAAGGCATGGCGTGTGTCTCACAAGGTAGTGTTGAACACTGTGCTCCTCTTCTGTGGCTCTCAAAGCCCCCACTAAACCTCTCAGTGTTCTTGTCATCATTTTCATATGTGAAACAGAGAGGTCTTTATTTGCAGGTATTGCCAAGAGATTAACTGGCAATCTGAAGATGGCTCCCAGAAAGGCCTTGATCACCTCCTGTAAAGGGCAAAATGAAAAAATTTGAAAGAAGAGCAGTAAATGTTCCACGGAAGTCACAATCCTCTTCCTCCACGTGAAATAATTCAAACACTGTGAGATGAGTCCTGTCCTGTTGCTTTAGCCAAAGTTGTTCTGGACCCTCACATGTACTGTTTCCTTGGTGTCTGTACCAACTCTCAGGGGAGGATCTCCTCCTTTTCAATGTTATTAAACATTCAAGTGTCCAGAACTGTGGCAAGAGAGCCTAGTCACAAAAAAAACCCCCAGAAGTTGGAGGGAAATTTCACTGAAAGTAAGAGCAGCTTGTTAGCAACTTATTAACTCACACTTATAAATTTACATCTGATATTTGACTGTCATCTCATTCTCCTGGACACCACTTTTGTATTTATTTACCATACGACATTGTCTGGTACTTAAAGAGTAAGGCTCAAATTCACAAAGGGGCTGAGGGACAGGTGCTGACGTAAGAGATAGTTGCTATTGCTCAAGATATCAGGATCCAACAGTGCTATTCCCAGAGCAAGCTTGAGATTAGGATTAAAGTCATGATGCCTGACCATATCCAGTTGATTGGTGTAGAGAGTTATGCAGAAATGCTGAGAGAACTGCTTTGGGCTTTACAGTCCAGGAGCCCTCCTTGAACTAAGTTGCCCATTGGATATATGCAACTTTCTCAGTATTTTCTTGGGAAAGATGACAGTAGGGGACGAATAGTTGTGAGAGGTGGCCAGACTTATTACCCATAATGACTCAGTGCACCTAAGCAGGTTGTACAACTCTAGAGCTAGTTTTGGCTTTGTAGTTTAGCTTTTGAAATCATGTGTTCCATATATTTACTGAGGATTTCCAAAACTGGTGAAAGAATTATAAACAACACAATCCTCAACTGCCCCATAACCTCAACCCAAACATTATGATGCACAGCAATGTTTCATGGTATATTTTCAAATTGGCTATTTTTCCTGACAAAGATGTGTTACCCTGAAGTTGGAAAAAAATTAGTTGTATAATTTTTCTGCATTCTTTCGAGCTTAAGTGCCTAAATCTGTGTTGGCTTCCTGTAATACTAAAAAAACACAGATGCGTTTTTAAATCATAAAATAGGCAGGTACTGAAGGAAAACCTAGACCCTATGCACAAGTATCTAGCAACTGTTTTTCTTTAGTGGACTTTACAAAACCTGTTGGGCAAACACAATCCTAACTAAATAATGCTGATTCTACCTCTTCCCAAGAAGAAATAATTGAAAAGAATCAAATGATAAATGAAATGAATGGTGCCCCATCAAAGCAAATGGTGATAAATAGAAAGACCTTAGTATTGCCAGCACTCACACTAATGTGAACTGGTCAGTAGAATTTATAATTATTTTTTTAACCTTTTTCAGCCTGGTTCTTTGTGCTGAATCTGATGTTAAAGAAATAAATTAGAAAGATGGAGGTTGTCTAATGAGCCAGTAGGCAGCAATGTATCAAAAAACCCCAAACAAATCTAGGCTTCTACCAGTGTCTGGGAGTTTTTGGTGCTCCTCTTAGGAGAGAAAAGCATGCTCATTCTGAAGCTGCAGCCAAAAACATATAAATATTTGATATGATTTTCCATATAGATGCATGAAAGGCTCACAAATACGCATGCCATCTTCTATTATGTGTAGAAGTCTGCAAGACTGGGAGAACAATCTCTACTCATGATCAGTGGAAGAGTTTGCAGTTGCTTGTCTGAGTGTTTAAACATGCAACAATACCTCTGCATTTCTGAAAGGGAAGCCCTTCATGTTTCACTAGAAATATAAGTCACTTAAGTCAATGGGCAAATTCTCATTTAATTCCATGAATATTCAATCAAATGCATAATTTTCTTACTTTTAATGCTGATTGTAGTTCCTCTAAGAAATATATTTAATCACAAGCAAAACATCCATTTAAATGTCTTCATTACTCCATTGAAAAATAGTTAATGAATAAAAAGAAATTATATTTTTGTACTAAAAAGGTTCAAAAATGTTGAAGTTTTAGGCCATACAAATATAAGAAATCAATATGTTGAGAATTTTCATGAAGCAAGAGCATGGGTGAAATTGTCATTTCTATAGTTTCAAATATTTCATTTTACTTCCAACTTCTATTTTTTAAGTAACTTAAATGTCAGTATAAAAGTAATTTTGAACTAAAAATCCAACATGTTCTTTTCCTAGAATAGTAACATTGGAAATTTTGTGCTGTATGTAAATAGTCTTTTCTTTTAGTAGGTTAAAATATAGACCTTTTCCTGTATTTTACTTCAAACATTTTTTCAGCAGGAGAGCTCTTTATCAATAAATTAGCTACTTATTCTGTAGCAAATTCCCCACAGCCAAGAAAATTAGCGGCATTTTGCTGTTTTTATTCCTATATATGGATGAATTTACTCAATGTGTCTCTAATATTGAATGATGTATCACATACAGGTTGGGGCATAATTTACTCTGCCAGTTGTCTGCTGAGGACAACCTGATGAAGATGATGGTTTATGTCTGTGCTTTCACCTCAGCATTTTGCTCACTATCAGAAAGATAAACCAGAGGTTTGATATCTTGGGTTTTTCCCAAGTTTTGTGAATATCTACATGAAAAACAGTAAAAGCAGAAAAAACTTATTTATCTGCTCTTAGCCTGTCTTTGCTCTTTCAATTTTGTATTTGGTTTTGTTGCTTTTCTCAATATTGTTCCAATATTTTCCTGGGTTTTTTTGCTCTGGCTATCGTGGCAGAGGCCAGCTCTTTCTTCATTTTCAGTCTCATCCTAGAGGACATGTATGCCAAACAGCCTTCCTCTAGCTAACTGCAAGGGTTCTCTTTGCCATCTTCTCAGCCTCCTGCAAGGGCACCTGGTAGTATCTGGGAGAATTTCTGGCAGATTGTATGCAGCTGTGGAGGTAAACTTATGATGAAAACTTCAGAGAAATGGAGGATTACCTCCTGTGGCTGCAATGTACCTTCTTTTCATATCTCACAGACTAAAAATAGGATTTTTTTTGTTTGTCCACAACTTGTATTTTTATTTTCTGTGGGTTTTCTATTAATAATGGACAATAAAGTAATTTTAAAAAAAGCCTCTCTGTGTGCTTTGGCTCCCTTATAGCTGAGTTAGCAACTCTGGCTACATGCTGAGATGACTGGTAGAGCTGCAGGCCTTTACTGCCAAGGTCTGCATTATATTTTTTTCCATCGCTAGCAATGAGCAGCTTTTCCTTCTTTTAAAGCTTCTAGGTAATGGTCTAGTTATTCCAAACTCATGGAAAGGGAAAAACATTAAAGTAGACACCAGATGATAGTTGCAGTAAATCCTGCATTCAAAATCATTCTTTTTCTTTTCAGTTAAAAAAAAATCCCTTAAACATTCCTTTAAAACATTAGTTACTGCATCCAAATTTCACTTTTACCTCCAACCTCACATTTTGTGCTTCTCTGCAGTTACCACAGGCACTTGAGAGCCTTGCAGGACCCCTGGGAGTTTGAGAAATGCTGCCATTTTATCCAAAAAAGCCTGAGTCTCATACATTAAAAGTACCGTGGTTTAGCTGCCTTCAGAATTGGTTTAAATGCCTCGGATTTATTCGTGGTCATACAGGAAAGCTTTGGAGAAGCAGAGACATAACCTGGAGCATTTGGTGTAACACGGTCTTGTGAATGGCTGAGTGCAGCTTATTGTCTGGCCAGATGACTTCAGATCTTAAAGATCAACTCTTGTAAGGCTTGTTCTGGTTTTAGGAGAGGAGGACCAAGTATATGGACTTATTTGTATCTGGAAGGGGAATATCCTACACTTTGGATAGCATGAGGGAGCAGCCTACCCCAAAGCAAGGCCTGGAGGTACACCCACAGAGTGCAATCACTACGAAAGTCATGAGCTTTTTGATTTCTTATGTACCATAAATTGGTTTTTGCCATTGGAATACTGCAGCAAGGGATACAGAAGGTCTGAAAACTAAATACTATTTTTTTTCAGTTTCTGAAAGAAATAACCTAAAAGTGGTGCAGGATTGTATATAAATCACTCCCTATTTCAAATATCTTCCTCATACTTGCAGTTTGCCCTATGTAAATCTAGCTTATTCACGTGGTTCTCATTAGCATTTAATGTCTTCAAGAACCCGCACATAAAATTATTTCCCTTTCTCGAGCTGTACCAGAGCAAAAGCTTGCATTCCATTACTGCAATTGGTGTATTTGCCACTTAAAACTAAAGTGCTCTGTTTTGCTGAGTTGAGTCATCACTAAAGGGTATGCAACATCCATCTTGTAACCAACTGTAGTCAGACCCTTTAATTAATGACTTGGGATTCTGCTTTGTCTTTTAAAAGGATAAAATCTAATTAGAGTTCAGATTAGACTGTCTAATGAACATGACCACAAAGCAATTGATCAAAACTAATAAGGGGAATAGTTATGCCAGCTTTAAGTAAACCTCTTGTTTGTTTTGCATGTGTAACCTAGGGAAGTTTTGCAAACATTATTGATGCATTATTTGCTTCACTGGAATTTCAGCCAAATAATTTGCTGTGGTTCAAAGACAGATATTCTAAGCCCTATTTTTCTAATACTAGGAATATTGCTTTTTCATCTTCCATTGAGAATAATAGGACAAAGATGCTGTTCTGAGTGTCTTTTGACGTAGCAGATCTAATTTTAATTTACCACACGTTGGGAGAGATGCTAGAGCTGAGTAAGGCAGCCCAATCTGCTCCCTGTGTAACAACCAGAACAACTCAGAAGAGGTGCAGAGTGGTAGTAGGAGGCAAGTCTCTTCTGAGGGTTATGGAGCACCCATTTTCTGACTTGATGCCTGCTCCAGAGAGGTGTGATGCTTACCAGATGTTTGTATCAGGCATGCCACTGAGAGATTACCCAGGCTCTTACAGTCCACTGGCTGTTACCTGCTGCTGTTACCTGTTTCATGCGGGCACCAGTGATCCAGCCAGGAGCATCAAGGGTTGTAAAGCACTGGGAGCAGTGGTAAGGGAGTCTGGAGTGCAGGTAATTTTTCATCAATCCTCCTGTTCAAAGGGAAGGAGTCTGAAAGAGCCACTTGAATGGGACAAATCAACAAGTGGTTGCAGGACTGGTGCCACAACCAAGGGCTTGACTACTTCAGACCATGGGACTGAGAAACCTGATTGGGTGGGGGCTGATGGGTTCCATCTGTAAGAGAAGGGGAAGAGCATCTTCAGCGTGGGTTTTAAATTAGGAAACCTCAACCCATGCCACTCCTACGAGTGTGGTGCCAGGGTCTGCAAGGGACACCCAGGGCAGGGATAGGTGACAACATAATGGGAGTCTCCCACAGGCCACCTCACCAGGAAGAGCAGATGAGATAGATTGGAGCAGCCTTGCATTCAGAAGTCTTGGTCCTTGTGGGGGTCTTCAATCACCCCATTATTAGGAAGAAATTCTTTACTGTGAAGGTGGTGAGACACTGGAACAGGTTGTCTAGAAAGTGGCTATCCCATCCCTGGAAGTGTTGTAGGGCAGGTTGGATGGGGATTTGAGCAATGAGATCTAGTGAAAGTTCTCTCTACCCACAACGGGGTGCTGGAACTAGATGGTCCCTCCCAACCCAAATCATTCGATGCTTCTGTGATTTTAACTTTCATGCAGGAGTATTCTAGAAGTTTAACTTTGCGTATGAAAATAAAACTCAATTTTCTCCTAAGGAATGTTTTGGTTTTATTATTGAAAACAAGTTTTTTGTCCTAATTAGACAGAGTTGGAGATCAAAAGATAATCTTTACCTTTTTTCAGTATGTGCATGGTATACTTATAGGCAAGAATTAGGCCACAGGATGAAATTCATGCTCCAAATGCACAGTAAATTTTTCAAATTTACATAATGTAGCAATATATCTTCAAAGTACTCTCCTCTTGATCTTTAGTTAGAGACAATTTCTGTTACCTGAGCAAGGGTTTCAAGATAAAACCCTGTACAAAGGTCATAGAAGATTAAATTGTATATTCAGATACAAAACACTTGCATTTAGATACATTCAGATTTACAAGCAAAAGTCCAAACTGCTTTTACTTGCTTTTTTTTTTTTGTGACATGAGGCAAATCTCTCAAATATTAGGCAATTTTCTCAGGTTCATTATTTATGAGTATTGTTTTTATGGGAAGGTCTGTTTAAGAATATCACAAAATCTTTGAAATTAGGAAATTTTCTTGAAATGTTATGCTAGATCTGTGGCACTTTTCTTAAGATTAAGGAAAAACTCTAAGAAAGAAACAAAATACAATATAAGAAAGTTTACCAGACTCAACATAGCTGGAATGTATTGGAATAATTTCCACAGAATCGCAGCATTATCGCAGGGCACCTCTGGAGATGGATTAGTCCAAGCTCCTGCTCAGAGTAGGGCAGATTAGAGCAGGTAGCTCAGGGCCATGTTCAGGCAGATTTTGATTATCTGTAATGGTCAAGATGGCATATCAATCTGAGCAGCCTGTGTCAGTGTTTGACCACCTGCAGAATAAAAATTAACTTTTTCTGATGTTTAAGCAGAATTTCTTGTATTTCTGTTTTGCCTATTGCCCCTTGTCCTGTCACTGAGGGCTGCTGGGAGGACTGTAGTTCAGTCTTAACTTCTTCACTCCTTCTCTTCAGCTATTTATACACTTGGATAATATGCCCCCAGACCCTCTCTGGGCTTCATGGCCCCAGCTCTCTCAGATCCTGCTCATGTGTCAGATGCTTCAACCTCTCCAACATCTCTGTGGTTCTTCTCTGGACTCTCTCTAGTGTGTCCATGTCTTTCTTGCCCTGGGGACCCCAGGATTAGACACAGTCGTGCAGAGCTGTCTCACCACGGCTGAGTAGAGAGGGAGGAGCATCTTCCTTCACCTGCTTGCATTGCTTTTCCTGATCCAGCTTTGGACCTATGGGCAAATTTTGCCTAACTTTGAATACCCGCAAAGCAAATACTAGCACCTAACCTAGCTACCCAAAGATGTCTTTGTAATCAATGGAGAGAAATAGGATAATTTATTGGAGTTAATATCCTTCAATTGTGTCTTTTTGTTTATAATTAAAGGAATTTAAATTACTCAGATTTGAAATATAACACCAAATAAAAGACACCCAACCAATAAGCCATAACTTAGAGTTTATGATGCTTAATCCAACAAGGGGGTTTGCTCTGCCTAAGCACTTGGCACCTGTTTCCATCTAATCATAGTTGGGAGTTAAAATAAATTTTCTGTAGTCACAACTTACAAAAGATTACTTTTGCTTGGAAATGTGATCAGAGAAAAAGAAAGTACTCAGCTTTTAGAAGAACCTATCCACCAGACTTTTCACCCAGAGGGTGGAAGAAAGACAGGTTCAAAGCTCTAGTCCCTACTTGCCATAAAAGTATTTGAATGACTACCATATAACCTGGTAGAGCAGAGTATTTTGCACTGTGTTGAAGTCAAATGCCGGTAAAGAAAAAAGGAGAATTCACAAGGTCAGTTAAAGATCCTGACTTTCCAGCTTTTGCATAGGCATGAACAGGAAGTCTGTTGGCATACAGCACACCTGCATAAGGAATCAGATCCCTCAAACTGCCAATGGCTCTCTGGTGGTGACAGGAATCTCTGCTGGAGGAGTCTTTGCAGCAATGTCTTTGGCTGGGTTGAAATTCCCAGAGCTGTTGTTCTGCCCAGTTCTAACCTGGTTGGCTCATGGTCCAACACAACCACCTCCAGCGTGTAATTAACAACAACTCTTAAATATCTTAACAACATATTAAAAAAGGGGTTATGTGAACGTTTCTTTAGCTACAGTAACAGTTTCAACTATTAACAAGTAACTTATCTATGCACACATATGAGTTCTACAGCAGAAGCAGCCTGGGCATCTCTAGGACATTCCCATCAGGACACTAATCAACACATTTGAGCACACAAATCGTTGCCTGGGGAGAATCTCCATCACTGCCTGAAATTCCCATCTGGAGAGAGCCTGTCACAATCAGTCAAACACTTTGCTGTGGAGGGATAATGTTGAACGCCCGTTTCAAACCAGTCTCATACCAGCCCATTATCGCATTGAGGGGTCCAGAATTTCCAGTTTCCTCCCTGGGGCGTGCATTTCTGGAGCACAGTGACTCACGCCAGTAGAAGCTACGGGGTAGTTCCCATTGTGCCTGATTCCAATTTGCTTTGAGGGAAGTCTTCTGCAAAACGGTGGATCTAGACTGAGCATGGACACTACAGAATTCAGATGCGAGACAAGTCCATGGGAAATAACCCTTATTAGTAATTTTGCTTTTAGAGAGTTTTCTTTTACTTCTGCAGCATTTTACAACCAGCTTTCTATCTTAATGTCTCCTTCACCCATATTTGCAGAAATGTGTTTTTCTGAAATGCAGAAATTTCCACAGAAATGCCAGAAATAGATACATGCCATGAAAACCTCCACGTAGCTTACGTCTATGGTTCCAACAATGAGAGAAATCAATGTATTTCTCAAAAATATTCCTATGGGACAAAAAGGAAGGATTTCCTCTTATTTTGTGTACAAACTGATGTAGAAGTACTATTTTTTTAAATTATGTAAAAGCTGCAGTGAAATTGAAAAGAAAGTCAGCAAAAAAATGTAGAAACCAGTGTTTTAGTAGGTATTTCAAGGATATTTGCTTTCATAAATAACTATATCAAAATATGAAGGCAAACTGATTCATTGATGAGAGCAAAAAAAATGTTAAAAACATAAGACTCTCTGCTGTACTGAGGAGGAGATGAGGGATGACGAGGTGTGATACAGTTTTTTTTCATACATATATCTGCAATACATACTTCATTAAATCACTGCAGAAAGCCAACCTATGCAAAGGGAGTCAGAAAATAACATATCTTCCTTTTATGCACAAAAATTCTAGTCTCCAAACTATAAGATCCCAAAATACGAGCAATGAATCAGCATAATACGAATAGAATCACAGAACTGTTTAGGCCTTTAAAATCATTGACTCCACTTGTTAGCCCAGCACTGCCAGGCTCCCCACTAAACCATGTCCCTTAGTACCACATCTACATCTAGGTTTTTAAAATATCTCCGGGGATGGTACTCAAATGCGCCTCTGGGCAGCCTGTTCTGGTGCTTGAAAACCCCTTCTGTGAAAACAGTTTTGTATTATCTAATCTGAACCTCCCCTGCCGCAACTTGAGGCCATTTCCTCTGGTCCTGTCACTTGTTACCCGTGAGAAGAGACTGACCCCCACCCAGCTACAAGGTCCTTTCAGGGCTGTAGAGAAGTGTAGTTGTAGAGAGCCGTAAGGTCCCCTTGAGACTCATTTTCTCCAGACTAAACACGCTCAGCTCCCTCAGCTGCTCCTCACAAGACTTGTGCTCCAGAGCCTTCACCAGCTCCGTTGCCTTTCTCTGGACTCGCTCCAGACCCTCAATGTCTTTGTTGCAGGGAGGGCCCAGAACTGGGCACGGCACTCAAGATGTGACCTCAGCAGTGCCCAGTACAGGGGGACGATCTTTTCTCTTGTCCTGTTGGCCACACTGTTTCCCATCCAGGTCAGGATTGGCCTTCTTGGTCGTGTGGGCAGAACTGGCTGTTCAGTTCAGGTGCTATTGACCAGCACCTCCAGTTGTGACCCAAGGCCAGGAGCCAGCACTTGCTCTTGTTGAATTCCACACAGCTGGCCTTGGCCCATCGCTCCAGCCTGTCCAGATGCCTCTGCAGAGCCTTCCTGACCTCCAGTACATCAACACTCCTGCCTGGTCAGTTAGGTGCAGGGCTGATGAGGCTGTCTTTCCATCAGGTACAATAATTTCATGCTTTTGTGAACACCTTCAAAAGCATCAGCCGGATCCATTCTGACACAAATATACTGTGCATTGCTTTTAAAACTTTCCACTAGAAGAACATGCCCTAGTGATTTCACATGAAAATCGGGAGTATTACCTTTAATATTACCACATTTGAAAGTGACTTGCTTTCAGACTCTTTTGAAGGAATGAGATTTTCTAGCATTCACAAATGGCCCAAGAGACAGGTAATATATTAAATGAGTAATTTTTAACTCAGTAGGTATTTTTATTTCAAATGTGTCATAAACCTAAAGTACTAAGCTTCCAACAATTAAAAATATTCCCCTCTTCCAATTAACATTCTAAAATTTACTTTCAGGAGAATTTTAAAACATTTTTATAAAGTAGTCTGTAAATTCATACAAGAAATTTACAAGGAATTTCACTTTTCAGTGTAATGCATGGCATGGTAGAGTTGCAGGAGTTTTTAGGACTGGGGGACTGGAGAAGTTAACCTCAGGATAGAATGCATCATTTAGGGGCTAGAATTTCCCAAGTCAGAGGATTGTTCAAGTTGAAGTGGAGTCTGCCTGATGGATAATATATAGCTTTTTCTTCCCAATCCTAGCATCATAAGAGTAATAATAAAAGAAATTTTATAACTTCGTAACAGAGATGGGTCTGGCACTCTGCTGGCTAGTGAGATGTCCCCAGGACACTAGAAGAACATCAGTCTCTGACTAATAATTTGCTGCTGTGACATCTGTGCACCTGGGAATGCATCACTAAGTTTCTATAATTGTGAAATACCTTCTTCTTTTGTATATGAGTCAGTGTGCTCAACACCGCAACAATTCCAGCTTTCAGTGCTCCACAATTCACTATTGCCTGCTATTTATTCCATCCCCATCTCATACTAATAATTGTTGTAGGTATTAAAAAATACATTCTGGTAACTTTCAGCAAATGATCAGAGTCAAACAAATCATTTTGCTGACAAAAAGTGATATTGCTTATATGAGGCTCTCAGATACTTGAAGGTGGAGTAAGAAGAATAAGATTAGGATCTAACAGAGATTTGGTCGCTGTCATCTCAACAACAAGATGTTGACAGCTAGAATAAATAACTTCTCAGGAGCAACTTGTTAAACTGGGTTAAAAGAGGATCTGTAATGATGGGGCCTGCTTTAATACCTCCTGCGAATCAGATTATATTTTATTACTCAAGTGAACTGCACAGTATGATTCAGTTTGTGTGAAACTAGAGGGTGTCACAAGATACAGACACTCATATTTCCTGAAAGTAATTTGGCAGAAAATGTGGATAAAAACAACAGCATGCTGGTGTCAGAAGAAAAGACAAAAGGCTTGAGGAGAGTTATTTAGGGGTAGCAGAGTGCTGGTCTGAGGCAAAGTGGCCACACTTTGCCATCTAAAAAATGTTCTCTGTGCTTGTGTGGCACACATCAGGAAAACCTCAGAAAGTATACATATACATCAGCTCATATTACCATTAAATGGCCTTGTGACTAAGTTTTAGGGCACCATCAGCCTCTTCAAGCAAGTACAAGTCCTACAAGTCTTCCTGAATTATGAGTGGAAAACTTGAACTACCAAATACAAACCGATGCAAATAGTAAACAAGAAACTAATGCTGTTGGTCAGAAAATGGTTGTAGGGCAGAGCAGGCATGAAAATTTCACAGCAGTACTAGTACTATTGGTGTGCCTCTGAAGTTGTGACCCTGGCTTGCAAAAACCAGAGACCGGAAGATGCAGAAGTGTGCTTGGATGAGACAGCCTGGGCAGCACGGCAAGTTACAGCCTTACCAAGAAATCTCATGTTCCCATGTCTCCTTCAGCAGCTGGCTTTGTTTCACATACATATTTTTTTCATTAATTAAAATATCTGTCTGTTCTGCTTCATTCCTATTTACCATTCCACAGGCATGTATGTCAATGCCAGTGTTTTTAGCAATGGTTTTGTGTGTAATCTTGGATGAAATTATTAAGTAGTAACTAAGCAATGATCCATGAGGAAGTTCTTGTAGAAGCACAACCCAGTCACTATGGTTAATAAGTCATGCCCAAGCATTTTAGATCAATCCTAAAAACTATTTAAAATGTGCTCTGCTGCTAGAGTGCTGTTTTAGCCCTTTAAAAATTAATATTTTATTGCATTTTTGGCTTTGCAGGCCCATCTGAAATATTTGCCTCCTGAAACAGTGCAAGAAAACTTAAAATAAGTCAGTACAGCTTGATAAGGACACTACCAGCACTGTATGGAGCTGATGGTGACTGAGTCACTGAGGCAGATTAAAGAACAACAACTTGACCTGATTTTTGCAACTACCAGAAAGACAAATCTTTGCCAAATCTGGTGGTTAACAAGTAACATGCTTTTGTCAGGTAATTCCTTTCAGTTACACTTCATGTCTCTCTCTCCCTCATGCTAACTCAGCATTTGATTTCTTTCTTTTCCCTCATCTTAACCTATTCATGTCAGAGATATCTTGGGCTCTCAGGAAAGTGCATCATGTGTTTAAAGAAAACTTACAAAATGAATGAAAAATACTTTTTTTTCTGTTATCCTTGTTGTTTTGCTCCGGGTTGAAGAAAAAGGAGGTGAGAAAGGGAAAGAGCAGCTCTAGCGCCTTTTGTTTCAGATCATAGAATCAGAAGATAGGTTAGGGAATGATTGAAGGATTTAAACACTGAGAGAAAAGTTCAGAAAGGATTTTCTCCTATAAACCTGCATGAAATGCCTTTGAAATCTTATGGTTTGTTTTAGCTTGGAAAAAATACTTGATTTGTAGTTGAGCTTATCCTATATTAGCAGGCATGCTGACATTAACTTGGGGAAGAAAGACTGAGAATCTTTCTCTGTCTCAGGCAAGCTATTAAGATTCACAGTAAACCTTTGCAGGAAAAGAAAACAACTGTGAACAGCAGAGCTGAGTTTGCCCAAGGACTCTGGGCTGTGCCAGTGCCCTGGAGGGCAGCATGTTCAGGGTGCACGTGCCTGTCTGTCACCAGTGAGCATCCTGAGGGATTCCCGGGGAGCAAATTTGGGACCAGGAGATGGAAAGAAAAAAACCCGTTTATTTAGGGAGGCTGTGCCAATAAAGCAATCAGCCCTAACTCTCCAGCTTCAGGGTTCTCTACAGAGCTGCCTAAACCTATTTTCAGTGATGCCCTGCAGCTTTCCAATGCTCCCAGTCCACCAGGGCTCACACTGCAGCAGCTGCTCATAAACATTTGAAACCAACAGGAAAGGACAAGTAACTTCCAAGGACGTAACACCTAATTTCTAAAGTTTTGGGACCTGCTTTGATTTTCTCCAGGAAAAGTTGGAGAGATATTCCTTTCCTGAGAACATTTTGGTCAAATGCTCCTGGCAGAACTGAAGGATAACACAGAGTTGCGATCAGCCTGGACAGAGTCAGAGTAATTTCAATTTTAGTGGCCCTACATAGATAATCTATTCTTCAGGACAGTCTGGGTTTTGTAAAAAGTTTTGTTTAAATTTAGAGCTAAATTCTTTAATATTTTCCTGTAAATAGCCAATTTCCTTCTACTTTTTCTAGAACTTAGATTTTTATCCTTCACTGTATTCTCATTAAATTTCAATAGAGAATTAAATTAACAGGCACTTTTTGACAAAGCAAACACTTCTGCCTACTTACTACTGAGACATTTGTGTACGTGAAATTCAATATGTCATACTTATCCTCTTGCAGTAGAAAATGATTGCAGATGATCACTTCCTTGAGCACTTATCCTGAGCTGGCACAATTTCCACACTCATTTTACAGAGAGTCAGCTGAGGAAACTTGGTCAAAGTGAAGGTATGCCATGCAGAAAATGCATAAAATCCCTCCAGGTCCAGGCTGCCATTCAGATTGTCCTTCCTTTCCATTGTCATATAAATTTAAACTGGGACACATGTCTACCCCCTAACCTGTGTATCTGCTTGCACCCTCTACCCATACTTGCGCAGCAGGAAACACTGAGCAGGAAACTAATATGAGCAGGAAAGGAAGGAGTCACTCTGCAGTCCACAAATCTCTCCACTCCAGATGCCAAAGGGCTGGATTTGCAGGCCACAGGCTGGAGCACACTTGCACAGCTGTGGAGACTTAGCACTGCACTTTAGAGATGTCAGGCTGTTACTGTTAATTACTAATTTGCAAGTCACAGATGGGCTACATTTGAAAGATGTGAAATATCAAAAGTGCAGCTTCTGTGGCTATCCAGTAGCCTAAAGGAGGGGAAGTGTAACCGGATTAATTTCTTCATAGTTTTATGTGGAAAAGCTTTGTACTATTTATGAGAACTCTCAGAATTATTTGGACATTATATTGCTCTCATCCTGTTTGCAATTAGAAATTAGAATGTTTGATTAATACTCAAAGTGAATGTTGGTCCACATAGGAGAAAAGGGTTGGAAGTGTCCCCCTTAATGATAAAGTTTTTGCTGCTGTCTCAGTCAGTCATATCAGGAAGTTCTTTTCATAAAATTATCTCATTTCATCTTAGAATGACTTTGAGGTTTCTTCTTTTCCCAGTCTTCCTGCAGGAAGGAAATTCAATAACATGATTTTTCTTATGGCAGGAGACTATACTGGTGCCCAGCCTAAGTTTGTCCTCAGCTCAGCATTGTTCATAAACTAATACTACATCATTGACTTAAGCAGCTCTTTTTCCTGAATCCTTCCTTCCATACTGCATTCATAGAGAGTGATCGTCCCAGTCTGCCTGTTGTGGGACTTTTCAAATCGCATGTTTCAAGCCTCAGGCTTTTACTCCCTAGCTGTCTCCCTAGCAGCCATACCTGCCACTGTCCACCCCTGAATTCCCCTTTTCCTTCACACAAGAAGAAGCACCAAAGTGGTAAAGTAATAGATATTTTGTGTTTATTAATGGTTTTCTTCTTAGCTTACTATGTAGGAAAAAAGGCAAATAATGTTCTGAATTTTTAAGAATGAAATGAGGCATTCAGAGGATAAGCAATTGTCTGCAGAGAAGGGATTTGGTTTACTGTGGTCTTAGACATACGTCAGATTTTCGGAGACAAAAGCCCTGACTGAACCAGCCTAACCACCATGTCTTGCATTTCACATAAATGTATTCCTGAGAACAACAGGTTCAAGCTAATGTTAGACATGGATCACAAGCTGAGTGTCAAGCATAATCAAGCTCCAGTAAAAGTGATGTATGAGGCAAGAACAATGAAAAAAGATTGTCTAAACCAGACAATAAAAGAATTAATGATAACAGTCCTTCTCACAACTGTAGTGAGGATGGGAGAAATCTATGCAGGAATAATCAGGAAAAGAAATAATGGACTTGAATTGCTCCAAGAAAGTTTTAAAACATGGTAAAATATATCTTTCGTATATGTATACTAAAAAATGGATAAGAATTGATTGGCAAGGAAATCTGCAACACCTCCACTACTGGAGTTTTCTAAAACCACATTAAATAGATTAAAATAGCTTTTCTCAGGAGAGTTGTAGTTATCATTGATTTTGCCTTGAGAATGATAAACAGACTATACGAGCCTCAGGGAGCTTCCCAGACCTATGACCCCATGGCAAAACTGGGAAATCTGGGAAGGTCTGTTCGTTTTTGTGTTTGCTCATTCAGCCTTTCTCTAGATACAGACTCTTCACCATGGAGGTATATGAGTGAAATAAATTCAACTTTAGCAATTGTAGCAGTTGAGGTCTTGATCTCTTCTGCTTTGATGAGAAAACACAACTTAGTGAAGGCCAAAATGAAGTTGAAGGAGCAGCTTCTTGTTGTACATAGTTGTACATGTTGTAGATAGTGACATAAATAGTTATTTTTCGCTGTATGTGGTACCAGCTGGAGATCATTTCGTTTCCTGAAAACTACAGGCCTTATTATCTTTATCTTGGCAGATTACCATTTTGATATAGCTCCTTGCTTCCCCTCCCTCAGTGTTATTCAGATAAAAGTCAAGACTTTTTTTTTTCTTGATAAATTCCCCATCAATGCCTCTATTCTTTCTCTGTCAATTCATTTTCTTGGTAATTTTAGCTGGCCCTTCTAAAATGGCCTTCATTACTATTAATCTAGGTCTTCTACAGTATCTCGTTACATGGCTGTCATACACAGGGGTTTGTATGGAAGCCTTTTCTACAACCCAGCTCTATAATTAGAGCCATCAGATGGTTTTTAATCTCTGTCTGCCATTAATTTTACCATTACCAGTTCACCACCTGCAGCAGCCTCTTGGGTTGTTCCCTTTCTGACCTGCAGGCTACGGTGGGGTGGGGCTGGAGACATCCTGCCCGAGTCATCCTGCTCATCCCACCCAAAATGGACAAGGAAATTGCAGCTTGCCCCCCCCACAGCAAAAAAAGTGGACCAGAACAGACATATCTTTTTCACAGGTCCCCCCATACTGAGGTATATTTGTACCCTGTTCCCATTCAGAGCCTTTACACTTTAATGTTTTACAAAAATATTGCCATTTCAACATTTATGCTTAGAGAGTTGATGAGATAGATAGTGTTTTTGGGATAGTAAAATGTTTTAATTTAAAGCCATTTTATAGAAAAGAGTGGAAAACTACTTTTTGTGGAAAAGGCTTGTAATTTTCCATTTTTTCTTTGAAGAAAAACATTTCAGTATACTTTAAATTAGTTTTGCTTTTCAGGTGTGAACAAGATGAAAAAATCAGTCATGGATACCCTGGTCATCTGGGGAGAACACAAACCATCAGTGAGGACAGAGGAACAAGAATGGAAAGAAACTTAGAAAATTTAAGCTTGTTATAAGACACCAATTTAATACACAGAAAATGACATTTAGGGTAGGAAAATATTAAAATCTTAAAGAATATGGATGCTAAATGAGTAAGTAATCAATTGTTTAGCATGGGGAAGGATAAGATGACATTGTCTTAATTTGCAGCAAAGGACATTTAGGTTTGACTTTAGGAAAACCTTGCTAATTCTAACAATAGAAAAGAGGCTACTCAGAGAGATGGCAGAATTCCCAATGGAAAGTTTCAAGAATGTATTTCCAGAATGGCTTTGGTATGTTTGGTTCTGCCTCATTATGGAAAGATAACCTGACCCAGACTTGTATTGCCCTGAGCTCCCTTCCCTGTATTTTTTCAAGGAGACAGAAGGGAACCTGAGAAAAACTTTCTCAAACTTAAGTTTCAAGTCAAATCGACATTTCTCTTGAATTTCTGATTAAAAGTAAATGTCTTTGAGAGTTTTTATGAAAAACAGATGAGATTTTTTTCCCCCAAAGTGTTAATGGTGATTATCTTTCAAAATCTCTAATTCTTGAATATATTTCCATGAGGAGAAAAAACCCACCTCTTTATAATTCAGTGTGAGAGACTTTTTACCTGGGCTGTAAGGGGGGGCGAACTTCTTTTTCTGGATTTAGCTGCCATGTTAGCCTGGGAATGCACCACACTTTTTGACTGATCAGCAAGACAAAGCGCATTTCTCATAGTCCTAAGATTTGTACTGCAGGAAGAAAGTCTTTAGCAAATTGGATGTAGATAGCAACATCTCTTCCAACTTGGCATCACCTCATCCAGTTCAGAAGAGACCATAAAGCACACCACCATAAGGAAAAAGGCAATTAGCTGGCTACCTAAAATGAACAGAGCGCTACCTCCTTCACAGCTGGAGGCACACTCCACTGCTGTGTTGGAGATGATGCTGCGTACCATAGAGGAAGAGGTGAGAAAAATAATACCAGATTAGATCAATTCATGATTTCTTCTGCTCCCTGCTGAATAACTCCCAGGAACTGAAAGCAGCTGCCCCTGGGTGCAGGTTTCCAGATGCTGTGTGTGTTGCATCTTGCCACTCGACAAGTGTACTCTTCCTCCTAGTGCCGGCTGACAGGTCTGGCCCTGCAACCATCTGGCTTGCAAAGTAATGAGACCAAATGAAATGGAGCTTGAAGAATTAACATTCTTTCCTTAATCTATTAATAACAGAACAGTGTTGATTTTGGTGACAGCTAGATACTTTATTGTGAAGCAGACTGGTTAATTAGAAACATCGTAGTGAAGGTTATATTGGATATGTGTATCCCTTCAGAAACACAAATTTTTAATAAGGAGAGGTTGGTTTTGCTCACAGTCTTAAAAAGTCACAGAAGATGCTATGTGTGAAAAAAAACAACACTTTTTTTTAAAAAAAGACAATTTTCTCCAGCTCTCTGTTACTGCTTTTTTTACTATTCAAAAGATCTCTCTATTTTTAATGTGGCTGCCAGCTAAAAGCTATCAGTATACAAAAGGAGGCATCAGACAGGTGCAGATCTCTGCACCAGTACCAAGCCACCTCATTTTCAGGGTCCTGAGGGCCATCTTCCTAGCCTGAATAAGCAAGCAGATAGGCAGCTTCCTTAATAAGGAAAAGCATTCCCATTTACTTAGCTTAACTCTGGTCACAAGCATCTCATAGGTTCTTTTATGTGCTCCTGCCTGTGTCAGACACAAACCTGGCCAACCCACAGGCATTTCTTAATTGCATTTAAAGAAGGTTCATATGATTTCAAAACAGTTCAGATTAAGTCTGTAGGACTTCTGAATAAATTGAAAGAAATAGAGGTTTTTATTGATTTCATTAAATTTATTTTAAGCTGATCTAAAGCCACAGCCACAATTTTGAATTTACCCATCACCTTTTGGTAACTTGTTATTCTGGGAGTAGCTTGTTCACATGTCAAGGCTTTCAAATTGAGGAGCTGGCTGTTAAAAATTCCTTTATTTTTCTAGTACAGTTATTAACTGGTACAAGTCAATGCTTGTAAAACTGTTGGTTGTTATTTTAAATATCAGCCTTTATGTAAATGTCTTCTCATTACCGCTTTCCAAGTGAGCCAGGTACTGAGAGTGAGGGCACAAGTGAGTATTTCCAGTGTTCCCTGTGGACCCCTGGCACTGCCACCTCTGATATTTTCATACCCTCTCCAGCCTTGAAGACTGCACAGCAGTGTCAGCTGCCCAGGTTAACTTATTACCTGTGTAAAATGACAGGGTTTTTGTGCTTGATCCTTATGCTTATGCTACTGTAATAACTGAAAGGCCTTGTTAATAATCACTGTTGTTCACCATGAGAGACATGCAGGCACTCAGACCGCTCCTTTCCTTTTCTCCTCTATCTCTCCACTGTAATGCTTCATCTCTCCAACTGTTCAGGTTTTGCTCTGATTTCTGTTCCCGTTGATGCTCCTCATCATCTGCAATCACTGCTTTCTCTCCATCTCTCACTTCTTCCTTCTCTTCCCAGCAGCTATTTTTTCACCTTTCAGCTCTGGCACACAATGGGTCACGCAGTACTGATCAGAGGAATATATCTGCATAGTCCCCGCTGGCTGCTCAGGTCAGGTTCAAGGTGGCTGTGCACCAGGTGGGCCAGAGGGTCCCAAAGAGGCAGCTGGGGCCAAGCCTGTCAAAGGCTGCTTCTTCCCAGTGGTCTCTTCACCCTTGTGCTGGCAGGGCTGCATCACCCTGGCAGGGCTGGCCGGCCCCTGGCCACCTGCCAGGCACTGCTGCTGGCACTGGCGTGCTGCACTGGTGTCCTCTTGCTCGCAAGAACTCAGCACTGGCCCTGTTAAATGAAAACCTGCCTTTAAGTGGGGAAGCTGAGATTTTGATTACTAAACTCCATCAGAGAATGACTTTGGGATTTTTGTCACATTTAACAAACAAGCATCTGTTTCTTCTCTCAAATGCTGTTTGCATCAGTAAGTTCAGGTTTAGTATTCCTAAATGCTGTTTGGTCTAAGAAGGTAACAAAGTGCTCTTCATATTTGCAACTGTAGATCTTCTGACTTATGCAAAAAGACTGTAGTTTTCCTCAGGCTTCTTCTTCTGCTCCTACAGGGCCAGTGGCAGCTGAGTTTATGGCCTCATGGCCCCAGGGCTTCCTCTTGGTATTAGGAGTTTCTTTTGCTGGGGTACAGACAAAAAACATGTGGTATAATCATGATATCAACAGGTAGGGAAAGACAATGGCAGCATCACCAGAATGGCGGAAAAATGTGCATTACTTTTTCCCATCCTCTGAGTATTCCCATTTCAGCCTCCACATCTCCTTAACTTCAGGAGGAAAATGTGGGGCCAGCACTACCAGCTGGATGCATCTGAAGTTAGGATCCTTTTGAAGTTTTTAGGTATCTACATAAAGTACTGGCCTGATATCCAGGAAGGAACAAACCTGCCTTCTTTTATCTCTGCTGTTCTGGAAATCACGTATCCTATATAGGTGTCCAAAAATTAATTCAGTGGTTTAATTTGTGTTTGAATACATTGTCCCAGGAACATCTCACTTTTATTTAAAAAAAAACCAAAAACTATTATTGCAGTGTCTAAGTAGCAGCAACAAAAGGAAAACCCAGAGTATTTTCTTCCAAGTGGAGGAGGTGATCAAGGATGTACCAGGGGAGTACGCTATCTGGACAAGAAAAACAGACTTCGAGTGAGCACATGTGGATGTAGACATCAGAGTTATTTGGCAGAGCAAAACTGGAGAGAAAGGACTTGAAGTTGGGCAATATTTTTGTACAGTTCAGGAGACTTTATAGCTCCATCAGTGACCTCTGAAGAAGGATAATTATTGTCCATATGTGGAATTTTGTTTCTATATTTGAAGACCACACTTTCGTTTTGAGTGTGAGGAAATTAAACCGGAGAACCTAGCAAGTTCTGGTGAAAAGTGGGGAAAAGCAACCAGTTTACAACTCTACCAAGGGTTTTTTTTTGTGTACTGTGGTCTCCAGGAGCCATAGAGTTGCTGGAAAAGGTGTTTCTGGCTGTGATTCACCAGTGATATCTTGGTAGATGATGTTCCGTGTGATGTAGTGTTAAAACTAAGCAAAGCCCACCACGGGATCTCAGTGTAGTTCCAGAGCAGTTACTCTCAGCTTTTCCACAACTGTACCATTTGTGTATCTTTGTGTAAGTAATACCTAATCCTGCAAGTGTTACTCAAGGGAGTAATTCTACTGGCAACAAGCAATAAGTTTAGCACCAGATTTGAAGGCTGGCACACAGTCAAGAATCCAGTCCAAAACTGCTGCCCAGCACTTCTACAACAACAGTCACAGATGAAGACTATTGCACACCCACCAGACGTTCTACAATAACATGCCTGGGAGGTGTTTCCACAATAGTCTAGATAGTCAGTGAAAAACCAGAGTGGAAAAAAACCCGCCAGCATCCAGATACAAAATATTTTGAGACTCCATTCAAGCTATTATAGCTGTGCTAAAACTAGCCTTGAAAATTTTAGACAGGCTTCTCATGGGCATGAAAAAATGTTGTGTCATGTACTAAATTGAATATTGTTGATGCATTCAGAAATGACCATGCAAAATTAGATAATTTAATGACAAAAGGAAAAAAAGTTTCTGAACACTGCTGAAGAATTACATACAGTACCATCTGCTGGCTTTTTTCTTCTTCCCTTGAATCTTTGCACGTCCATTGAAGGTTACTGTTACCATCTGAGTTGCATAAACTCAGCATGAGTAAACAGGAATGATTTATTTTGTGAATTTCCAAGTTCATAACTTGCGAACTGCAGCATTTAGCCTTGTCACTGATTAAACTGTTTTATAAAGAATTTCATTATTCTTACTTCATTTATAAGTTATTAATTTTAGAGGATTTTTTGCTATGTGTTTTCATAGTTCAGTAAAAAATGATCAAGTTAAAGTGGAGATGGATGTGGAGCAGAAGGTCTGTGCCTTTAGGGACTAGCACCAGTTATTAGACACATATCTTAAAGAATCTGAAATTCCTCCTGTCAGGTGTATCATAAACAAGAAGCTGTAACTTATGGTCTGATGGCGCTGAGATACTTGGCCATTATAATTAAACTTACATTAAAAGAAACCTCCTGCTGTTTCCCTCTCCTTCTGGAAGGGCTAGCAGTTTTCTTCAAACAATTATGACAGCATTTCTAACACCTCTGCATTAGTTTTCAGGATATAAAAGAGCCACATGTTCCTTTACATGTCCAGACTGCAAATCTAGCAGAGGGGATAGGAAGCACAGGAGCAGGGAGCAACATTCCCCATCAGAGATGGGGATTGCTGGGAAGAACAAGGCAGCAGCAAGAGTGAGCTCTTCTTCCAGTTCTATTATTTAAGATACAGTGAAATAGCTACACAGCTCTCTAGCCGAAAGAAAAAATAGAAAATCCAAACAGTAAGAAGACATTGCTTTCCTGGGTCGACAAAGACCCACATGCTGTGTATTTAACTCATGATATGGGTGATGGCAAAGACAAAGGTGAAGTTTCCCAGGTGGTATGACCACTTTGGTCTTTTCCTCCAGACAATCCCAGTCTTCAGTTTCAGGCTCTCTCTCAGGCTGGTTTCCTCCCTGGAGTTCAGTCTTTCACACACCTGCTGATTCTGGATCTATTCGGTTCATACCTTATCTGCTCCCTTTCCCATTCGGTTCCATTTTTGTTCCTTCACCTCTTTCTTTCATCTCAGTTTTCTGCTACCTGATGGGTCCCAGTATACTCACACATAGCAGAGTTTGAATATTATGAAATTGTAAGGGCATTTAAAAACTAAATTTGAATCAACCTCAACTGATCCTACACCAAGTGAATGTTCAGATTTTAATTTGGGCAAAAGTTTGTCACATATGGACAGAGCTTTCTGGCTCCCTCGTGCTCCCACTTGGAGCACTAAAGGTTTTCAGGCCCTCAGATGCATTAATTCATGTGAAAGCACCAGCTTTTCCTAAAACAGTTTTTTGAGTTCTCCAAAAACAAATTTATTCTCCAAATAGAGATTCACAGACACAGCACTTGCAGCTTTGCAAAATTATAAGCAACCAGAAGACAGGCTAAAATGGGAATCAATACCAAATCTTATCTACAGCCAATGCTGGGATCTTGTTTGCAATTTGAACACATGCCTGAATAGTACCTATATAGCATCCTGTCCTCCTGCTGCTTCAAGAGGTATTCAGTTTATGTCATAAAACGGCAGCAATTCCAATTCTTCTCCAGCCAAGCCTTCCAACTGTAGATTTCCAAAGTGCACAGAAATATTTATAACTAGCATTCATATTGCTAATTGAAATATTAGTGGGAGATACCAGCTGCTTCATGTATCAAAATACTGACGTTCATTATTATTGGTTGGCAGAGACTTCAGGGATTTTGAAAGTTTTTGTACAAATTTGAGTGTAAATGAAAGCATACTAGTGGGATTGAATGAGACCCACACATAAACTCTAACCCTTTGCTCTACCCCTGTCTTTGTACGAGCTTTAACTGCAGAGCCAAAGCCTGGGCTGGGTTCCCTGGAAAGCAAAGGACCAGCATCACAATTTGACGTTTTCCAATTTCTTCTTCTCAGCTGTGCAGGAAGAACACACCAGATATTTGAAAAGGTTTATGCTATCCGTATGGCTTGGTGTGCAGTTATATTAGCAAGAAGAATGAGAGAAATGGAAAAATAACATTTTGGGCAGCCTTGAAAGATGTTGCTTTAAGGAAGCTTAACTCAGTCCCTTCAAGGCAAAGATGTGTTTTATCCCCCGCATTGCCAGTTTGTAATTGCATGCCATTTTCTTAATTGCATATGCAAATGATTAAGAAGCACTGCTGCTAGCACCGTGATCGCAAGTGAAATTAATATAGGCTTTCACTGATTTTGGAATGATGTGGAAAATGATTCCATATGTAACATTACATGTATATTAAATAAGAAAATAATGACCACTTAGACATTTTACACCATCTAGGAACAGCAGGTGCAATTTCATTATTCTCTTCGTGCAGCTTGCTAACTCTTATAATCCTCCTTCTTGGAAAGATTGACTGTGTAATTGTTATCAATCTTGTGGTAGCAATCTTGCCTAACTAGGAGGGCACATTATAGTTTAGACATCCCTGACCTAGGCGTTGTGCAAACAGAAAGAAAAAGTGGATCCATGACAAACAGAAATTACAGTTTGAATATAAGACTAAAGTCAGTAGGTGGCAAGGTAAAGAAAAATTATTGGTTTTGTTACCATGTATATTAGAGGCCGAATTGCCCATTGCCGTGACTTACCATGCTACAATTTCGGGATTGATTTTACCTGAGCATTTTGTTAACTTTTCATTGTATCTATCCAGACATTTATGCTATGCACTCATCATAGTGGTGCCGAAGAGAGTTGGAAGCTTATGACAGCTTTAGTAGCCAGCCTTTGGATAAATACACGGAGGAGCACTACATAATGAAAAAGCAGAAATTTCATTCTCAACATCCTATTATGTTCTAACTCTTAAATGGTGACAGATTCTCATTCAAGTGTGATATTAGAGGGACTATAAGACACTCATGGATCAGAATCCCTTAGAAGGAGGTGGAGGATTACTGGATAATCCTCCTTTACTGGTTACCTAACAAAAATCCAGTAAATTATATAAAATAACCTAGTTATTTTGTGTCTTTGACTGAACTATCTATTTTGCTATATTAGGACAAGGCACACACTGGACACAGTGTCTTTGATCCTGACTTTCCTCCTGTTTTGCTGAATTAGATCTTTGTGCTTTGTTTTTTGGCAATAATTTCAATGAAATAACACAAGTGAGAAAGCAAAGAGACCCAAAAGCTCCAGAGGCACTGGAGTGAACTGTGCTGGTGGTGGGACTCCCCTCCTGGCCTCCTTTCCAGGGATCCATGGTGGTGGGCTCTGTTGCATGCCAGCTGAGTGCTAGAGTTGACTGGAATACTTCAGCCACACAATTTTGTCTGAAAACTTGCATTTGTCAACAAAAAGCATTCAGAAGGAAAGCATAGTTTCACTGTAAAAGATCTTTCTGGTTTTAGATGGTATTTTTAACTGGTAAGGAATCTTTTCTCCCCAGAACTGGCCATCCAAGGCATAGAAACCATAGTTCCCTTCCCTGCTCTACCTAAAGTACACAGAGTATTTCGGCCTTTGTTTCCCACTCTCTTGTTTAGTACCCTCAATGGTAGTAATTCATTACTGTCAAAACTGTACCATCAGATTTTATCTTCACAGTACATAGGAAGGCTTTAGGAAAAATACTGGGTTTCTAAGGTAAAGATGGCACAGAGTCTTTCTAGTTATGTCTGTCCAAAGCCACTGAGGATGTCTGTAATTTAAGTAGTATTTCCTATTTTCTGTAGCTGCGGGGCCATTGTAAGCCATAAAATTTGCACTGAGATGTACAAAGATCTGCAGCAACTCTAGACCCATTCATTTCAAATGAACTTAAGAACTCAATAGCTCTGGCCCAAGCACGTGAGCTGGACAAACTATTGCGGAGTGTAAATGACTTGAAATCAAGAGCTGCTTTCTCTCCACTTGCAGACTTCTGCAAGTAGTTCCTGAATTAATGAAGGCGATATGAAGGCTCTTTCTGGGAACACAGAAGCTTTGGTTGTCTTGTTACTTTATGCTCTCTCATCTTTTCTAGATGCCTTTAGGTTAATTAAAGTTAATTTAAAATCTGATTTGAAGATCAGAGGCAAAATTCAGTAATCTTTTAATTGCTGTTGAAACATCTGCATAGGCATTTCTACTTTCACTCAAGCTGGTTTCATTTTGAATAAAGTTTTGTCTGGAGAGTGAGGTTAGCAGACACTTTGTTAGCAAAACAGCAGCTTAGCAGCTGGGGAAGGTGGACCATCAGCTGCCTATTGCTAAAGCGTTTGTCTCTGGGTGTTTTGCTATTCAAGTCTCATGCCTTCATATTATGCCTTCTAGGAATATTTCTAAGGCAAGCTTGCTTGTCATATTCCTGACAGTTTTTTACTGACTGTATGTAACCCCGTATTATTAATTAAATAGAAGGTGTGAGAGCTCTGGTGTGAGAGTTTCTGAAATGGAAGAGAGCAAGTTCCTTAAGGCTAGAGACTAAGAATTTCAATCTGCAACGACATTCATGTCAGAGTAGTGTTGTGCTTTTGTACTTTTTGTTTCATTTTGCAAGACCAAATACTGCAGCACTGTTGTATAATCCAATTCATGTTACTGGACCAAATAACTGTGTAGACACTGCTTAAGTTTAAATGCAGCATATGGACGAGATGAACATAGAAAATGGCAACGAAACAGAGCACAGAACAAGAAAATGACAGGGAAAAATAAGACTAGGAACAGTCTTGACATATTATCTGCTTGCCTCCTCCATCACTGCAGAACCAGCTCTGCCTTTGCTGCTTGCAGCAACTGGGCTCAGAGCTCTGCATCTCCAGAGATGCTCTGTCTGCATCCCCTGCATCCTGCTGTCTTATTGGGTCATTGTAATTATGGAATTTAACCTACTGTCTCACCTGGGATTCTTTTGCCACAAGTTAAACTCATTGCTCTTTTCTTCTTCAAATAATATTTTTTCTACTGTGTGATACTTCACTTGCTGCAGGAAGAAACTGTCAGAAATCAAAGATTTTAGGCTCATAGCTTATCAGTCCAGGCACATGGTGCCCTCCCTATAGCTCCAAAGTGGGATTAAATATTCTGATACCTTGGTTAGCCAAGGATGCTGCTTTCACTAGGTTTGCAATGGCTCTTGTAGCAGCATCACCATTGGTAGACAGTGCCAGTGCTGTGTTTTGCAATCACGAGTAGCTGTTTTCAAACACATCACTCCAACGTGGATAATGCATCATCAGTTAGTCTGAACAGAAGCTCACACTCACAGCTGCACTGATTCAGTACTGTACCACTGTGCATTTCAGAGTCGTGGTTTTTGTTGTCGCCTTTGTTGTGTTCCTTTTCATCCAGGCAGACCAGTTGTTGCAATTAAATTTTTGCTCAGATCATGGCAATTCCAACCACTAACAAAAAAATCTTTTAAAAACAACCCACAGGGCTTGTATGTCTTGTGAGGATATGTGAGTCTTGAAAGACCAAAGGAAATCTTTACCTTAGGAAAAGATAAGATTTATTTCAAAAGCATTAATATTATAATAAATTTTAAACGTGTTTTAAAATATCATACTCACTGAACTCTTCATCACATTTGAACACGCAATGATGATGCCAATATTTTGTAACTTATTATAAAAATAAATTTCTTCAGAGATCTGGTTACAGAGTAACCATTGACAACCAAAGTTGCATCCTGTTGAGTTCATAGCATCAGTTTGGGAAGAAAATTTTTTCAGGCAATCATATCTCAAATGCACTTGCTAATTAATCTATTAATATTAAGGGCAAACAGTTGCAAATCCTGCAGGATAATTTTACCCCTTGAACATTCTCTCTAGAGCAGATCCATTATTCTGGGGCAATTAAGATCTCTGAATTGTTGCAATGATTTATTAATAGTAATTTGTAATGCAGCAATTACAGCAGGTTGGTGCCCCAAATGAAATCTACATATAGTAGAGATATTGCTAGGTTTCAGAATTTGTATTCCATGATTGATGAGAGAGAGGTTGTGGCAGACAGAGCCAGGATACTGTAATCATGTGTTATTAGTTGCACCTTTAAAAATAGAGTGTGTTTAAGGTACAAATTATTTGTGTTAGGAGCAGCATCGAAGTTTGTATACATCGAGGTTTGTGACACTTCATACACCAGAATATGGCCAGTAGTCTTTTAAACATGCTTCTGTCAAAGACAGGAACTCCCACACGTTCCTAGTAAACCCCAGGTTTGAAAGTAATTTTTAAACGTCTAGACAATGTAGAACAGGCAAGAAATTCATTAAGTCATCCTTCAATAACTACGTGGAGAAAGGAGTTTCCATCTGGTACAGCCCAGTGGTTCCCGCTGCACTGAACTGATAGTGCATATGGTTTCTTTTGGCAAACAGTTCACTTTTTAGAACTTTTCCTTTCAAGCATGGGGGAAAAAGAAAAGGGGACAAAAAAAATAAATAAACCAAAAAGAAGGTCTCCCTGCTTCACCTCTGTATTTATTATACCCCTGACTCCATTAGAGTCCTGTATATTAATTCCACAAAAAGAAGCTATTATTAATGTATCTTTCCTGCTTTCATTAAGTTGAATGACTGATGCATCTGCATCAGCTATACTCTTGTAACCACATATTCCATGTAACTAGCTGAGAATAGTGATAATTTCTCATTTTCCATGCTGATGGTACATGAGACAGACAATACCTGGTTTTTGTTACAGTTCCCCTCTCAGAGTGTGATGTTACTTGTTTTCATCACTGGCCTTCTTTGCCATCCCAGTACTCTGCAGGCTTAAACATGGTTTAATAGAATGTTGAAATCTTACTTTATTTAAAATTAAATATATTATTTAAAATAACTTAAAAGTCTAAAACTTGATTTACCTAGAGTTAAAATGACAGAATAAGGAGCCATACATAGCAACATTACTCACAAAAATTTCATTGATCTTTATTTCTTTCTTATACACTTTGCTCTGTTGACAGTTGCTATGATTATCTATAAATGCCATTGATTTCATTACTATATCAAAGTACACAAACCAAATGGACATCAACATACACCGATCTTTTTAGATGTTCTAAATTTTGTTTGAAACCTACATTTCCCCCATAATTGTAAGCTGTTATATGCAATAGAACTAAAGATAAGATAGATTTGCTTTGTGATGATATTCTGAACACAGAGAACACTGTGTTTTACAGGAGACATGAAAAAGATGTGATAGTTGGCAACACTGGTTTTGTTTCATTACCATCACATCTGAATACAGGGAAGCTGCTCCCAGCACTGCTAACATTTACTCCTCTGGAAATTGCCCAGACCACCATCCTTCTCCAGGCTGCAAAGAAGGGAGAAGATATCTGGAAGCAGTACTGAAAGCTGGCTGTTAAAAAGCATGCTCTGAGCAGAGATTTGTTTTGAGTCAGGTGGCAAAATATCTGTCTGCGAGCGAGATGGGCTCGCAAGGCGTCTGTGGGCAGAGCTCATTCAGGTGCTGGCAGGGTGCAGATTCTCACCAGCTGGTCTGAAGGCTCTCCCCAGCCGTAGGGGAGACAAGCTCCTCCTCTCCAACCAGCAGCTTTCAGTGTTATGGGGAATGAGTGAGAAGAGTGTACTTACTGCTTCTCAGCACAGAGTAGCAGAAACCTCTTCTTCTCCTGGCTTAGACAGAGCAAGTCTCTCCAAGACTTTCACGCTTCTCCACAGTGTATGGCTGTATGGCTCAGATCCTCTGGTTTTACAATATTGTGGTGTAATGTCACTGTTGTCTGGCAGTTGGTCTGGCCCTCTAAGCCACTCAGGATGCCACAGTCAAGACAACCATAAGGCATTTCCACTTCAGACCAGCGGTCTGGCTTGAAAATGCAAACACCTCCTTTACCACACCCTTCAATGCACAATGTGATGTACAGCAGAGATATTCTGTAGCAACAAAGTTCCAGGAAAAATCCTCTTATTTGGAGTTTAGAATAGGAAAACACAGAGAACAAAAAATCATGCACAAACTGTGAAATAAGTGTTCATTATAAAATTAAGTGTAATTGAACTTTTAAACTTCTGTATGCCTATAGTCATCTCACCAGAGGAAGGCAGTTTTGAAGAGGTGGATGGAGGCTGTACCACTGGGGATTTACTCCTGTAGTAGTGATGACTGGACCATGTATGGATCTATTTCAGGGACTACACACTGATTTAGCAGAGCTTTAGGTTCCCTAGAGAGTAATCAGTGGTGAGGGTGCATATGAATGTGATTATGGGGACCTCAACATACCATATGTTCTACAGGCTCAAAATACGGGAAAATGATTTCCTAATTGGTAACACATAACTGAAACAGCTGCTGTTTTAGAAGGAGCAAATCCATCACCTAGGATTCCCAAGAGGAGTTAAATCATCACTTGATATATCAAAGTGTTGGATTAACTTTTCCCTGTGAGGCAGAGTTTAACTGCTGCTGTATTTGATCCAGATACTTGATGGTCTTTGTAAATTGAACAAAGGCCCTGCATGCCAAAATTAAATGCTGATTCGATCTAAAGAAAATAGGGATTTTCCAGTTATCTCAAAGGAGGCTTTGTGAAAGGTAGAAATCTTTCAAGAGGAAATATACTTGAAATATCTTGAAAGATAATTGTTTGGATAAGTGGGACATGCAAACCAGTTGTCCAGGTTAAAAGAAAGCTTTCTTGTAATAAGAGTACAAAACTGCCACTCTCAACAGAAGCAACCACTACTATTTCTAAAATAACAAAATACATATAGAAGATTATCTCTGGCTTAGTTTTGTTTAAGGTATGAAAGACACATGCTAGTCAAAACCTCAGAAATCTCTTAAAAGTATTCCTCAGACACTATTTCTGGATTCTGCAGCATACAGCCTTCTGCACTGGCCAGTGGACATCTTCAGACTGTGGTCACACCATGTGAAACCCAAATAAGCAAGTAACAGAACACCTTTTATCCCATTCATTTTCTAGGAAACCTTCATCATTTTCCTAATTGAAGACCAGTCCAAAGCAATCAATACAAATTCATAAGAAATTGGAATACCTAAAGCTGGAATTAAGAACAGCTTGCAATACATCTCAATAGCTTTATTGCATAAGACAGCAATTAACCCAAGATTTCTTTTGCACACCCAGAAAATTGGACCTAATTTTGCAGCTCTGGAATCTTTAATATTCCTGAAAAATATATTTTGCCAAAGAAGAATTCCATTCAAGTGACCTTTTCCAGGCCCCATTCCAGAAAAAAAGAGAACAACCCACAAATTAAGAAAACCTAGGAAAATTATGGTTGAAGATGATCCTCGTTTTATTGGGAATTTTGCTATAGATTTATATGAAATCTGTTTCTATGATAGTGGCTGAAAATTATTTAAAACAAACAGAATACAACGTCAGTGGGTAACTTTAAAGAAGGGGTCTCCATGCGTCAAGAGATGAAAGATACGCTTCTCTTAGGACAATTATTTTGTTTTCTCAGTTTTGGATGGCTAGATGCCAAGCAAGCCTGTCACACAAAGGAGAGAACTGGACCGTGATGAACAGCTCTCTCAGCTGCCACCACTCTGGACTTAAGAAAGCTTTAGAGAATCTAGGGGGTATCAGACAGACCATAAAGGAGAGAAACTGGAAGAAGGCAAAGCAGTGGTGAGGGACTCTGAGATTTGCTGTAATAGACACAAATATGTATCATATAATGTACCTATAGGTATCAAAAGCAAATTCCATGGGCCAGAATTGCTGCACTCAAAGGAAAGGAAAAGGATTTGAGGTTTTGTCTTACAGTGACTGAGAGGAAAATGGGGAACAGGGAGCCCATACAGCCCAGAGTATTGATTGATCAAGTGCTAGGGAGATTAATTGGAAGAACAGAAAGCCACAGAGGCAAAATCTTTCTAGAATTAAAGAAAAAAGCTAATTTTTGGTCCAGAAAAAGGAAAGAGGTTCAAGGGGATGCAAATAGCAGCTCTGAGACTGGTTCAGACATAGGTTTCTGGAAGCAAGAGAGGAAAAACCTACGCATGAGAATGAGGAGAGCAAAACAGAGATGAAAAGGAGATCTCAGAGCAAATTAATTTTAAGGATTTCAAGAAGCTCAGAGACAAAGTGGAAAAGGGATGTGAAATGATGATTTTTAAAAACCTTGCTTTGTATTTACTTGAAGAAGTGGTGCCAAAAGCTGAACTGACAGGCAGGAGGTGAGGAACTGAACAGAAGGAAGGGATTTTATGGCTTACAGGAGCAAGTAGCCAGAGGGGAAAACAAGTCTTAATTGATGCAAGGTCTTCTAGTTTATTCAGAAAAAAAAATTACAATATTTTTCCTGTTAATTACTAGGGACAATTCTTGAAATGCAACAGCTTGTTTTAAAGAGCATATGGTAGGGGGTGCTAGGCAAATGCAACAGACAATGTGTTACCAAAAGAAGAAAATCTCTTTTACATAAGGAGACATATGTAATCCAAATTTATCCACACTGTACCATCAAAAAGGATATTTTAAATCATGCACTAATATTCAGACTGCAATTACTCACTAAGGTATGTGCAATTAGTACTTTCAGACATTACTCTAAGGGGCAGCTTGAATCTTGGATGTATAGAAAAAGTATAATGGAATGTTAGTTAGGAGCTTGTATAAGTGATGGGCTAACCTTGCTGTGATAAGTGATGTGCTAACCCAGCCTGATCACACGTTGAGGCCAATAAATGGTTGACTGTTGACTGGAAGCTTCTAGAAAATCTGCAGCCACAGGATTTACCTCTTTTACATGAATATAATTTTTCTGTCTTCCTCAAGCGCTCTTTGAATATGTGCTCATAACTTAAATTTATTTTTCAGCAATGTTCTCTTTATGGCATTAGGTTTTTATACCTCTTCAACAACATGGTTCTCTTATTGTCTCATTGCCACCTTTTGTCAGCTGCCTTCCAGTTTTATATTCTCTGGCATGGTGTAAAGAAGTTTCTGATCTACCATCTCTTATATCCACCCAAATGGTTTTGTAGATGAGCCACAGAGGAGAAAACTGAAGTGTGCATCACTCCGCATTTCATCATAAAATTACCTCTTTTTAGAACAAAATTTTGGGTTCCTATGATAAAGTCACAAACAAACCATGTCACAGAATGGATCTTATTAAAAACAGAAACTGATTATGATAGCCCATCTTTGCAGCATCAGTGCACAGGATGGAGACCTGAAGTACAATATGAGGAACGGGCGCTGGCAGCAGGAATTATGTGAGAGGACAGGGTCCCACAGTGGGACCTGCTCTAGGAGCAGACATTCAAACTGCCAGCTCTGTGGGCTGGGTACGGTTTGGTGTCCATATGAGCCCTGGGGTACTTGGGACAATCGAAGGGTGCCGGGGTCTGGGGAATAGGGTGAGTGGGCTGGCACAGCCTGCGGCTCAGGGGGCTCTGTGCTGGCAACACGTGCTGGCAGTGCCACATCTGGGGAAAAGGGGCTTCCATGGCATCCTCTCATTTCAAGTGACCATCTGGATTCATGCTATGTGTGACCTCCTCAACTCTTTGTGCAGGTTTCCAAGGTGGAGTGGGGATGGAGAGCACAGTCCCAACTTCATGCTTTAGGTCTGCTGGGGAACCAAAAAACCTGTGAGCAGCTCTCTGCAGCCAGATGGGAAACCAGCCCACAGATTTCATAGCAAAGACAGTGGCATGCACTTTAACCTGAAGTGGATTTTGATGAGCATTTTAGGTTCTGTAGAATGAAAATGGATGAGTATTATTTCCTGGTTTAAGATAGGATCAAAACAGAACCCAAAGTAACTTCAAAATTACAGTAAATCCTATGTAGCCTAAAGAAAATATGCCCTTCCCAGTGCTGAAAGTCTCCTTCAGTCATAGCAGATACTGTGATGCCTCACCAAGAGAGTGAGCACTGATGTTGCCAATTTGGCTGTCATGTCCTCCTGATTGCACTGTTTCTGCCAGAGGAGCTAGCAATACGTACAGCTGCTTGTAAAGAAGAGCAGATTAAAAAAACGCAAAGCTTTCATGAAGGTGAAACACATGTACTAAGCTAGCACTTATCTATCCACTCTTGACTTAGTTGAGAGTTTCCAACAGCTCTTTATTTTATACGAAGGCTAATTTGTATGGCAATATCTACTGACAGAGTAAGACCAACTCTGGGGATGCCATAACAACAAACAAAGAAATCATTCACTTCCTGACACCTCTTCTTCCTGCAGGATCTTGCGGTACCAAGTGCTTTTTCTCTGTGAGTGGCAGTTTCCAT
Organism: Bombycilla garrulus; assembly: GCA_013400315.1. Taxonomy (NCBI): domain Eukaryota; kingdom Metazoa; phylum Chordata; class Aves; order Passeriformes; family Bombycillidae; genus Bombycilla; species Bombycilla garrulus. The sequence continues at coordinate 63,694 of VXBU01012415.1, read as the reverse complement.
ACCAACCTTGCTCTCTTAAGCACACTTACAAGGAGCTGAGATGAAAAGACTGGAGTTGAACCTGACAGCTACTGCACCCTGTGCTCACTTCAACTGTGGGTTTGCAGCCTTGTGGAGGTACACCAGGAGCGTCACGCCTCCGTTAAACCCAGTGCCACGTTAGGTATCTGCATTGCTCACAGGGAGAACTAGATAGGGAGGAATGGAAATCACCGCTGAATGAGGGGACACCTTATAATAGTGAATAGGATGTGCTAAAAAAGGGAAGAGTGTTCCTTCCAGACTTAGACATCTGTTCCTTCTCTGGCCCCAGACTCGAAACACATATGTGAGATTCACAGACCAACACTCTGTCACTTAAATCATTCCTTTGGGCACAGACGACCAGCTCCCTTTGTTTCTTAAAAAAACATAGTCAGTGGCAACATAATTTTATCAGCTAGTCTGGTGTTCAGATCTGAGTCTTTTCCAGCATGAGGCGGATCAAGCCCATTTCCCAGTAGACAGATCTGTGTGGCATACTGAGATGAGCCTCCTGCCTGCTACACATTCCCTATTGTGCAAAAAGAGTGGGAAAATTTTAGGGTCAGAAGGAGTGACAATAGGAGAAAGCATGATGTAAATCTGAAAAGATAGTATTCAGCTAAGACAGAGGGCCTTACTTCAAGCCTTGCCCAAACACAGGAATAAAAACATGAATTAAAGAGTATTAAACAGTTGCCATACAATCAGCAGCAGAAAAGAAGTTATACGGTGATCAAGAACTAAACCCCAGATATCTTCATGAAAAGCAAATGCTATAAACATCTAGTGCTTCTACATGCCTGTTTCCGAGCAGTGTCGCCCTGATTTTTGTAGGACTTTCTAGGCCTTCTGATATTTACATATTTGTGAAGAACTTTCTCACACACTTTCTGTAAACACCTCACTGTTTTTGCATTCCTTCACAGAGGAGGAGAAAAATTGATGGACTGTTTGTCTGTCCAGTGTCTTTGGAGAGGTGGCACTGCCACCGTCCAATCCAATGTCACTTTTAGAAAACTACAAATACTGGAGTCAGAAAAAATAAACCCTCTTCTGTTCTCTTCTGATCACCTGAGCTGCGGTGTGTGTCTGTGTTCTTTTGTGTCCTATAGTGACAGAGCAGAAGACCTCTCAGTGGAGCTTTTTTTGCTTCTTTTATTTTGCTTGCTACTCTGATACTCTTACCTCTGGTCATGCCTCACATCAAATCCATCTCTGCAATTTGCCCTTTGCAACCCATTTCTAGCCCCTCCCCAGGTAGAGCTCTAGGTTTTCTCTGTCTTTCAACCTTACCTTTTGTTCATTTTTGGGTGAATAAGATCCTCTCCATATCCGCACCTTGTTCTCAGTGATAGTTACTTTGAATTTTAGCTTTGGCATCATGACTCTGGAAAGATGTTTTCTCACTTTCTTGCTGCTAATTAAACCTAGTTTGCCAAAAGTTGTGATCCACAGTCGCAGGAGATTCCTGACCCTTTTATTTGGTACACAGTTGTTTTCCAGGTGATTAGTTTGGGTATTTTTAAGTGGTTTTCAACAATGATGTTTGCTAGGTACAGTGTGCTAAATTCTCTCAACAAAGTAACTCTCTTTATATTTTTAAGAGGAAGTAATTATTAATCGTGCTAGTTAAATTATTTGTTGTAATTTTGAATTTGTCTGCCACTTTGAAAATAAACAGCTTGTTTTGCTATTACATATGTTTTAGAACTGTATTACTTAACACCCAGCTGTAAGCCTGAGTAAAAATCACAGAAACAGAAATCTGTAGGCAGATGTTGCATTTCAACATCCGAACTCACACTCAGCTCAGAAAATCTTGTGTGCAGATTTCACTTTCCTCGAGGTGATCCGGTTCCTAAGCATTGACTTGGCATCAGCAATCACATCAGGGCAGGAGGGCAGGGTACACGCGTCCTTTGAACTGACTCCATGGAGCATTGATCCCAACAGTCACTGAGGGCAACAGGTGGTTAGCCAGTACTACAGGAATAGGTTTATTGATTCAGTTCCTTAAATAAAACATTATGAAGAAAAGACTATCACAAAAGATCTGCAGATTATTCTGCAGGTTTGTGGTGTGCATCTCTCTCCTGATATAAAATATGCATGGCACAAATGCCCTGGGAGTCTGGTGCTTGTCATCAGGGCTGTGTCAGGTTGCGAGCACAGCAAGCCAAGCAAAGGCAGGATGTGTGTGAATAGCATGTTTACACAGATAGGTGACTGACCATAAGTGCTGAGGTCATTCGCTTCTTGCCTGTTAAAAATCAAACCTTTCATCTATATTTGACATTTAGTACAGGCTAAATCTTTCTGTATATTTACACCAATTTCGTTTTTCCAGCTTTCTCAGTTCTCACTGACTACCCAGGCTGTCCTATGCCATTTCAGGGCAAAATTACACAGGAAAGAAAACTCATACAGTTAGGGACAACCATAGGATGACTTTAGAACCTGTCATCTCTGCAATGCTGAGTGGGGCTCACATGCTGTGTGATGTTGGAGCCTGTGTGAGGTTGTTTGGCTCGGGAGGGTCTGGAGGCACATGGATGATGTGGTTGCTTGTCCAGCTCTTTGAATGCAGCACAGAGGGTCTGCTGAAATTGTGTCACAACTGGCCTGCTGTCTCTCTTAGCATTCCAAAGGCCAGGGTAAGTGTTGAGGCTTAGTGCTGATGTGCTTCTCACCACAGCCTGCCTGCCCCGGCCAGAGTGCAGTGCCTCTGCAGGGCTGCACCACTCCCCAAGGTAGCCAGGAGCTCCCCAAACCACCAGTGCCGTCACATCACGTGTGTCAGGAACCACACGTTTCACAGGTTGTGGAAATGATTCCCTCAGCTTGGTGGCCCCACTTGCAAAAATATTTTTGGGACTGGTACTGACTGATAAAAATATGCACTATAGTCTATGCCAAGGCAGTGGTAAATTTGCTATAGCAACATAGTATGTCTGATGGGTATGTTATTCTGAAGCCTCAGCTGTGGGCCAGGACTCCTTCACACTAGTTACTGTACAAGCCCAGACTGAAAACTGTCACTGTGAATTTACTTTTTAAAGTGATTTGATGAATGATGATAGCGTCAGTTGTCAAAAGTACTGGTTGCAGAGTACAAATCTGGCTATTTTTGTCTTCTGTTGTTGCTGAATGTTTAAGTAAACTTTCAAGTTTCAGAGCAACATGCTTTCTCACCAAATATTTTGATTAATTTCTGACTTTCCTTTTAACTCTGCCCTAGAGGTACCCTAACCAAGTCCTGACAAAAAAGGACTTACGAACATTGTAGAAACCCTTGGTCATTGCAGAATATCGATATTTGCGAAGAAGTTTCACATGGAACAAAACACATTCACTTTTACAAAATGGTTGTTATTTCCAGCCTATTCATATATTACACTGTGCTTTCTCTCCTATAGTGGAAGAGCCAAAACATAACTACATGTGAGATCATGTAAGCTAGGGATGACAGAAAAAGTGCAGTGAGAAACAAGGGGGTGCAAAGCAACCCCACGGGGGCTGCAGCTGACTTCTGCTGTGACAAAATGTGTCCAGAGACACCAAAGGAAACTATTTCATAAATGGGCCCTCCTGGGGCATCAAAGTCTAAAAGCGTCACATTGGCACAAAATAAGCAAGTCATTCTAAAAGAAAGGGTGGTTTTCGTATGATGTGATTAAATCATGATGTGCACTCTGTTAATGCTGTAGATAGTTTTCTAACTTAGGTTACTTGTTTCAGATTAAATCCTGTTTCCAGTTGGCAGCTGTAAACTGAGGTTTACTTCCTGATGCTGGGATGTAGGAAGGACTCCAGACTTACAGTGTGCAGCTTCTAGCTAATGCAGAGTAGATGCAGTTCCATTTTGCATAATTTTATAATATCAAATTATTCCTGATTATATAACCTTAACTTTTATGCTTACCTACATGATACACACACCTTAGACAGCTATTTACACAAGCTGGATTTTGTTCTTAAAGGGCCTAGTAATGTGGAAAAGATTGGTACAACACATTTTTATCCAATTTGATAAATACACCTCTGTGTGTCAATCCCATAATGATTTTAGGTAGAACATAAATGGTTATATGAATAAATGTATCTGATTCCAATTGAATTTGTTTCATTACATTCACTTGTTTTTCTTTAGCATTTTTATGAAACCATAATAAAAATGAATGAATGCTCAAACTAGTTTACATCACTCCTTAGTGATTAATTGCAGCATAAACACCATGATTTTTCTATGCTGAAATAGGGAAAAAAAACTCAGAGACATGTTTAATCATTTGGCTCTAATAGTGCTGTGTTTATTCGTTCCTTTTTGGTCCATTAGAGAGTAAATTAGATTTGATTCACTTACTTTGATTAGCTTAATTGTATCAGATACAAATGAAGTACAAATAGAACTATAATAAATCCAGCAGATGTTTAACCTGCTCAATCAAGATCTTTAACAGTCAATTCCAATAGCAATTTACACTCAGCAGTTTAACCAGACCCTTAGGAAGTTGATCTGATTTTTCTGAAAACCAGATACTTTATTTCTATGTTGCTTAAACAAGACCAGTGTACCATATTTTCAAGTCTGGATTATTTTACAAATAATTTTTATGATCTTGTACTTCTCTGTGCTGGGCATTCCCCCCCAGCAAGAGGAATTTAGGAGCTGATGTTAAAGTAAATTCTGTGGCTTCTGCTCAAGGTAAAATCACTAAAGGTCACTAGTGGGGAAAACAACAATTTCAGAATAAAATTATAAAATAATGGATTTTAATGTCTTTGATTTTAAAATCTGAAAATACTTACATCTAATGCATAATGCACTAAACCACAAGGTTCATCAGATCACAATTTAAATTGCTATGACCTTTAAATAAGCTATTTAATATGTGCATGAGAAATTCTAATACTAAATACCATATCTTAGTCAAATTGGTCTTTCACGTGGCATTGTGAAACCATCTGTATCTATAAAACTAAAAAGGACAATATACATCAGTGAACCAGTCCATGATGGAGTTCGTTATGCCCCAACAAACCCCACCAAGAAATGAAGTAGCTTATTAACATAGAAAAATGTCAGTTATTTTAATTATAACAGGAGGTGAAAGGAATCTTCTCTGCGTGTGAAATTACTGGGAAGCCATCCATTGATCCCTATATTTAATCAGTCTCTTGAGAGCACTAGGAAGATGGAAGAGTATCTGATTATTGTGGAAGTGTCAGCCTGGGATTTGCTTTAGGCATCTGGCTTTCATATCCAGGGTTTTCCCTTCTCCACTCACAAACTTGGACCGCTGGCTGGATTTACCACTTGCTCCACTAAAGTGGAGTTCCCCTCTCTGTACAATGCCAATGGAAAAAAAGCAGAGGATGCTCAAACCTTTTGGTAAGATTTCCTGACCAAAGACTCAGCAAATGACGCACCAGGTCACAGTGAAGAGAGCAAACTCAAAGCACCCAAATCAGTTCCTCCAAAGCCATCCAAGGAGGCCAAGCAGACCACTGTCCCTGGGATGAAACTCACTGAGGTGGGGCAAGGAGAGATCCTTCCCTCCCCAGCCAGCTCCAGCAAACCATGGGTTGACTGCATGCCCAGGGGTGTGGGACTTATTTCAGACTGTACAGGGGAAGAACTGTGCAAAACTTATGGGACATTTTAAAGGGATTTAGTGTGAAATGTCTTATGGGACATTTAGGGAAAGAGCCAAAGTTGGGAAAGGTGTCCAGGTGGCTCAAGTTCTGGGTGAAATAGGGAAGAGGCCCATATATGCCAGGTGTTTCCCTCAGTTCTCTGCAAGAAAATCACAATTTGACCATTCAGGCAGAGCCTGCTGCTCATGCACATACCTGTTAGTGTGAGGAAGTTAGATTTCTCCTTCATCAATTGTAAAATCTTTTACTTCTCCAACCAGCAGCAGAGGATGATGCTCAGCAAACCATTGAATACACACCCAAGCTGAAAACAAACCAAATGCAAACAAGATATAACCTGGAACAGGTTCTGACTTCTTTGAATATTGAACAAATCTGTCAAAATCAAATTCTGTTGATAGATAATTTGTGAATAGCAGAAAAAGCTAAAACAGCAAAATAAATGTTTGATCTGCATAGTTTATGCTGTTCTGTCAGCATCTGAATTATCAACCAGAACACCTACTCAGATTCTTCAATGTCAGATCCAAATTTACTGCCCCCAAAACAAGTCTGATCTTTTCAGAGGAGGCTGAGGTGAGCTGATCAGCGCTAGCCATGTATATGCCTTCTATTAGCACTACAGTGGGCATCTCTAGGAAAAATCTCTTCCCTGTAATTCAGTTTTCTGTTTTAAACCAAACTGAACTATGCAATGTCTGATTTTTCTTCTTTCTCTGTGTGTGTGTGCATGTGTGCATTACATTACACTTGAATATTGTGAAGTGAGGATTTTCAAAGCATTGAATTATCCACCACTCACATTATTTTGTATTTTATTCAGTTCACCATGAAAATTGCCTATGAATTAAACCACAGTCGCTAATAATGCTCATTTCATATTAATGACTTTTAAAAAGTGTTTGCAAATAAAATCCATAGTTAGAACATAAAACTTCTCAGTAGAGTCCTGAATCTGTTAATATTGAGCTAGACATCTTACTCTCAGACTTCATCTTTGCTGCAAACCCTATCACTTTAAAAAGAAGGAGCCCTTTATTAAAATGGTATTCCTACACCAGCAGAGCAATACAGGAAGCTGTGATCAGATCTGACAGTTGGTTTACTGTTAACATTTGATCACAAAATTTCCGTGCCATCTGTGGGAAGCCACACAGGCAAATGTGTCATCACATCTAATAATGAAAAGAAGAAACAGACAGAACATGCTGTAGAAACAGACTGCTTTAATTAACCCCTGAACAATGCTGTGCAGAATTTGCAGGGGAAAAGTCCTGTGTGCACAGGTTGCAAAGGAGAATGTCACAACAACAGAAAAAGAGGGTTTTACCTTGGATACACCCCATTTATTAAGAAAACCTTCCGAGTGAAGAATTAGGGGATTGCATGCCTTGCAGACCTCTGAATTCAGTGAAGGCAGACAATGCTGGTGGCAGGCAATGCCGGTAGCAACTGGATGCTTTGCCCTGTGACAAGGGCAGTGCCAGCTGTGCTCACAGACTGTCTGCCCAGGGCCACTGACTGCACTGACCACAGGGGATGAGGGTGCAGGAGACTTGAGAAGTTTAATCGTTATGCTTAAGAGCTAAAAAAGCTGTGTCTGGTTTTCACTCTGAATGGGGATCTCCAGCCACAGAGAAATTAATGGAAATAGGTGCACAGCAGCATCCCTCGGTGCCAGTCAGGGTGAAGTATGATGTGGAGAAGTATTGGGGAATGAAATCCCAGGATGATTCAAGCATGTGAAGCTGCTCTGAAGGACTGGCCTATGCTGATGAGTAGAATATAGGTGCATTTTGGAGAACAAGCTGCTCCTGCACGTCATGACACTCCTATGTGGTTTATGTCTTAGCAAAGAAATGGTGCTATGGTGTTTTATCCTGACTGCATGCCCTACTTCCTGGTTATTCTGGGCTGAGGACCAAGGTGATGGCTTGCCATGCTGCTTCAAAGAGATGCAAATCTCTCATTATTGAGGGCAGCCTGAGTACCAGGACATGGTTGCAGTGTGCGTTGTGCTGAATGCCACCAAAGAACCCAGCAGGAGGGAAATCCCATAGTTGTAGGGCGGGTGCTTATGCAGGTACAGTGGGGCCCACTTGGACTGTGTTTGGATGTCCAGAGAAAATAAGTCATACAGGACCATTCTTATCTGCAGGCCAGGACACTATTTCAGTACATGCTTGAGGTCTCAGACTGTCCCAGAGCCTTCCTCTGTGCTTCCTCATTTGCATCTAGCCTCAAGTTGTGCTGTACCAATATTTGGAGGAAAGAACATTGTGATACAATTATTACTTTCTTTACATTTTCAAGCACTTTATATTTCATCTGCCTTTGGCAGGCTGGTCATCCTTCCCAGGTATGATCTAAAGAGAAGACACCCAGTGGTCCCTCACAGAGATTCCAGGCAGTGGGTTGCCAGGATTTGATCTCTGACAGGAAATAAAGTTTGCTTAGGCTTTTATTTGCAGTCCAGATCCATCTGCAACAGCATAGCCAGGGTTGGCTTTGGGCACTTTGTGGAAGCACCCATGACCTCTCTACTCAATGCCAGCTCAGCACAGCCCTGCCAGCGACATCCAGTTCGCAATGTGCTGGGAGCTTCCCCTCCCAGCAGCAGGATGAACATGGCTCAGGCTGCCCTTCACCAGGGACAGGCAGACTTGGCTGGAGCTCAGCTCTGCAGCCCAGGACCCATTGCCAGCCAGCCCATTTAGCAATTCAGTACCTAAAGTGAAAAACGAGGGTCTGTAGTGTGGCACAGGATACTTTGGAGAAAGGCAGCTGACTGCTCTCAGAGCCATGGCAGGACAAGCACATTTCCCATTCTGTCCAGCCTGTACCACTGAGAATGACACTGCAACACTCACAGCTTATGAAAAAATTAGTACTTGCATAGCACTCCTGTGTGACCAAGTGTGGCAGCACTATACCTGCATGCAAAATTGGAGTAATCTGCTATCCTTGAATGCCACCTGTAGGTTAATGTTTTCTGAAATAAATCTGACAAAAACCGTGAAAGACAGAGGTCAAAGTGTGCTTTTGGATCAAAGTGCCAAATTTTTGTGTTTTTACTTTGGTTTTTGTAAAGTCACTATACTTGTTCCTCAGGACAGTTGCATCCATAGTTCCTCTCTATATGATTTTACAGATGTACTCACTTATGGTCTTAATGGCTCATTTAGGAAATCATCCTTCAAAGGCTAATCTTTTGCAGGAACACAGCCCTATAGATTTATTCCTTATTGCACGAAACCCTTACAAACGCACAATACTGACACACAGCAGCCTTTGGAAAGATGTCACAGGGTACTTTGGAACAAGTGACTTTCATATTATTAACAGGGAAGTCAGTAATTTGCAACAGCTGGGAGTCTGGACCTGCTTCTGGTAAGAGATTTTTGAGTAGCATACATTTGACCCTTCACTTTACACTGTGTCCTTTCTATTTATTTGTATTTTCCTCATTAGACCAGAAACTTACCATTTCTCAACTCTGTAAAAAAAAGGAAGTCCCTTGGGGAACCAGTTGATTTGGGAAGTTTTTGATAACATAAATGAAACCATCTAGAGATGGTCAATTAATATCAAAGAGGATTTATCCTGCAAGCTGCTGGACATGACCTGTACTGTGCTCATGGCCTTCCCCTACATTCCACCTTTTGAGGAGGGACCCAGTACACTGCAGGACTTTCTTGCCTTACCCCAGCTCTGGCCCAGTGATTCAGCTACAACTTAAGAACATATTTTTGACCCACTCCTAATATATGCCAGCACATATTTGGTAGCATATTTGGACAGTGTTGCTATTTTAGCATTATGAGATAGCCTAATGTAACTTCTATTACAATAACCTCCCTGAAATGCCTGGGAAAATAAGAATACAGATTTGATTGGGTTTATGTTTTGTTTTTTTTAAGCTTCTAAAAAGATGTGGATGGATACGGTATTAATAAAAATATTTTCTTGCTCTTCACACCTGCATATATGAAACATGTGAGAGTATAATTTAATAAAGAATGTTTCTTTTATTCACCTTTAATATCTTCAAAACACAAGGAGATCGGTGAGGAAAGTGTTTGACGTGAGGCATTGCACATCTAGCTTTTTATCAACTTAAACCAGCAATGCATTAATGGAAGCATAATGCAGATTAAGAAATTCTGTTGATGCAGGAGATCCTGGGATCTATGATGTCTTCTAAAAAATGTTTCCAGAAGTACATGGTAATTCATTACAACACTAAACTTCACTGATACGAGTAACAGCATTAAAAACCAGCTTTCTCATATAAATGTCAGTTTCTTATTTTCAAAAATTTAAAGTGCAGTGAATTACTTCAGTCCTTCCTCAAATCCTTAAATTATTTCTTAGAGAACACCTGAAAATGAATATGCCAAACAGCCTGAAATCCCTTTGCTGTACAGTATAATGACCTATTAAATACATGAGCAAAGATGCGTAATTCTGTCTCCTCAACCTTTGTTGCTAAAGTAAATACTCAATGGATCACTGGCACAAATCCTTACCATATAGGCTGATAGGTTCCTAAAGCTCCTGTTGTCTTCAAATTTTCCTTAAAAGACTTGAAAAAGTTTTTATTATTTGCACTTCTTGGGTATCAGTGATGTAATAAAGTAATAAAGGCAGATGTAGTCAGCTGAAATGAGAAAGAGTAAATTCTCTTTAGATAGACTGATGTTACTTGTATCGTTAACATTGCTTTTTTATTCCTCAGCTTAAGCTATTTGCCTATCAGTTCCACATGTCTTTTAACTGTGCTATTATATATACCAAATGCCTTTGTTTGCATAGACGTTTGGGCTATTAAATTGCTGCAGTATTTCATTTTTTTATCACATGCACTAAAGATACTGTACAAGCATCTGTCCACATTATCAGGCTTAGCTGCACATTTGCTCTCATGGAGTCAAGAGAAGGCAGTATTTTCCTGATGACATTCCTACAGCCATCTAATTGTTTTTCCTCTTTTAAGAGTCTCTCCAGGAGGTGTAAACAACTTGCAGAGAGGAAAAAAACGTACTCAAAGCACCTTCCAAGATGACAAAGCACAAAAAGTTAGGAGAGACATGATGTTTCCTTCCCTTTTACTTATTTCAGTATTTGCAGCGTTCCTTAGTAAGGCCTCAGAAGCAATGAGTCAGGAAGTAAAATTCTTAAAATAATCTAGAAATAAAATCTTCTTGAAATAATGAAGAAATGTTCAGAAGAAGCGTATATTTTGCAAAATCCTCGGCTGTGCCATCTCCAGCAATTTCTCTAATGACTGTACTACTGGAGAAGAGAGCAATACTTTCCATCAGCCTCCTCCTTGAAAGTATTGCTCCCCAAAATTCCCTTCCTCAGCAACAGAGTTTGGGCAGGTCTTACCTCTCCTGTTTGTGATGGTGTATTTCTCACCTGATGGGCTTTTTGAGGTGGAAATCCATTTATTTAGGGATGAATCCATTTATATAGGGATGATTTCACAGAGAGGACCAGTGTAAGTCTGGTGAGCAGCCACAGTATCAGTGGTCCCTGCTGTCTCCAGATATCATCTCCTTCATGACAGAGCCTTCCCAGGAGGGGAAAGAGGAAAGAACAGAGTTCTATCATGTAGGGGCTTCCCTGCAAGGGCTGCCCATTGCCTGCCCACATATCCTGTTTTCAAATACATATATATAGAGAAGCGTCTCCTGATCCAGGAGCGAGCTTGGCTTTGTCACCTCTGCGAGATCATGGATGCAGTTAGGACTCTGCCAGTGTGTGACCTGGTAAACTGGATAAGGTAATGCTCTCTCATCCATTTCTCTCAACGAAGGCAGATTTTGGCATGGCTAATGACAAAATTCTTCCCTTTGAACAAAACAGTGCATTTTTATGATTCTAGTGCTGGCTGTGATTCAGCTTTTCTATATGTCAGTTGCCAGCAGCTTCCTCAGATGAATCAGTTTCTGTTCCCTAAACTGAGGCAGACAGATGTTAGCCAAATATCTGTGCAGTACTTAATTCCAAATACTATAAAGAGAACTTTCTTGTATTTGCATTCTGTCTAGAGGACTGGTTGAGGCTGTGAAAAAAAATTGCATTGGAAACAAAATAATCAGAAGGCATCCCCATGTTCCACCTTGGACAGAAGTCTTTGGCACGCTCATATAAACTGTATTTCACATGTTCTTCAGTATTTGTGGGATTTCAATTTTTTTTCCTATGTGATTCTGAAAATGTTAAGATTCCAAATGCTCTTTGCAGAGAAAATTCTAGCATTGCCTTTTGGCCAGAAGGTGATCATAGAGCTTTTTGACTCCTAGCACAAATAGTAAACAAAGCTTATTCAGCATTGAACATCCGCTATGTTGACAGATTGCAAAAATCCCAGCAAGCGTGGAATCCTACCAAAATAAGACTGTGCCAAGGCAGTACGTTGCAGAGGTCAGCGTCTGCAAGTCCTCCTCCTATTGCTGTTGGATATGGAAAGCCTTGGTGCAAGATACTGTATTTGGAAAAGTATCTTGGGTTTTCCACATAAACATACTGCTCTGGAACTGATAGCTCAACCAAAGAAGGAAATACGCACTGATATTATTTTGATTAACCTTCCACAGAATCATTCATGAGAAAGCATAAATAAATAAATAATACAGGAGAAACTTGAATAAAAGACAGCAGTATTAACTTCCACTCTGCCTCAGGAGTTGTTATTCACTGTCATTAGCCTGAAATGGAAATATTCTGGGAATGATTATCTGGTCTCCTAGATTTGCTTTTAATGACAAAGACAGCTTAAGCTCAAGAAAAGCAATGGCTTTTTTTAGGAAATGGAAAAACATGTACAGAAACATTTGCTGTATATCAAATGCATGCCCATTTATAACAATAAGCCAGAATGCATGGATTGCACTTTATCTGTCCTTAAAAAGAGTTCAGTGACTACTAAGGAAGCAATTATTCTTAAAATATCTTAAAGGACCAAGGGGCGGACAGATGGGTGATTCCAAGCAGGGTAGACAAGAAGCTCCTGTGGTACAGCTGGTGTTTGCAGTGTAACCACCTCCAGCTGAACTGCTCACTCCAGCTCCCTGCAGGGTCAGTGGAGAGGAAGGCGTGATGCCCAAAACAAGCTTACGGCATGACTCACCCAGCCTCTTTTACAGCCCAAATTGGAGCATCAAAATTCAAGCACTGAGAAACAAGTTGCTGTGGGGAAGCAACTGAGACACCATCCCTGAAGGTATTTGAAAGATGTGGCACTTAAAGATATGGTTTAGTGGTGAACTTGTCAGTGTTATGTTTATGGCTGGATGCATGGTAAGATGACCTTAGAAGTTTTTTCCATCCTCAGTGATTCTCTGATTCTAATCTGAATTTCTCTTGCTGCAACATGGGAAGGTTTCCTTTCACTGCTCACCTTGTGAGGAGTCTGACTGCCCTCTGTCTTACCCCTGGCAGGTAGCTGAGGACAGCAATCCCATCCCAATTCCATGTCTCTCCTCCAGCTGATAAAGCCCAGGTTTTAAACAGCTATGGGAGGCTGGGGTGCAGCTCCCACTCCACTCCTCAGCCAGCACTGCCTGCATCTCCCTGGAGCAAGGTGAGAAGCTCAGGCCCAGGTAGTGATGGGTAGCAGGTTTAACAGCGTCACTTGTCTACTACCCATCGTGAGTAAAGCCAAGTACGTGCCTTACCCTGCCAGGTGAGCAGGGCGGCCTCTCCTCCCACACACACTGCTCTGAGGACATGTAAGGGCAGTGAGCTCTGTCCCTAGATACAGACTTAGCCTCCCCATTCAGACATTAGGCAGGTATCGCTGATAGTCTCAAAATTAACTATCCACTGAACTGATATTTTGAAAATAAACAGAAATTCATCTATCAGGAGAAGTTTCAAAGAGAAAAAGGCAAATGAGGTGTAATGGCAAAACACTGCTTCTAGTGGGACTTGAGTCAAAGCTCAGCTGTCATTGCCAACAGTATGACTACGTGCACAAGGTAGGTAGTTTCAAAAATAAAATGTTTTCACCAGAACAGATAAGTGTTGTTATAAAAATGGCAGATACCATTTTAGCATTCATATGAGAAATGTTATAAATGGGTAGTTTTGAATATAAAGCATCCAAGCTACAAGAGAAGACAAACCCTGCTTTATGCTGCTGCTGTTGCTGCCAGATTTATTGGTGCTGCGGCTTTGCCCAGAAGGAATCAGCTTTGTCAAGGTCCTCTGACCTCAAAGAAGAACAGAAATGATGGGACCTGCCTTCTCAGGGTCTCTTTAAATCATGATGGGTGATTCTCCTTTTTTATATGTCTATTACATCATGTTTTTCCATGAAGGGCTTAAGTGGTCATTGGAGAAGACACGAAAGAGGAGAGACGCACAAACGGGAACAGATTGGGATGTTGTTCTGCACCTGGGCCAGCCTTATTTCCTTGGATGGGACAGACAGATCTCAGCGACTCAGAAGCGTATAGGTAGAGCTGTTTCTATACCTTTGTGCTTTCACTCTGTCTAAAAAGTTTTCTGTTTGATGTGTTCCGTTTTTAACATTACAGATTCCTCCCTTTCCTGTAAGGAATTTTATCTCAAAGCCTTGGTCCATTTGGGGCATGTCAAAGGAGTAGTCTCTGCTTGTTACCATGCTGAAGAATCCAGTGATTGACCTGTACATGAAACCTTCCTATATATTTAGCAAAAATGTATGAAAATTTATACAGTATAAAAACAATTACAGGAAAGCTGGCATATGCTGGGCATCTCATGAGGGATTTCATTTTACCAAGCAACTTTTAATTTTTTTTTTTCATTTGGGTATAGCAAGAAAGTTGAGTGCCAGGCATAAAATGAAATGAAAGAAGGCAGTAGCTTAGCACCCTGGGACATGGAGGATAAGAGGTGTTGCACATGGGAAAGCACACAGTGAGAGATTCATAGTGTGCTGGAGCTTTGTGAAGCTTACCTGGCACAGCAAGAAAATTCAAATGAGAGGGAAAGTGCAACATGGAGTCAGTGACATGAATCACAAGGGTGTAATGACTCTGGAACCAAGTTCTTATTAACCAACTGGATAGACTGAATGTGAACAAAACAAATCTCAGGGAGGCCAGATTCAATGACAGCACAATGTGAGTTCATGATTTGTAATTTTAATAATGCAAAATTCAGTAAATAAAATGGTAAAATAAGCAACTTTAATTATTCATTGCAACATTTACTATTTTAGGACTGTTATTTTATAGCATATTTGATTCAATTGTTCAGTGTCATTGTATGTCCTTTCCTTGTAACCATGTCACAACGTAGACATTACAATGTTTCGTAATGGTCAGCTAATTTTAAGGTGTTTCTGGGTTTTTCAATAGAGCAGAATCCCATCTGTCACTAGAACATCAGCTTTGAAATACATTCTTGCTCACCGAGGTTTTATATCATCTCAGGTGGAATATATGTCTAATCCTTGTCCTTAAAGCAGTAAGTTTATGTAGGTTTGAATACCATTTAGGTCTTCAGTAGTTTGTGTCTTCAGAAGCACTGTGTAAATATTAACCAATCTATAAATACAATGAATTCACCCAACAATACTTGTGTTAACTGCAGGGGTTAGAGCCAGAGGCTGCATCAAAATGCTGGATTATCTTTGCTGTATCTGTAAAAGCATTTGTAGGTGCTTTCAGTAGACCTAATATTTTTGCATACAGAATATATATAACCTACATCAAAAGCTGTCTTTTTTTAAATAGTTGTCTGTGTTTGATGCTGCACAATGGCTGATGCAGACATAAGAACAGGTAAAGTGTTAATGGTGGGCAAACTGCAGGGGTGACTGCAGGCTTGTTAGCTTAGCACTCATCACAAGCAAAATCATGGGCATGACATAAATAGTATTATTAAAGACTCATTTGAGTACAATGTAAGATGCAAATATAAGGAACACTGACAACACACTTTCATGAAAACAATAGCATCCCGTTTAAATGTAAGTTTGAATGTTAGCATTTAACACTGAAATATTGCTAGCATTTTTGACAAGTTTAGTTAATAAAAAGTGACAACTGACATAATACACTTAGATTTCCCAAGGTTCTTTCCCTTGATACAGTATGACATCCTGATTAAAAACATTTCATTGAACCACTGAAGCACAAACTTAAAAAGATGTGAAACTGTCTATTTGGTGGATCTCAGAAAGAAATCATAGTTGGGGTCTCTTTTGAGGCTCAAATGTGTTCCTTCTCTTTACTGAAGAGCAGAAGCCATCAGACTTCACCTACGAACCAGCAAGACCAAGGCTAAGGAGAAGACTAGCTAGCTGTGATGGTTTGAGACTGACTGACATTTTGTTGGGCAGGAAAATAGCCACCCCTGGAAGCGAGGTGCGCCTGTGAATTTCCCATTTCAGTTTCTCATTAGCACAGAAAGCATCTGATGAAGGCCCCTGCATTTTCAGTAACGTATTCACATCTGCTCTCTTGCTCTTCTTACTATGGCATTTTTCCATCTGATCTGTTCAAGTTTTGCAATGTTTGGAGCAAAGTCTTCACTCCTGAGCTGGAACAAAATCTTGTAGCCAGTACCAGGCTTTCTGTCAAGTTGACTTTGGCTTAGGTAGGTCCTCAGGGAGATATTCAAACAAACAGAATTCCACCAATTACTTCTACCTAAACAGTCCTGAATGCCAACCTCCCTGATGCCCCTGAGGACCTCTACAAAAAGAAAAATACTAGTCTCAGAGATTTGGGTGAAAACAAACCTCCATGTATTACTCCTGCCTGGGGGAGCTTCCAGCTATAAAAGACAACAGTAGAATGGCATGCCTTGCACGGCACAGCAAAAGAGTCTGCAAACACAAGATTTTGGTATTGCTGTCCATACAAAATTGCAGAACCAGGCCTTGTGCACATCTGAGTAAACTGATCTCCAGAGTCCTGACAATGGGTTAATAGCCTCACAGCAAGTGCACAAACTGAGGTGTCAGACGTAATGGACACAGAGAATTGAAATGTAATTAACATTACATCCATGTTTACATTAACTGCCAATCTGATTGTTCCACTACATAACCAGTGAGAAAAGTTGAGGGAGCCTGAGCATAAACAGAGATACCTTTTTATGGACACTAGTAGGCATGAAAACTAAATCAGAAAAGCAGTGGTGATCATGCAATGCTCTCTGAGCCTGTGGCACAGAAGCAAGAGGCTTGCAATTTATCACGCAGTTAAGAAGGCAGCAGGAGCCCTACAATTCCTATTGTGAAGCTGCAGAATTGTCCTGTAGTCAGCAATTTAGTCTGGACCATTTTATTAAAATATCTTTTAGTGCTTTGCAACATAACTTCTGTTTGAGACAATAAGCTTGAATTTAAAGTGAGAAGAGTCTCCAGGCAGCTGTGGAGAGCTCTGCAAGCTCAAGAGGACAGATTGCTATTAGCACTCCAGCAGCTTCTCGCTGTGGGTAATCACATTATAATATGCTTTCTTCTCCTGTAGAGGCTGATGAATGTATATATATAAAACAGGTCCAAGACGCATGTTTCTACCATTTTTAAAGTCTGACTTCTTACTGTGGCAATAACTTGTTTTCTGTTTAACACTGGCAAGTAAAAAAAATGCTAGAACATGGGCATCTTTCCCAGTCTCTTTAAACATACTGCCTTTATAAGAGGCATGAGGCTTTAGCTGCTCTCACTACAAACAGCATAAGGAGCTCACTCTGTCCTTTGTTGTATCAAGCTTGTTATGGCTTTCATGTGACAAGATTGCATATATGCAAACCTCAGAAAATGCACATTGGTTTAGCTTGATCTGACATTTGTAATACGCCTCTGTCTTGTTGGTTTGGAGCCTAGGGACGAAGAGTCATTCAAATGGGTATTCCAGTACAAAACTCAGGCACGTGTCACAGGATCTTTATTTGAAACAGTCCTAGGGAAACTATGAAGTCCCTAATCAGCTGTTACCAACTATTTGGAAACGTCTTAGGGTTTCAATGAAGATAAATGGAATGAATACATTGTAGTCTAGATCCGTAACTTCTTACAGCATAAAATACCACTTCAGTGATATTTGTTAGCAATTAACAACAGGAAATGGGTCTCAGAAGAGGTCCTCCAGTCCTTTTGTCATTCTCAGTTACAGTGGGTCTTTACAGTAGTTTTGAGGTCCAGTCCAATAAAGCAGCACAACATAAGAACATGAGACTGGTGTTACTAAGGCAGACCATGGGTTTGTTGATCACTGCATCCTGTTACTGTCTGTGGTTGGCAGTGGAGGAATAGTAATGCAAGGGAAGCACACACTTCTATTTCCCCCCAGTTCAGCCCCTGACTCCAAAAAAATATTGGAGCTCAGAGACTTTCTGAACAAGAGCTGTTGCCTTTTCATTGGGTGGATACTAAGGGGTTCTTTTCAATTAGTTTTATCTACTCATGTTTTTAAAGCTATTCAAATTCTTATATTCCCAGCATCCAGACTCAAGGAGTCTCACAGACTGCCTTCGTAGAATGCAAAAACAATCATCTTCCTTTATTTTGAACTTTCTGCCTGCTGTTAAAATTAGATGTCCCTTAAATCTTTTAACTGGATGTAGCAGAGCCTCCATTCATTCCCCATTAATCCCTTCTGAGCTGCTTCTTATTTTATAGATCTCATATGTCCTGAAACTGTCATATCTTAAAGCATTTAGATCTTCTTTGAAATAAACTTAGCTTGCAAACAGAAAACATTGTAAGCTTTAGCCTTCTAACAGGATAGGAGGAAACCATCATTATCTTCAGACATCAAAGCAACATGCAGATTAGCCATAAAACACCTCAGCAGTTTTTCTGTCTCACTCCAAGACAAAACTTTTATTCCAAAAGATCATATCCTAAGTGATGCAACACCATTCTTCATCCAAATTGTGTTCTGCAGCCGTATGCAAACAGGCCAGTCGTCATCCCACCTTACTGTCTTGTTCACTAAGTCCAGAGTATAAATGGTCTACACAGATCCATAGATATTATAATAATAAGGAATTGCACAGCATGTTTTCATGTTGCAGCAATGCTTGAGAGGTTTCCCTGAGTCTGTGCTTGCACAAATCAGTTGTGTTTGCTGGGATGGTGGAATAACTAACACATTTCACACAGCAGAAAGTAGCATGGGAACTTCCAAAAGAAAACAGGTCTTAAATCACACAAGTCTTCAATTCATACTGACTCAGAACTATCTTCCATTTCCATAATTTACAGGGAAAGGACAATTAGGAAGTTTCTAAATGTACTCTTTTATTTTCAGCCTATTTCAAAATTATTGCTATCTTTTCAAGCCTGTCTCCTTTGAGTAACACAGGACTGTGATGTACAATAGCCAAGTACAACTTGAGAACAAATCAGTACAGCAATGAAGGCCATAACTCAGGAGTTTCTCTCCAGACTATCTGCAATGCCTTCAACCACCAATCTTTGCTTCTTCCTGACCATGGCAACATCAGAGATGGATTTTCTGTTCAGCTCCCAGTAGCCGGGAGGTGGAGTCGTGAGGCTTCATGAAAACCCAGCCTAGCTCATAGCTGACGGGCCTCTTCAGATGATCAGTCTATTAGAAATCCCTCTTCTGAAAATAAAAAATGTAAAAACATAAAGTTTTCAATGGATCATAGAGATGACAAAGCCCCTGAGCCATCACATGCTTCTGAACTTGCTGCACAGATATATTTTGTGTCATTAGCAGAAGTGAGTACTTTTTGGGGAAAACATTGTTGGGTAAATGGTTCAGAGAAAGGAAAACAATTTGAAATTGTCTGCAGCCAGCCTTGCTCAGACAATATGGATCTGAATTTCAATTCTCTGTAAACAAGCAGCCCATTTCCGAGTGTGTCAGCAGTTTTAATGTCATGTCATCCAATCAACACAGGTAGTGTTCTGGGAATCAGAAAAAAATACTTTTGCATTCATGGGAGAGAATTTTGTCCCATTTTACTAATTCCTTCTACTAAATTGTGCCTCAATTAGTGTCTTGCTGATGATAAAGACCAGCATTCACTTTCTGGCACCGTCAAATTCCTCTCTCAGCAACATAATGAGTTCACACATGTTTCCAGGCTGCTGTACAGAAAGAAGTAGCAAATCACTCTACAGAGAGTGACATTTCTTCTTCTATGATGCAGTCGGAGTGTACCTCTGCTGAACAAACTTTTTAAAGTGAACTGTCTATTTTAAATCACAATTTGATTGAAAATACTGAGTTAGTTCTTCAGCTGCTGAAGTCTGTCAGAGATCCATTTAACTCAATGGAGACAGGCTAATTTGAACTAAAGAGCTGACCCTCTGTGCCTACCCATATTAAATTATTATTCTATTAGACAGATCACAGATAATTATAATCCTGCATGGTTCTATTTATTGACACTGTGTCTCTGGGAACATTCTCTTAAAGGAATGTAGCTAGTCACCTGCCATTCACTTCAATTACAGAAATGTAAACACAGACTACCAAGTGAAAACCAGAAAATCCCCAACCCAGAAATAAAAGACATAAAACCACAGCAATTTTCAGAGAAATTATAGACCTGTTTTCAACTTATTGTAAAAATGTTGCTTACCAAGCTGGAGAGATTTAAATGGCTCTTTAACAGGCAACTGGTGATCTTTGTGATGCATCATCAATCTGCATACGTAAGCCCCATCTCATTCAGTTCTGGACCAGGACTGATCCCAGCACTCTTAGACCATAAAGTTTACTCTTATTTTAGTTTTTCAAGAACAGATATCTCCTGCCTGACTGTATATCACTGCCTTGGAGCAGTGGAGAGCCACAGACTTGTCCCCTGCCACCCATTGACCTTGGAACAGATCCTTGCCAGTGTGGCACAGAGGGCCCATCACTGCCCCACTGCTGTGCTGGTGATGCTGCCTCACTGCTGCCTCGTGCCATATTCTGCTCTGTGATGGAGAGTAACAGAGGTAAAGTTACCTTGTGTCTTCAGGTTCTCATGAAAAGCAGAAGTGTAACTTTGTAATCTGTGTAATCCTTTCTGTTTGCCTTCCCCCCTCCATATGTTCATTTCACTGGTAAAAGACTGTGAACCTGGTTTAACAGATTAACCTGAACCCTCTCCAAGCTGTAGTTAATTATTGTGTGTCTTATTGAAGCAGGCTTTCATTTCATCTAAATCACTAAACAGAAACTTTTTAACCCTACTGCACATCTCATAATGTTTGGCGGGAGAGGTACTACGAATACCTTGTATGCCATTTACACAAACAAATACAATCACACCAAATTTTACTCAAAAAACAGATAATTCCCTCTCTGGTACCTCAGCTAGTTCACAAATCCCTGCATTGCCATACATCTGGGATGAAATAACCCTCTGCAACAGCACAGGCCAGGGCCACCTGTGGGTACTTGTGGAGGGGCAGCTGAACTCAAGTCTGCAGTGAGCTCTTGGCGCTGGGAAGAGCAGCCATGTGCTGTGCTGCCTGTGAACAGCACACTTGCCAGACTGAGGGATGTGTTTATTCCCCTCTTTCAGGAATTTATGAGGCCAAATCTGCTGTGTTGTGTCTAGATTTGGGTTCCCCAGTACAGTAAAAACATCACAAATGGGAGATTCCCAAGGAGGGACATCAAGAAGATTACAGGGTGGGAACACGAATTGGGAGTATAAATATGTAAAGAAAGTGAAGAATTGGATTTGTTCAGTTTGAAGATGATCAGGCTAAGGGAAGCTTGCTGTCTTCTTCAACCAGCTCATGGGAGAATATGGAGAACATGGAGCCTGACTCTTTCCAGTGATGAACTTTGAAATGGAAGTAACTCGCAATTTGATGTGTGGAAAAGTATCTTAACAGAGAAACTAAACAAATTCTGGATCAAGCAACCCAACAAGCTTCTGGAATTTCATCCTTGAAAATGCTCAAAATGCAACTGAGCAGTCAAACAACCTGGTCGAGGAGTGAAGTCAAACTTGCTCTGAGCCAAAACCTGAAGCATGTGACCTCCAGGGTCCCCTCCAACCGAAACCATTCTGTGATGTTGTAGTGGAAGAGATAGATGTTTGGGGGGGATGTAAGGTGGTGAAAGTCCTTTGGAGGACAATGGATTCATAAAATCTAGATGCTACTTCTGAATTTGCCCCACACATCCCATGTGACAACCACCCTGAGTCAGCTCAGGCATCAAGTCTCCTGGCGAACCTGGAGACAACAAGACCACCAGTATTGTCTGAGCAATTACCCACTGCCAATAACCAGGCATTTAGCCTTGGGTAAGATCATGCCATCATCTTTCCCAGCTGAAAACTAGGCACACACAGAGTGAGACGGATTAACTGTATTAGAAGGCTACAGGTTCCATAGCCATGGAGGCCAACAGACAATAAAGGAAAACATCTTCAAATAGCACAAACTAACATCCAGTACTGGGGAAACCCATCATTTTGTCTGCCAACTTCTCCGGAATGGAAATCAGCTGTCAGGAATTGCAGTTAAATGGGGAATGTGAAAATGTGATTTTAAATGTTTGGTAAGTGCTTTTCAACACAATATTAACATTAATAATTCCTGCTGGTATTTGGACCTCTGTTGTCACCCACTCACTTTGGCATCACATCACATAAAAACTTCTGCCATTTGAGCTAGTTAGGAAAATTCTCCAATATTGCCACTAGCACTTAACTTTCAGTTTATCATCATTTAGCATTCCCAGGTTGTTTGTATATATTTTTTTAACTTTCTCTTCTACATATTCAGAATCATTTGCAGGCTATGAAGGTCCAAATTTTGCTAGACAGCCCTCTCCATGAATCTGAACTGTAGTACCATCTCTGGGTACCAGGATATGGGAGCTCTTTCTCATTTAAAAATAGGAGCCACCCACCACCACCTTTTGGATGTGTGGAAACTGCTGCTGAAACCAGCAGGCCTGTGTGCATGGGAGGGATCATAAGCATATATTCTTACCAGGGTCATCTTGTGGTACAAAATCATGGCTAAGTGGGTGTATACAGGGTGCCACAGTGCCACATAAAGATATCCAAATGAGCTGATACTTTAGCTCAGTGATCCATCAGGATGGTTTTTCTATTTCTCACCTTAACAGTGGGCTGTACAGTATGTTCTTGCTATCATGAGAGAGGTACCTCCAGATGCTGATTACCTTGATCTTGGCAAGAAAACTGCTGGCAGGCAGTTCAGCAAGATCAGACTGACCTCAAAAGCATTTGAGGTGCCTTGGCATGAGAGATGTCTTTAGGGGGATCACTGGCCAATATAAGGAACATGATGAAGCAGCTATATGAAATGTAAAAGTAATAATATTCCCAATAAGCACCTGGCCTTTTATTGCTACAAGATTTTGAGTTTATTTTCTGATAAGAACTCCACTTTAACTCTAGGTTGGCTGTGACCATCTCCCTACATACCCAGCATTAAGAATTAAAATGAACACTAGTCAATAGCCATAAGCTTTTAAAGAACATCAGATTTCATATTTTGCTAATAATTTACCATTATCTGTATTACAAGAAAATGCAGAAAATAATAAATATGACTGGTCTGTCTTTATCACAAGTTTAATCTTGTTACACAAATAAATGCCTTTTCAATTATATAGCACAGTTGAGGACAACATGCTCGACTGGGGGCACGTGCCTTTTGCAGCATCCTGGGGTTCAGGAGATGCTGCCTTGCACAAAGACATGACCTCAAACTTGTGTCTCCGTATGGTGCTATTCCCCAGGGCTGGGAGATGCAAAGGAGCAGATGGCCACCAGAGCCCCTTTGTGCCTGCCATCCTCCAGAGATGCCTCAGGGGTGGTGGCAGCAGCCCCCAGGGCTCAGTGCATTGGGACAGCAATGAGACCAGCCCGCCTCTTGGGCTCTGCCCTTTTAACCAGAAGTGGGAGGAACCTGAAGCAGAGGAAAGGAAGGGCAGAGAGGTGTAGTAGTCTGATCCTGGGCAATTTATTTTCCAAACAGTTTTTTCTTGCTGGTTTCGTTCTTAACGTAAATATGTGGGGGCTTTATTGGAGAGGGATTCCTGTGTCATAATAGATACTCTACAAATTTATACTGGCTCTCTTAATTCCTTATGAATGGACCAAAAGTGCATAAAAGGTACAAGTCAAATACATATCTTCTTTTCCTTAAGGGTATACATTCAGTGAGAAGCCACAATTTAAGGTTTATTATTGAGTGGCAACCAGCACAGTTTGCAAAAATTGAAGGGCTTTATCAACTGTGTGATCTCATGGTCTGGTTTGCAGCAATACAGGAGGGCCAAGTGTGATTGTTAGCAACAAGACAGCCATGGGCAGAAAACAGTTATAGAAAATACCAGTCACTAGAACAAAAGAAAATTCTCTTTCAGTCTCACCCCCACAAACACTACATGCAACGCAAAGCAGGAAAAGATGAAAAAACCAAAATGTTATTATTTCAAACAAAATAAAATTCTCAGCTCTAGTCTAAAAAAAGACAGTACTGATGTGGGCATATAGAAGATGCTACTTTTCAGGGAAGCCTTTGCCTTGCTAACACCCTGTCTATCTGTGAGACAAAAATGACACAAACATATGAAGATGATAAAATGGGGTTATCCACAGGGGTGAGCACATTCGCGAGAGGGGGAGGCTGAAAGTCTGCATTTGCCAGTTACCCAGCACACTACTCCTTGGTCTCTCTAAAGGAACAGCCTCTGCTGCCCTTCTCAAGACTTTGTTGCTGCAGAGCTTGTTCTCTAACAAGACCCTGCCCTGGTGTACCTAACCCAGGTGTGCACAGACCTGGGATGTTGCTGCTGCTCAAGGGCACGCCAGCTCTCCACTTCCTACGTGGTTTCCTGTGTGTGCAATGGAATAACACCTCCTTCAGACAGTCCCTGAGATAGCAGAGGGACAACAGGGGTGGCTTCTGTGAGAAGCTGCCAGAAGCTTTCCCCATGTCTGGCAGAGCCAACTCCCACTGGCTCCAGGATGGACCTATTGCTGGCCAGGGCTGAGTCCACCAGTGAGAGTGGTAGCACCTCTGGGACACGACCTGTAAGAAAGAGCAAAAAATACCCTGAATTGATTCTGCAGAAAGAGAGAGGAGTGAGAATATGTGAGAAAAAAATCTGAAGACATAAACATCAGCGCTGAAGGAGGCCAGGAGGTGTTCCAGGCACTGGGGCAGAGTTTCCCCTGCAGCCCCTGGAGGTCCACACAGAAGCCATGGAGGACCTCACGTGGATGCCAAAAGGCAAAGGCATATGTGACCCCATGGAAAATCCACATTGGAGCAGGCTCCTGCTCCTAGCAGGATCTGTGACCTCATGAGGGATCCATGCTGGAGAGAGGAGTCCACACTGGAGCAGGTTTGCTGGCAGGACTTGTGACCTCATGAGGGATCCATGCTGGAACAGCCTATTCCTGAAGGGCTGCACCCCGCAGAAGAGTCCCTCACTGGAACAGTTCTTGAAGGCTGTGAGGAAGACTCATGCTGGAGATGTACATGGAGGACTGTCTCTGATAAGAAGGGACCCCATGCTGGAGCAGGAAAAGAGTGTAAGAAATTCAGCCACAGTCAACCCCCCACTGCAGGAAGAAGCATACCAAGTTTTTCATCTAAATAAGACAGGTAAGAAACACCAAAAGAAGTCTCATATCAAAATCTTTAACAAGACACAAAGGAAAAGAAAAATTATATCCCTTTTTTTCATGACCAGAGAAGAAATCTACAGTAATATTCAAAAGCCATCCACTCATGAATCTTCACCACAGATCTCTCACTTAGTGCAATCTAAACCTGACTAGCCCTTCACCCAAGCCTCCAAGAGTCTTCCTGGAAAATCATTGTGGTCCACTCCTTGTGGCAATGCAGGCAGTAGGACAGTAAGTGCTATACCACGGAAGTTGCAGTTTTAACAGCACCAATCAGGAAAACTGAAAGGGTGCTGCCAAACACTTCACAGTCCAGATGGAAAAGGAAACACTTTGGTCTATGAGGAAATGGACTTCTTCCTCTTCTCAGGATATGAACTGAGTGGTAATTTCAGATATGGAAGATTTTTAGAAACAGACATCAATAACCTCACCTCCAGCTGGAGCAGGTCGCTCTGGTTTGTTGTTAACCACTTGTGTCCCTAAATCTGTATGTTGAATTGTTCGTCTCTTTACAGAACTCTGTTCATAACTGTCAAAATTAATTCCTAGGATATATGCTTGGGAAATTTAGTCCCAATAGACTCTGTTCTCATATAGCTTCTACTAGATTATTTCAGTCAACTGAACAAAGTTTTCCATCCCTTTCAATTATTCATTTTTTTCCCCAGAGATGTTATTTATACAGCAGTGTACACAGTGCTTTGCAGTAAGTAGGTATGTCAGGCAAAGAACAATGTCCTCTTGACAGCCTTTGCAGCACAAAGAAATTAATAAGGTGCAGACCAAAACAGTAAGAGTAAGGAGGAAAGGTGACTGCAGTTCAAATATTTCATGGAACAAAAGCAATGGTATGAATGTTTAAAAAAGCAAAAATACTTGTCACATTGAGAAGGGTTTGTTCACTTAACTTCACACATCTATAATGCAAGGATGCGTGTCTGAGCTAGTCACTGGAGGTTCCTTTCTGGTGAGAAACAAGTGTTTTAAGTGCTGAGATTCATTGAATTTGGACACCTTAGGAAAAAAGGAATCATGCTTTATGCTCTACTTATCATATCAAGCATTCTTCCATTGATTGTAACGTAGTCAAGCTGATCAACTCAGATGTGGATAGCTATATTTAGTTAGATGATTCCAACCTACTATTCTAGCCACAAGACAATATCTTTTAAGACCTTTGTAAATGACATTGCTGCTTGACAAATCTTGAGGGACTGGTTCCCCAATCTTTTCCACTGTGGGTGCACAAACTTTTTTTTCCTGGAGGTAACTGCTAGATTAACTCAATTAGATCAGCTGTCTCGTAGGCTGCACTCTAAATCAGGTTTGGATATAGAAGCCTGGTTTTTAAATGCTTTCTGCAGATATTTTTCCCTTTTGTTGTAAATAGATGCCATGTAAGTGTGGTTTAAAGCCCTGCCTTGGAACAGGTTCAGTCAGAGCAAACTGCAGTTGACCTGACTTAGCCTGTTACATGCTCACAAGCTGGAATGGAGTAACTAGGGGGAGGCCTAGACCTTTTAGTTATGTCTGTAACCTGCGGATTACTCTGTGTCACCATGTCTTCAGCCTCCGCTGCTCTCACTCCTGGTCACCCACTGGGCAGGGACAAAGCAGGCAGATATCCAGTGGGGTTTTGCCTGACACTCTGTGACTGCTGAAACTCCAGCTGGAAATTCACACCTTTGAGGAAAAAAGCAGAGTGCAGCACAGAGAGAACAAGTGCAGCCCATGCTGAGTACAGTCAGGTTCCTGCACCAGCAAGGAAAACTGAGGTTGCTCAGTGCTTGGTATCCTATTTGAGGCTATGAACGTTGTCACTGGAAATTTTTTTTTTTTCTTCTGCATGAAGAAGTGTATTAAGCCACTTGTGCTGTGGCACTAAGTAGCAGTGAAATTGCAATGATTTGGTGGCAGTTGTTACTGAAGCCTATTGATTTGGAATGGAAAGTCCTGCTTCCCTTTAGCACTGCTAAACCTCAATCAGTCTCCTATATGAGACGTCCTTTGTTTTTGTATTTAATAATTTCAGTAACTCTGCAATACGAAACTTTCTCAATCCAGTCCTTGTGTGTGGGAGGGTGTGAATATTTCCAGCTCACAGTAATGAACGCTTTGGCACACGCAGTTGCAGCAGGCAGAGGCCCGCGAGCTCCGCTTTCCAAGCCCAGCTCCAATATGCTTCTTGCTGCACCCCAGTGCTAATGCAATTAGCTTTGCTTTCCGTGTGCACCATGGTGAGACAACACAGGCAGAGCAACAGAAGAGTACTCAAAAGAGCCTGACATTTATCTGTGCTTTTTTTACATACTAAAAAGTAAATCACGTTTCTCACATTAGGCTCTTCAGTCTGGGAAAGGTGTCTAAAAATCTGAGACACCCTTGAAAACAGAATGTTTTCAAGAAACCCTCTGCAGTGGTTTGGTGGCACAGAAGAATGCACCCAGATCAGCTCAAAACTGGTCCCACCCTGGCAGAACAGGGGGCAGAAGGAGGCAGGTGCTGATGCTTCCTGCTCTCTTCCCCAGAAATCAAATTCTCTCTCAGGTGCATTCAGGATGAGTTTGAATTCAATGTCTGTTTTCAAGATGCACCTCCTTTCAAAATTGCCCTCCTTGTCAGTTCTGAAGCCAGGCTTCAGTGAAGACCTAGAGCAGCACAGACAGTACAAAACACTTCTGATTTGCCTTTTCTGTCACTACCCCATGAATGCATTAACATTTTAGCATTTTTGCTGCATTATGGCAATACAGAACTGTTGATGCCATATAAAATTGGTCCCAAGTAACTAATGAAGTGATTAGATGCTGCCATGGTATTTTAATTAGATGTGCAGCACAAAACCTATCTACTTAGCCCATCATGCTATTTCTTCTAAAATGAAGCCATACATTTCAAACTTTAAATAAATAGAAAGAAAAATATACATTAAGGGGAGAAAAAACCAAAATATCAGCTAATGAAACAAATTGATAATAGATTATTATGCATAGTTTAATCATGAAAAGCACATTGTTTTAAACAACGCAGTACATACTAAAACTGAGTAGATGTAGATGCTAATTGTCTTCTCTGTTACAGAGAGAGAGATAATTCCAGGAATTTGAGACAAATGGCACTTAACCTCCTGAACCCCAGATGTAGAGGGAGATAGATGTTTGTTTTTGATCATTCTGGTCTTTTCATGATCTGAATCAATAAGTACCCCTTATAGCTTTGAGTCATGTTTCTAATTAGTCAGCCTCTTGGGCCTGGTTTACAAAATAAAATATAAATCAACGCACATTTGTAAATTCCAACAAGCATGCTGGGGCGATGCCATCTCCATAAAATAATTAAAATGCCATCAGCCTGTTAACTTGCTCTCATCTCTGCCAAAATATATATACTGTCAAATGCCAACACATATTTGGAATGGTAAGGAGAAAGGTATTTTGCAGATACAATAGATGCAATAAATATAAGAGACAAAATACTTATGTCTTAATGGAACCAATTAAAGCTTTACCTTTTTTTATTAGTGCAAGGAATTGCAGAAAGAGAACTAGCAATTAATGTTCTTGGCTATGAAGATCATAGAACTACATAGTAGTTTGGGTTGGAAGGGACCTTTAAAGGTTGTTGGTCCAGCAGTCCCTGCAATGAGCAGCTATATCTTCAACTAGATCAGGTTGCTCAGAACCCTGTCTAGTGTAACCTTGAATGTTTCTAGGGCTGGGGTATCTACCACCTCTCTGGGCAACCAGTTCCAGTGTCCCTTCACCCTCATTGGAAAAATGTCTACCTTAGATCTAATTAAGATCTACCCTCTTTTACTTTAAAACCATTATACCTTGTCCTGTCACAATAGGATCTGCTAAAAACTTTAGTCATAATCTGTTTTATAAGCTGTCTTTAGGTACGTGGACACAGCCAGAATGTCTTCTCAGTGTTCTCTTCCCCGGGCTGAACAGCCCAAATTCTCTCAGCCTTTCCTCATAAGTGAGGCATCCCATCCCTCTGATAATTTTCATGGCCCTCATCTGGGCCTGCTCCCATGTCCTTCTTCTGCTGGGCAATCCAGTGCTGGGTGTCGTGTTCCAGGTGGGGTCTCTCTCAACAGAGCAGAGCAGAAAACCTCCCTGCCCTGCTGCCCACTCTGCTTTTGGTGCAGCCCAGGACTGTTTTGAGTTTCTGGGCTGTGAGTGCTCATGGCTGGGTCATGTCCAGCCTCTCATCCACCAGCATCCCCGGGTCCTTCTGGGAAGGGCTGCTCCACAACCATTCGCCCCCCAGCCTGTGCTGATACCAGACAGTTGTCCTGACCCAGGTAGGTCAGATGTCTCTGATCCAGAAAATACTCAATGAAGCTCACAATTAGCTTCTCTGAAAGGAAATGCAGCAGGTAAATTCTGCATTACAGAGTGAAATACATGCAGTGACACATGGGGCAACAGCCTGTAAGGGACCCCCCTCATTAGGGAGCATCCAGGAGACAAATTTTCCATTAGCAAGATGATTAATTTTCCCTTCTTTTGCTTACTGTTATGCCTCGTGTGTACTAGGACAAATGTGTAAGGACAAATTATCAAAAACAGCCTCTGAAATCCCATATGCCCCTCTTTGAATTCCCAGCTTTGTGTACATGCTGTCACTTGCTGCTTCCAACAAAAGGCCAGATTCAATTCTCACTGGCACCAGTGAAGGAAGGGAGATAGAAAATAGCACATTTAAAGTGGAAGCCAAATCCCCATGGCTCCACATATGCAAAAGAAAGGACTGGAATTTCCCCATGAAGAGTCTCCAGTGAACTAGTCAAGCAAGTGATGGGCCACACATCAAACATCAATTAATTGAATATCTATAATTATGAGGTTTATCAACAGTATGCAAGTCTTGAGAAAGAATTCTTAAGGAAAGAAAAATGGAAGATATGGAAGCATAGAGGAAACAAGATAGAAATACTTATTTTTTTTCCCCCAGGATAGATAAAGCCAAAATGTCTTGATATTTTGGAGGTTTTATGGTAATTACTGATGAAATCTCCTGAATTTAATTTACCTAAATTTAAGATAATCTACGTATGGTGCCGCATGAGGAACAGTTAACCTGGAAGAGATCATCCCTAGCGTAAGAATCATAGATTTGCTCAGAAACTGCGATAACAATGAGAAAAAGAGCAGGAAAGTTACTGGTGGAAATCCCAAAGCACAAGTCTTAGGATGTAGCTTGCTTAACATTTTTTACTAATGGCACAGACTCAAACAAGGATGCACAAAAAGATCTAGGTGCTTCTGACTGGGAAGTACCAACATCACGATGAGGATTCAAAACAGCACAAAGGAAAAAAACAAATTACTTAGAGACATGGAGGAGAGTAAGAGAAAAGCAACACAATTAGCACAAAAGCTTTATAGGATTTAGTAGGAAGGGGAAAAAATTTATCTGCTCTAAGATAGCAGCCTAAATTCTAGTAAATTTTTAGCAATCACAGCTCACAGCTTATCTCAGCACTATTAACTTAAATCAAAGTGATTGAAAATGCTCAGCAGAGGTGTCTGTTATTCTGTCCTGAGTTTCATCAGGATCAGAAGCGGACAGCTTCTGGATTAGGGCAGCTAATCCCCTTTCTGGGTTAGGGCAGCTTCCCTTTTTCTAAGGCCAGGCTGTAGGAAACACTGGGAGGGGAGAAGGCACTGGTGCTCCCATGGTAAGCAGTTCCACGTGGGCTACTGAGCTGCTTCCAGCGAGAACTGAAGGTTGATACTTCTTAAACACACCCTGAATGTTCAGTGAGCTTTCTTTTTGGCAGAATTTCCTCTTTTTTTTTTTGGCAAACTGTTCTGCTCTCTGCAGTAATGCTTCAGCTTTGATCTGAAAGCCCTAGGGCCTGAGAGCTGGGAGGAAGGACTCGGGCAGTGCTAACATCAAAAGCCCCTTCCCTCTCTGAGCACTTTCAGCACCAGTCTCCTGTGGGATTTACTGGATCACCTCCCCAGCTGCAGTGGGGAATGAAGGAGATGAAGAGGGACGTGGTCTTGCTGGACATCATGCTTACTTTGACAGTGTTTTGTAATTCTGAATGGGTGGTTTTGGACACAAAGGCTCACAAGGGGCTTTAGTCAGGTGCTGGTTTGCAATCCACTTTAAATTGAAGTAGTGCCTACCAATGAAGTGACCAAGGAATCAGAGATGTATGGCTACGTTTTGTCACCCCAGCATAAAGGTCTATGGGATGTAATATAACAATTGCTGTTTGGAAGACACATAAGTGAGGATGCGCTAGAAAAGTAGCATCCCTTATTTGGACAGCCCCAACCTGAGCAAAACCCCAGCATGGAAGTCCCTCTGTTAATATGTTGTGTACATAAACTTAGATTACACACATCAATCCACATGTCCTTCCACTTTAAGAAGCTTAAAAATTTCTAATAATTTTATTTCTTTGCAGAAAACACTGTTTTGTAAGCACATTAAGTGCAAAAGTAGAGTAATGGGTTTCTAAGTCCTTGGCCTTTCACAGACTGTTTGTAATGAACACCTCCATACTTCAGGAAGTGATGATATAATCATCTTTATAAATAATAGAAAGAACTCTGCTTTGCTATGCTGTTCTCCTGCTCTGAACATAAGGAAGAATCAGAGAAGCAGAGGAATGCAAATTACATCTGTTACCAACTCTGTGGCCTTCATGAACAGACAAAGCAGATTATCCCACTTATTACAGGAAAGGGGAGGCGGTGTATTGGCTAATGGAGTGATCAGTATGCTTCATTGCCTTCGAAGACCGTAACAACCAGGAGAACTAGTGAAATTTAGAGCAAGAGGAAACTTTGAGGCCCCTGGAGCTTGAGGGAACTTAGCCTTCTGTAGGATTAGGCCCAGGAGGGTAGACAGGGCATAGAATGATTTTGCCTGTCTTATTTTTACCTGTCTACCAGATTGCTGCTTTGATCTTTGTTTCCTTACTTTTAAAGTACTAGGATATGATTTTAAAGGCTTGTGATTTGCTCTGCTGCAATTTTCCGCAAGAATGATTATATATTCACTAATTATCATCATTTACAACAATCATTTCAAAGACTTAATTGCTCACAGTATCACAGAATAAACTAGGTTGGAAAAGATCTTTGAGATCATCGAGTCCAACCTATGAGCCAACACCACCATGTCAAATAGACCATGGCACTGAGTGCTCCATCCAGTCTTTCCTTAAACATCTTTTGGGACAGTGACTCTACCACCTCCCTGGAGAGCCCATTCCAATGCCCAGTCACCCTTCTTGTAAAAAATTTCTTTGTATTGTCCAGCCAAAATGTCCCCTGGTGCAGCTTAAGGCTGTGTCCTCTAGTCCTGTCACTGATTGCCTGGGAGAGGAGGCTGACCCCCACCTGGCTACAGCCTCCTTTCAGGGAGTTGTAGAGAGTTAAAAGGTCTCCTCTGAGCCTTCCCCTCTCCAGCCTACTCTTAACAATTCAAATAATTTTCAAAAGCTGGAGGCTGCTGACATTATAAGAACAGAATAGAAACAAAAGACCCGCAGTCTATTTTTTTGACAGTTCTGCTTCTGGGCAACCTCAACCAGCACCAATGAATACCCTGCTGACGCCTTGAGGATAAGAAGAAGCCTAAGGTTTCATCTTACATGAGTTGTAATTCTCCTTTGTAAGACTGGTAAAGTGGCTTAGATCATCTGTTTCAGGGCTGTGATAACTGCTAGGTTGAAAATAAACATGGGACCATGTGAAACTGACAAGAGAATGAACTCTTAACAGAAGAAAGGTGGGTTACAAAATATTCTGTGTCAATGTTGAACTGAACAGTTTCAGCCAGAAGAACTGGAGAAATTAGGCAGCAAAGCTAAATTTATGTTGATTTTTACATTGGTGATAAATACAGATTTAAATATCAAATACAAGCAACATACAAACCAACCAGATTTCTTCTTAAGAAGAGCCTGTGTTCTGGTCTTTTGCCTAATAGAGGATGCTGAGAGACTGTAGGCCAGTCCTGCTTGATGGTATATCATGGAATGCCAAATTTAAAAAATCACAGGCCACCTAATGAGTACAAAATCCTTATCCTGTGGCTGTAGTTGCATATGCAGTTTTCTTTCACTGTAGGCACAATATTAGCAATACTGTTGTGCAAGTCTTTTGTATTTTATTCCTAAAGATAGCTCAGTCTAGCCTGAAGCTAATTTTTTTTAAATAGTAAAATCACTTTTCATTAAACAACTCTATTTTTAAGCTGTGATTAAACTTTATAGCAACGAAAAAGAATCTGATGTAAATACAAATATACTAAGTGCAAAATACAAAAGAAAAAGCACATATAAACCTATATCTTAGGATCTTAAGAATGTATTGCTGTTGTGCTGGTTTGGGTTTTGTTATTTGTGGTTTTTGGTTGGTTTTTGGGTTTTTTTCTTCTTTTTTTTTGTTTGTGGTTTTGGGATTTTTGGTTGGGTTTGGTTTGTTTTGGTTTGTTTATTTTTTTTGTTTTGTTTTG